>JAPDVR010000005.1:16858213-17433213 GCA_026230005.1 Gila orcuttii | reverse complement strand
TTCTGTCTTGGTTTAGGTCATATCTATCTGGACGCAGTCAGCATATTCAATTAAAAGGTTTTAGATCAAGAATATCTACAGTCACCACTGGTGTTCCCCAGGGTTCTGTTTTGGGCCCACTTCTTTTCATTATTTATATGCTCCCTCTTGGTTACATTTTGAGGAAATATGGTATTAATGTTCACTGTTATCAGAGGTGTCAATTCCAGGGGTCAGAAAGTAAAAGTCCTGCCATATGTTTATTCCACCCATTAACTCAGCCAGCTGATTTCACTAATTAGTTCTATCTCCTGGCTGAAAAACTGTGCTAATTAGCAAATCCAGGTGATTGGAACAAAATACTGAGGAGGAATTTTACTTTCTGAACCTGGACTTGACACCTCTGACTGTTATGCAGATGACACCCAACTTTACCTGTTTGCCAAGCCCACGGGTTCTTTTCCTCCACTGTCTTTGTCCAGCTGTTTAGCTGACATTAAAGATTGGCTTTCAGCTAACTTCTTGAAGGTAAATGGCTACAAAACCGAGGCTCTGCTTGTTGGCACTAGGGGCCCTATCTTGCACCCAGCGCAATTGACTTTGTACACCGACGCATGTATCATTCGTATTTTGCACCTGCACAAAGCGGACTTTTCCCTCCACAGACGCACGCTGGCAAACTAGGGAATGAACTTGCGCTCCCTGGGCGGTTCAGCGCAAAAACGGAGGCGTGTTCTGGCGCAAACAATCCCTGGTGCTATTTTGCAGTTCCAGAAAACAACTGCGCCACTGGCCAGAAAAAAACCTAGTCTAAAGTCAGTGGCGCGTTGCGCGTACATTCAGATGCTATTTTAAGCGTGCATGCTTGGCCATAATACTGAGTGTGAACAATGCGCATACACTGTAGATGATTCTCTCATCTACACAGATGCATTTTCCTTTTTGCAAATGATACATTATTATAAGGAAAAATATTAAAACACGAGGGAAATCATTGTTGTGTCCATGACGATGGGAAAAATAGGCATAAAGCTTACACATTTACCCAAATTATTATATGCATGTTTAACCGAAGCTAATTTGGGTGGGTTTGTCCCATCCACAATGTCACTTCTCTTTCTTTTACGGACCTGACGAGAACATTGATCTCCTCGGCTGAGAACCTATTCTGAAGCGCGCCTGATAAATGCGCCGTTATAATAGTTTTGCGCCATGGAACAAGCGCACGTCCTTCGTCATGCTCTTAAAGGGAATGTGATATAAAGCTCTTATTGGTTTGTTTCCCGTTATGCCCAAACCACACCTATGAATAATGAAGCTACTTCAGACCGACCCCTTTTAGATTTGCGTCGAGCGCAAAAGTCATTTATCCCGCCGGTTAAATAGCAACAGCGCCGAGATCCGCCCACAAAGTTACTTGCGCTTTGCGCTTGACACTTACGTTTTAGATCGTTAAAATAGGGCCCTAGATCTGTTGTGTCTAAATCTAACTGTTTTTCTTTGTACATTTACAATACTGCAATCTGTCCTTCATCACAGGTTTAAAGTTTGGGTGTCATCATGGATGGCACACTATCCTTTGAAGCTCAAATTAATAATATCACGCGGATTGCATACTTCCACTTGCGTCATATTAACCGTCTTCGTCCCTTTCTTTCAAATAATAATACTGCAGTTCTTATTCACGCACTAGTCACTTTACGTATAGACTACTGTAATGCTCTTCTCACAGGTGTTCCCTCCAAACTGCTACATAAGCTTCAGTTGGTTCAGAATTCTGCAGATCGTGTTCTCTCTAGAACACCTTATACTGAGCACATTTCTCCAGTTCCTCATCAATTGCACTGGCTTCCAGTAAAGTATAGAGTTGAATTCAAAATCTTGTTACTTATAAGGCACTTCATAATCTTGCACCACAATATCTTACTCATCTTCTCCATGTTTACACTCCTTCACATGCTCTCAGATCTTCATCTTTAATTTCTCTTTTGGTACCTCGGATTCAACTTACTACCATGGGTGCCAGATCTTTTAGTTATGCTGCCCCCCGCCACGCCTATGGAACTCTCTTCCCATTGATGTTCGCAATAGCGAGTGCTTGTTGACTTTTAAAACGCGTCTTAAAGGGGTGGTTCAGGATTTTGGACATCAGACCTCATTTCCAAGTTAGCCTGGGTGTTATTTATCAGTGGAGACAGTTTTCAAAAATTTTCAGCCAGTCCTTCCAGTTGCATAGTTTGCCGGTGCTAGGCTAGCGCGAGTCAACGGTATCTGCTAGTCTGCCATTAAAAACAGTTTTACCCACTACACAGTACACTGTACAAGAAAATAAATTATAACGCCAGACTATCGATGTAAATGTCTGTTGACAGAATAATGTTAGAAATCAAACTACTCTTGCATCTCAATGATCGCATTACATTTACAGGAACTAGTTTCTCAGCAGCGGCGGAATTTTACTTTGCTCCGGTTAGTAGTACTGCGCCGAAAAGAAAACACAGAACAGAAGCGCACTACAGTCGGGACGTCTAGCTAGCTAGTAGTAGCCTTGAACAACGATATTGAAACATTCGATTGTAAACGAAGGAGTTGGCAACATGGTGATATACTCTGCTTCTGAGTGTCAGCGGCAGGTAATACACTTGCATGATTGTCATGTGGACCGGTCTCTCGGTTGCCTAGGTAACTTAATATCACTCCGCCGCTGCTGTAGACTGTGCTAATAAATACAGGGAACAAAGTATAACTATTGCAATGTGATGAAAGGGTAGTTTGATTTCTAACATTATTCTCTCAACAGACACTTACATTGATAGTCTGGCATTATAATTGATTTGCTTTTGGTGTACTGTGGAGTGGGTAAAACTGTTTTTAATGGCAGGCTAGCAGATACCGTTGACTCGCGCTAGCCTAGCACCGGCGAACTATGCAACTGGCAGGACTGGATGAAAATGTTTGAAAACTGTCTCCACTAATAAATAACACCCAGGCTAACTGGGAAATGAGGTCCGATGTCCAAAATCCTGAACCACCCCTTTAAGACATATCTTTGTATACAGGCTTTTTTATAACATGTTTTATTGAGACTTTACTGCACTTGATCTGTATATGCGACTTCTTTGTGTGTTTTGTCTTATGCAGTGACCTGTATATTGCTTGTGAGGTGACCTTGGGTTTTATGAAAGGCACCATTAAATAAAATGCATTATTATTATTATTACCTTTCAACAATTCTTAAAAAATCGAAATTTGAACATTTATTGTACTTTAACTATTAAAGTAAATAATATAACAGATAATACTTCAATAAGTATTTTAATAATTCCCGCAGGTCCACCAATTATAATGCGGGAAATTCCCCCGCAAACATTGATTCACTTTAGCATGTAGATTGTATTAGTAGCCTAAATTAATCCACACAGATTATAAAATCAAATCATGTCATTCAGAACACAAGACAAAATAAGAGTGTTCTGTCAAAACAGAACATGGCAAAATAATAGTTTTTACTCGATTGTACTATTTTGTTGATCGTTGGGAGCCGAAATTGAAATTCAATCGATTGCACAGCCCTATTGTGAAGCACATACAGTGTTACAGTCCATAGACCCACACACGCGCGCACTTAGGGGACTGCAGAATGTATAGCTGTAAGAACAGATCAGAGCAACCAAACCCCAATGTAATGTGCCTTGTCTGGAAAACCACAAGCTCTTGATCCCAAGTTGCTTGTATCTCTGAAAGAAACAAAAAGATTGTGTGAGGACTTCGCATAACTGAGTTTACTAGGGCTGTCATTTAATTAACCCTCTACTGCACGCATTATTATGCAATCATGGAAAACATTTTTACAGTGTTTTTTTATATATAAAATAGACTCAAATTAACATTTCTTTTTTTTTTTTTTTTTTTTTTTTTTGGGGGGGTACTTTTGGGTGCATTGCCATATGGCAACATTGTGCGACAATGGAACAGCCTGATGCGTTTTCTCTCAAAATGACATGAAATTCATAGATGATTACAGACCTGTCTTTTAGAAATTAAATTGTTTTTATTATTTAAAATGTTTTCAAGAGCTTTGTGTACAAAATATGAAACTAATTTTCAAAGTATTATTTCAACAACATTTACAAAACATCTGACGCAAACTCATAAGAACTGTTCAAGTGAAACTACTCAATGTGAAACGATTATTTCAACAACATTTACAAAACATCTGATGCAAACTCATAAGAACTGTTCAAGTGAAACTACTCGATGTGTAACGCCTTAAAGCAGTTATTCTCTCCGTTAAAGGTGGGGTATGTGATTTTCTTTTTTGACCATTTTTTCAAAATCACTTGAAATCCTATTCCTAACCCACTTACAGCCACTGAGTTAAAAGCACTGACATGAAAATTAAAAAATGTAATCATCTGTGGAACGGGCAGGACTCGAAAAACTCCAGCCAATCATTTCCAAGACCACCTAGAATCATTGGACAGTAAGTGCGTCAATCAAACGGTCGTACCACACCCCCCTCCCCATGCCCCTCTTCGAATGGGTGGAGTGGGTGGAGTCAGGGCCAGCGTTGGAGGAAAGAAGGTAGGACCTTTTGAGTTGTGTATTTTCAAAATCTGCCTGCCGTTTTGCAAATCACATACCCCACCTTTAAGGCAGAGGTGCACCTTGCACTTAGAGCAAACCCCTCTGACGATGCCCTTGCAGCCAGGATTCTTGCACCTTCCTTTTGGTGCACCCATCTCTGGCCAGTGATCAAAGCGGTCAAGACGGATATATATTTTACTTTTATACTTTACTTTTACTTTACTTTATAAATATATAAAAATATATATAAATATATGAGTAGAACACAACCATCCAACTATATCAGTGCATTCATACATTGTCATTCATACAAAGCTACTCTGCATTAGCATGGGCAAAATATTGTTCCATTACCGCACAATGTTGCCATATGGCAACATACCTATTTTATTAAATAAAAAGGTAATATAAGTATCAAAACAATGTGACAATGATTGAAATAAGATTAGAACTTACCCCAGATGCTTGATGTATTTTTTTATTCCGAAGAAATATGAAAAAAATGAAAAAAAAAAATCTTCACATATACACAAGCACTTTTTCAGCAGCTGGAGTCATCAAAAGTGTGTGAAAAGAATGACGTTGCAAGGGTGTGTGTAGTGTCGTGATGTCATCAAAGCATATCATTGGTTACCACCAGGTTCTACCATGAATTTAAGATTAATCAGAGCTCATATTTATTTTCAAATTTCAAGAAATGTCCAAAGAAAGGGTATGTTGCCATATGGCAACACCGTGCAGTAGAGGGTTAAGTGTAATTAATTGAAAAAAAAAAATTATTTTTTTTTTCATGAAGGTGTGGTAAAAAATGAATGTAATTAATCATGCCGCATGACCCATGCAAGCAATTCAAGCTTGAAGTACTGTCAAAAATTGAAAAATTGCAGACTGCATATTTTGAACAGCTGCTAAATCTACCTTTTAAAGCCAATAAAATGACTTCCATTTGAAGGCCAATAATATCATTGCCTACTTTTGCAAAAAACAATCTAAACCTGTTGAGGGAAAAAAAACAATCATGATCCATCTTATATTATTTCTCAATAAACGTTTTGTGTCACTTGGAAATAGGTCACATTATAGAAGTGACGTGTTTAAATTAAATGCTTTAAACTTCTGTACCCGACACACTCTGCATGAGAGACACACACACACACACCAAATAAATTACAACATGTGCCGATTAATTTATTGCAATTAATTAATCCAATATCAATGCCAACCCTAGAACTGACACATCATTTTGAGAACACAGACAAATGTGATTTGAGTCTGCATGCTCAGGGTGTGTACAGGTGCACGTGTCTCTCTCTGTAATTGCGTTTGCATTCCAGTGCTTTGTTGTCTGAGTAAATGCCCTTCAGATGCAGGATTGGCAGCTATATGTCCTTGTGACAGTAAGGACACATTAATCCTTTGTGCAAAAACAGAAATTGAGATTCCTCTCTTTGTTGTTTGTTTGTCTTTGATATTCTCTCTGAGTCCAGCTCATTTGCAAGCTTTGACTCCAGGCTGGACGTCAATAATGATGATGATTTTTCAGAGACCATGTATGGTTCTATAAATAAACAAGCCAATGTTTTCAGATAGTTATTTGAATAACCGTATAGACGTAGAGAGTGGTAATCACCGCTTTCCTCGAACTTTCTTTAATTTGTTCTTCATTCAGGAATGCTTAATAGTGAATCATCAAGAATACTACATAATGAAGAAGATTTGCATTTCCTAAAAGAAATAGGCTAGTAAGGCACTTGCAAAAACTTAGTGCTACAATGCATCAAAATAATAGTGTTGCAATCTTTAAAATGTATTAATTTTGTCATTTATTTGTTAAATTATTTTCTCCTATCGTAGATTGTGAAAAGACAACTATAAATAAGCCATTGGTGAGTTTTCTCACAAAGTGTAAACATTGTGGTTCTGTTTCATACTCACCGCCAGAGGCAGTGTAAACACTATTGGATTATCGCAGCGCCAGCCAGATAGGTCAAGATAATATAACAACAAGGTCACATGGTGACGAATGCTGAGCCCTGGTTTTATCATAACTGAGCTTGGTGCAGGACAATCCATTTATCCAACCCAATTTAATGAGAAAATGTAAGTGTTATGTACGTTACCTACATTCATATTTACTGTTGCTTGGCTTAGTCATTCCATTTGGAATCCGCGCAATCAGGAATTTTGCGTGAGGGTGAAAAGTCATATTGGGCACTTGAAATCACCACGCTGACCAACAGAAAGCTGCTTGGTTTAAAAGTGAGTTCTATGTGAGCTTTATACAGTACCGATCAAAAGTTTTGAAAATTACTATTTTTAATGTTTTTGAAAGAAGTCTCTTATGCTCATCAAGCATGGATTTATTTCATCAAAAATACAAAAAAGTTTTATATTGTGCACTATAATTGAAGCTTAAATAATGGTTTTCTTTTTATATACTTTAAAATATAATTTATTTATGTGATGCAAAGCTGAATTTTCATCAGCCCACAACTCCATTTTTTAGTGTCACATGATCCTTCAGAAGTCATTCTAATATGCTAATTTATTATCAATGTTGGAAACAGTTGTGCTGCTTATTTTTTTTATAACCATTTTTTTCAGGATTCTTTCATTAATAAAATGTTAAAAAAGAGCAGCATTTATTTAAAATAGAAAACTTTTGTAACAATATGCACTACTGTTCAAATGTTCGTGGTCAGTATTTTTTCTTTCTATTTTTTTTTTTTAAATAAATGAACACATTTATTTATTAAGGATGTGTTAACTTGGTAAAAAGTGACGGTAAAGATCCATATTGTTTGAAAAGATTTATATTTTGAATAAATGGGGTAAAAAAAAAAAAAACGCTTTATTCATCAATGAATACTGAAAAAAGTATCTCAGGTTCCAAAAAAATATTAAGCAGCACAACTGCTCCCTTTCGAAGGGAACTCAACAATACGTCAACGACGTTATGGGGAACGCCTCAGGCGTGACAGGTGTCTGAAATCACTATCAAATCACGTCAATCATATTGACCGGCGACAGCCCGTGAATCATTAGCGTGAATGATTAACGTGCGACCTGGAAGTATAAAAGGGCGCCTTGCAAACATGACAAATCATCTCATCGTCTTCAGGGACTGTCTGTTTGAAAACGCTACTCAATGAAACGGTAAGAAAATTAAATGTACAGCACACGAGTGTGCTTTTTCTGCCTGGGAGAAGAGCGCGCACGGGAGGTTCTCGAGGGAATGCTCTGTGTGAACTGTGAGCGTTTTTCTCTTAAAACGCTCCGCTCTCGTCTGGCCCTCTTCTCGAGTGAAGGGGGTTCAACGTCTGGTCCTCGTGGTCCCGCTCGTGCCGAGGCAGAGCGGCGACTTGCATCATGGGCTTCCAGATAGAGCTCGTCGATCATCTTGAGAGTGCTGTAAACCTCTCAGATGATTCGCCGGCTGACGAGGGCGAACTGCAGGTCGATGATGAGGATTTTTCACCGACAGTTTCCTGCAGTTGCTGCTCTTCAGGACGAGCAGGAGATGGCTGAGGAGGTTTATAATCAGGTAGATCCTGAACCCTCTCAGCCACCCTGCCCCGTGTATGCAGGTCTGGTGGATGTTGTGGAGCGCGCCGCCAACAGGCTGTAAAAAAAAAAAAAAAAAAAGCTGCCATGGCAACGCGCTAGAGGAGAGACCGCTCGCGGTAGGCTCGGCGATCGGTTTCTCCCCGGCCATACACCACCAGCTCAGGTGAGCCTTCCATTCCTTCCTGATCTTCACACAGAGATCTAGAGGGCATGGAAGAGCCCATACTCTGCCCGTATTCACTGACATCAGCGGGTTAATTTCCTCGCAGAGGATCGCAGAGCATGGGTATGTGTCGATGCCGCCCATTTGACATGTCGTTTGCGAACTATCTCGTGTCTGGGCAGGCGTCGACACTGAGAGCTCCATTTCTGCCATCCAAACCGCTAAATACAACAGCGCGTTTGAATGGCAGAGCATACACGGCAGCAGTTCAGGCTGGTGCTTCCCTGCACACCATGGCGGTGCTGCAGGCATACCAGGCCGACCTGCTGCAGGATCTCGACCAGGGGGCAGGGATGTCCCCTGAGGCGGTTACTGAGCCGCGGCGAACCACGGTTCTTGCGCTCCGGGCCACCAAACAAACTGCTGCCACGATCAGTCGGTCGATGGCGGCGATGGTGGCCACGGAGGGACAGCTTTGGTTAAACCTGGCCGACGTTGAGGAGAAAGAGAAGAACTTTCTCCTCAAATCGTCGGTTTCGCCCTCTAAACTCTTTGGCCCCTCCGTGGAGGCGGTGCTTGGGAAGTTCAGGGAGGCGAAGGCGCGCTCAGCTGCTTTTAGGACCCTGCATACCGCTGAGATCCGGTTCCACACCCAGGCAGGCGGGAGGGCCTGGCCCTTCACGGTCTGAGGACCGTAGACAGGGCCAGAGAGCCAGTGTCGCCTCTCGTGCGCCCCCTCCGTGGAGGAACAGGGCGCAGAAAAGGCGTGACTCCCGCAAGAAGAGGGATCTGAGGGAGGTTATCCAGCACAAGCGCATACAGCGTCGCTGTTGGATAATCTCCCCGGAGGGCTTCATTAAAAAGAAATCTAGCCCTCTCCTCTCTTCTGACTCCCCAGACGTTCATTACATCAGGCCTGGGGCTGGGCCTGTGATAAGAACGATGTTCCAATGGCCCGCCTAGGCTTGGTTAGTAGAAACGCTTCTTTCAGGCATGTAAAGTGGGGACCCCAGGTTCATAAAGAACTATCTGGCGAGTCTTCACTCCGCATGCCGCAGGTGAGCTGACTGGTCTTTTCAAGAGTAAAATTTTTGTGAATTAAAATTCCGAAATGTATCTCTCTACAGACCTCGTTCCCTGTATAGAGCTATGGGGTCATGTCATTTGCCATGTCATCAGGTAATAAGGTAAGAGAGTTTCCTGGATTATTAGGGCCCTGAAGTTCCCCATTAGGTGGCCAGAACGATAACTATGTTAGCCTTCGGGCTGTTAGCCACCTCAGGGTAGAGTAGTTGGTCTCTCTCTTAGAATTTGTTACTTAGAGTGTTGACTGACGCTAGAGCTTCAGATAGATCTTATGTCCGGCCCACAGGTCCGTTTGACTTCGACTGAGTATTTCGCCCCTTGAGCTCTGTTTGGGTTTTCATTAGGCTGAGCGATCTACAGCCTTTGTATGGAATAATACAGACTATATTCTTTAGTAAGGCTGTGGCTCCTCCGAGCCCTCAGATAGATCTATGCCTGCAGGCTGGCCCTCACCAGGGCCGCCTCTGTAGCTGGCCTAGGCTGTGCCAGGGATAATAAAGGCGCTCTGCTAAAAATTTAGCATTGCTTCCTCTGAACCTTCACTTTGTGAATGTAGGTTTCTAGCATCCCTGTATAAACAGCCTCCTCCCATGGGAGTCGTTAGGCCAAGGCCCGCCCCCTTCTCTGCATTCTGGGGTGACTAGAGTAATGCAGCGTGGTGCAAAGGATGGTTTGTAAGGACATGGTAGGCCTCAAACAGGCCTCCGTGGTATTTATGTCTTTATTGAGCAGGGTTAGGCCGTCTTTCGCTTCACGAAGAAGACTGGGTTTCCTGCCCGACTCTGCCATGCAGAACTGGCCTACGGATTTAGGCCGCCAGTTTAGGCTTCACTCACCTCGCTGAGCTACTGCTCGAGCACTAGGTTGTAGGTGGTTGGCTTTCATTCAAGCCCCACTCCCCTAGGTTGGGCACAGATAAATTTCTGTCACCCCTAGAGCCGCTGGCAGGCCCGCACCGTGGTAACCTCAGGGTGAGGTGTGAGTATCCCCCTGTGATACAGGGTAGGTCTGAGCACTTCACTCCCAGTTCTGTTTTATCCTACCTCGCACCACTATGGCTCGGGTCGAGTATGAAGTGAGCTTCACTTCTTCTTTGGTCGAAGTACGCTCCCCTGAAGCCAGAGCATTGCCCTGAGCTGACGCCCATGCATAGATGGTAGGCCCCTGACTAACTGGGGCCTCCGTTGAGGCAGAGTGGCGTATGTTGTACTCCCCTTGTTTTGAGGGTGCTAGCTTTCTTGCGGAGTACACTGCCATGGGCAATGTGATTAGGCACCAGGATGCTGTAGGCGCTGTGTAAACAGCTTTTCTGCCAACGAAGGCTGCGCCATTAGGTAGTAGGCCTCAGCAGGCCTCCTTGATTGGACAGCCCCCTAGAGGGCACTGTAGGCCAGCTCACTTTACGTGGTTGGCCTTGGTGGTTCGGGCAGTTGACTCACTGATGGGTAGTAGGCCTTTAAACAGGCCTCCTCGGAGGTGAGTCCCAACATTGTGGGACATACCTTATAGCGCTACTGGAAGCCCATTAGTAAATTATGCTTGTGTGGTATGGTTCCCAACAGTGTACTTTATGGCAGAATATGACTTGCTATTAGCTAGTAGGCCCGACCAGGCCTCCCTGATAGGCGAGTCCCCAGCTGGCTGGCCTTAGCAGGCCACCTTATACTATCACCCGGACTCAGGGCTCGAAGCTACCAGTGGTTTTCAGGTAGTAGGCCACTCAGGCCTCCCTGAAGGTGAATTCCCACTTAAGATGGTTATCAGGTAGTAGGCCTCACCCGGCCGCCCTGAAGGCGAATTCCCACTTACGTTGGCTATCAGGTAGTAGGCCTCTCTGGGCCTCCCTGAATGTGAGCTCCCAAATATTGTGGCTGTCAGGTAGTAGGCCGCTCTGGGCCTCCCTGAATGTGAGCTCCCAAATATTTTGTCTGTCAGGTAGTAGGCCTCACCAGGCCTCCCTGGAGGTGAGTTCCCACATGCTGTGATTATCAGGTAGTAGGCTCCTCCAGGCCTCCTTGAATGAGAACGGTCAGGTAGTAGGCCTCACGAGGCCTCCCTGAAGGTGAGTTCCCACATGCTGTGATTATCAGGTAGTAGGCTCCTCCAGGCCTCCTTGGATGAGTACGGTTGGGTAGTAGGCCTCACCAGGCCTCCCTGAAGTTGAGCTCCCCACATACTGTGGTTGTAAGGTAGCAGGCCTCACCGGGCCTCCCTGAAGGTGAGTTCCCACGTACTGTGGTTATCAGGTAGTAGGCCTCTCCGGGCCTCCCTGTAACGTTCCCTAGTGGTGCTGGGTTTATGAAGCTAGTGGTCTCTTGCTATCAGTTTCAGCTAGCCTTAATAGGCAGCTTCTGAAGGCGAGCTTGCGCCCTGGCTCGCTAAAGTGTTCATTCTCTGCTATTGGTTCCCTCTCGGAACCTTTTCTGCCTACAGCCTGGTTCGCCTACCAGGCAGACCTGTGCTCCCCTCACCGAGGGTCTCTATGAGCATGCGGCTTCCTGAGTCTGGTCAGACGGTCGTAGGCCTCTCGTGAGGCCTCCCAGTTAGATCAGCCCTTAGGCCTTCACAGGCCTCCTCAGTGGTTTGAAATACAGACACTGGGTTGATCCGTGGATCGAGTAGAGAAACTCCCCTCGCTAGCAAGGGTTGGAAAGCACTATGCTGAGTCATACTCTCCGGGATATCCCGTCTCTGAGATCCGGGCCGAGTGGTTCACTGCTAGCTTCGCAGTCCCTCGGGTTGGATGCCTTACTTAAGGCTTTGTTGTCCAGAGGCTCTGTCCTCAGACAGACAGGATTCGGCCAGACTTAGTGTCTATGTACTGACGCCAGGTCAGGCCGTCCTGGTGGCATTTCGGGGTGAGTACGTTCCCCTGAATAGTGACTGGCTGGGGTTCCTTCGGGTTCCCTAGCCACATTTCCTAGAAGGGACCCCTTCTAATTGGAAGCTGTGGTTCCAGGCCCGGAGCCTGCCCAGGTAGACCTTTCATTTAACCATGTTTATGAAGGTTTTTCTGTGAGGCTGTAGCTTGGGCTATGACCGTAGGGAATGCTGTCACTGACAGCCCAGTGTGACCTGAGGGTGAGTGGTTCTAGCGTTTCATTTGAAGTTGCTGGTTCTGACAGTTGTCACTGCCACTTGGCATGCACTCCCCTTAGCATGGCGGAGTTGGTATATCGTTCCCCATAACGTCGTTGACGTATTGTTGAGTTCCCTTCGAAAGGGAACGTCTCAGGTTACGACTGTAACCTATGTTCCCTGAGAACAGGGAACGAGACAATACGTCTCCCTGCCATGCCTCGGGGCTTGCCTACCGTACAGTCCCTTCAGACGATAAGGTGATTTGTCATGTTTGCAAGGCGCCCTTTTATACTTCCAGGTCGCACGTTAATCATTCACGCTAATGATTCACGGGCTGTCGCCGGTCAATATGATTGACGTGATTTGATAGTGATTTCAGACACCTGTCACGCCTGAGGCGTTCCCCATAACGTCGTTGACGTATTGTCTCGTTCCCTGTTCTCAGGGAACATAGGTTACAGTCGTAACCTGAGACGTTTCCAACATTTATAATAACTGAATGTCGAGTCAGCATATGATTTCTAAAGGATCATGCGACACTGAAGACTGGAGTAATGATGCTGAAAATTCAGCTTTGCTTCACAGAAATAAATTATATTTTAAAAATATATTAAAATAGAAATCTATTATTTTAAATTGTAATAATATTTCACAATATTACTTATTTTTTCTGTAGTTTTTATCAAATAAGTGCAGGCTTGATGATCATAATAGACTTCTTTCAAAAACATTAAAAATAGTAATATTTCCAAATGTTTGTATCGCACTATTGACAGGAGACAATTGAATTTTTTTTGCCCAAGAAAATTAGCTGAAATATCGCTAATGTGATTAGACCTTAAAACTGCAAGTCTATGGAACAAAAGTTTGGATCGAGTTTAATATGATACAATTTCAAGCTAAATTAATTGCATGACATTTTCCAGAAGTGAAAAGTGAAAGAAGGCCAAACAGACACAATGTAATATGCAAATAGATTTAAGATGACCAACCACAATTCATTATGCAAATTTTACTATAACATCATTGCTGTTGAATCTGTTTTTAAAGTCAATGGTAGACAGTGAAATTTTAATGTAATTTTGTTTTTTTATAAATATATATAATTGATAGTATATATTCATAGTATATAATTTATAGATGGAAATTATCTACAAAACAAAATTTGGAGTTTATACACCAGGCCGAATTAATTGCAGAAGTTGAATACCTCGTGTTGTGTTTCGAACAAACCCTAACTAGAACGAATATCAGTACAGTGCTGCTTAGCAATGTGTATGTTATCTCATATCTGTTAAATGAATGCTGCTGGACCACATTGTGAATAAGTTCAGCTTTCAAGCGCTAGGCTACAGGGTGCACGGCTGGCTGAATAACCCTTAAGGCTGAGGGTGGTTACCATGCCAACGGGGGCCTCGGCATAGGCAATGCCAAGGTCACAGCGCCTGGAGGAATGGTAGATTAAATTGTGCAGTGGTCAGCGCTTTAATTCAATTAATCTGTGTGGAATGGATGGGAGGATGTGTGTGTGACGAGGGATAGGACTTAAGGTTATGAGGGCACACAGCGGGGCTCTCGAACATTGGACGGATACATATTTTGCCCATCGACTCTTTGGCCCCAAATCCCATGCTGACATTATGACCTGCTCATGCTCTCAGACAAACAGTCCATAATTAAAAAAGCCTCAGAGCTTATTGAAAAACGACACAGCCTGAAAACGAATTAAACATGACGGGAGGTCTTATTATTCTGCTATTGTATTACAAAATAAATGACTGTTGGTGCTAATATGGTTAAAGTAACAAAATAAGATGATGCACAAAAGAAATATTGGCGTTTCGGGTTTATTATGGCTCCAGAGAAACATTACAGCTACCGTATTTAATGAGATTTGTGCGTTTCCTAAGCTGTTTTTCCATTCTGACTGTTTTAGAGGACTTGCAAGCACTTTGGGGGCTCATCATAAACCACAATGTCATAACTGCTAGTTTTAGTACTCATTTTGTTAAATAAAAGCAGAGATATTTACCTTGTTAACTCCAACAGTAGGCGTTCGTAAAACTCTCATTGCCAAATGAGAGTAAAACTCATTTGGCAACAGGCGTTTTGGGGGACTTTGAAAGAATGAAGACAAAAGCTAACACAATTGAATATGGATATAGATGTAGGAAAGACGTTAATTTCAATTTATTATGCGCATATTACAGGAACATCAGTGCGGTATAGTTTTGTTCTGAATGCTCCACATTTATATCAATGTATATCAGTGGTAGATGGTCAGACTTTAATGTAAAATGTCTTAGCTCTGTAAAGCCTGACATATGAAATAAGTCATAAAATCGTATTTTAAAAAAATGAAACCATTACCTACGGTGGCCCAGTAGTGCACAAAACAACAGATATTAAAAAGCAAACTTAAGTTCTCAACAAAACGAAATTAAGCCACAACACAACGGAAATGAGCCACAGCACAACGGAATTGAACCACAACACAATGGAAAATGTACAACACAACGGAAAATTTACTTTGTAAAACACAACGAAATAAAGCCGCAACACAACGGAAATGCTCTCGAACACTAGAGGGCTCTTCGAGCGCGATAAAGTTTGTTTTCCATGAGTCAGAAGTCTAAAAAATATATCAACACCACAATTAGTTTTAACAGTATAGCTAACCATTGTATATCAACATTTATTAATTCAAAATCACCTATGTGCATTATAGCTGCATTTATACTCTAGAATGCTTTGACAGTTACCACAGCGCATGATCCCTAAGGGAACGTCCGCCGATTCCTTTAAGTTGTTAAAACGATAATTTGTATTGATTAAAATTACTTTTAACATTCAAAAACAGACAGAAAATCAGACGGAGATTATTCCAAATCCGCTTGATTGTATTGGTAGTAGACTGACTTACTACAGCTGACTTTTTTCCAATACCAACCTTCATGTATGTAAACAATTATTTTTTAGGAAATTTCTGTAATATAATAAAAGTTTCAAGAGTGTAGTTCCTATTCTTGTAGTTCCTGACTTATTACAGGTGAAATTGTGCCAATACCTTCTTGTAATTCTGCAATTCACCAAATGGGTTTTTATTTTTATTTATCAAATTATATTATAATAAATTACACGTTTTAACCACTTGGTGGAATTGCCAGAGGTTCCCTTAGGAATAATGCGCTGTGGAAGCGCATCAAAGCATTCTTGAGTATAAATACGCAGCTATAATTCATGTAGGTGATTTTGAAGTATATTTTATATCGATATACAATGGTTACTTCTGTTAAAACTAATTGTGGTATTGATATATTAAGACTGCCGACTCTATATAACAATGGCAAGGAAAACTAACTTTACCGCGCTCCGAGAGCCTTCTAGTAGTAGGGAGCATTTCCGTTGTGTTGCGGCTTTATTTCGTTGTGTTGTACATTTTCCATTGTGTTGTGGCTTATTTCCATTGTGTTATACATTTCCCGTTTTGTTGTGGCTTATTTCCGTTGTGTTGTGGATACATTTAGTTGGGTTGTGGCTTAATTTCGTTGTGTTGTGAACTTATGTTTGCTTTTTAAATTTTGTTGTGTTGTGCACTACTGGGCCACCGTACATTACAGTAAATAAAGCTTTAGATGAGAGAGAGAGAGAGAGAGAAAAAAGAGAGATTTGTGCTTTTCCTAGACGGTTTTTCCATTCGGACTATTTTAGAAGACTTCAGTGCACTTTGGGGGCTCATCACTGTTACGTCCCATGTGATAAGTGTGACTTGTGTTTAGTAGTTTTTCTCTGTAACTTATTATGGGTTTATTTATTTTCCTATTGTAAAAAAAATACTGATACTTAACCTTAAAAAAAACATGCTTGCATGATTGCTTCCCAGTACATGCACAGTATTTTAAATGTTGCACCCTAATTCCCCTAGATCAAAAAGTGTTTGTAACATTAATGGGGGCTTGTCTGGATACTAATTTTCTTATTGGTTTGTCCGGAGACTATTTAATACTGCTCTGTATTAAATGTACTGGAGGCATAGTAATGATACAGGTTACGGAGGGTTTGTATTTTGGATTAAGGTTTTTATGTCGTGGAATATAGTGTGATGGATAGGAATAATAACCATGACTTTTAGTTTGCAAACATTTATTGACAATCCAACTGTGGAGCAATTTGATGGATGTAGGAAGGATGATTTATTGTCCATTGCAAGTCGTTTTCAAATTCCTGTATCGAGACAAGTTTCAGAGATAAAGTTAGATGGTGTGGAAGGATTTGATGTAACGGAGACCGTGCAGAAGTGAGTTGTTATCTGAAACCTTTTTTGAGACTGAGGGTAGGACAGTACTGCCACCGTTTGATCCCTTTTCACCTGTTTCTTCAGGTTCCAAGGAGGATACAAGGTTAAAAGTGTGTTTAACTCGTTAACAAAAAGCTCATACCCGACAGGCTGAATTGGATTTCTAGGGCCCTATAATTTCCGCGATCACGGAATCGCTGAATTGGCAAATTAGTGCGGAATCTAGTGTTAATGCGGAATTTCACGGAATTGTACATATTTGAAATGAAATTATGTTTTTGTGTGGGAGAAGAACGTATGTCTGGGGAAAATGCAGAACGGGGGAAGCAAATCTGGGTGACACAACCCCTCCCGTCATTTCAGCTGCCTCTCCCCCTTCAAAACAATGAAAGCATGGCGAAGTGGCTCTCCACGGCTCTGCTTTCGTCTGCGAAAAAGTTAAGAAACTTGACGCTAAGCCTTCAGTACCGAGCCGAGCAGTTCCCACGTGACTTTTATGCAGTGTTTCCCACACATACACTAATTCGTTGCGGTGCGCCACAGAATCAACACCGGCTGCCACATATTGCGTTTCGTTATTAATTTTTTTAACGCTATTTAAAACACGCAGCATATTCTTTCAGTTGCATTTCCTTTCCCTGCTCTCCCTCCGTCTCTGTCACTCACGCGTCTCTCTCACATACACATACACACACAACCCCTCCCCTCCGTGCACAAAAGCGAAGCAAACTCCGGGAGCGACACTTGCGTGAGTGAGACCAAAGCCAGTCTACGGAAAGCCTGGCCACTCCCTATTAAGTCTTATTGTACCGAATTTGGGTTGTAGTTCCACCAGAGATCCACTGGGGGGCGATCACCCTGAGTGCAAAATGAATGGGAGTCTATGGAGCTAGACGGCTAAATTTGTCTCTTTCGCCCGATTGCCGTTGAGAAATCTCAGATTTGATTGTAGATTTTGCAAGTTCAACATGGGTTATAGGTCGAAAGTTGAATGAACGAGTACTTATGTCCTTTCGATTTCTTACAGGTTGAGTTGTTGTTGCCCATTACACGCTAGCATTCTGCTAATGAACGCTGATTGGTCAGTGAAGGACTGATTACAACCAGAGATACCGCTTGATGGCATCGTGGCATCCGAAGCGGGACCAGAATGTGTGTGTGTATTTTCGGCGTGGTCTTTTAAAACAACAAAACAAAAACTCTTCTAGCACGTGTATTTACCTGTGTCTAAGGGTGTTGTCGATGCCTCAAGAGAAAAGAAAGTGCAGAGCGCGAAAGCACCAAAGTGACTGAAGGATTGCCGTAAAGCAGTATCTCTGGTGGTACGATGTGTATGACGTCATTGACATTTTAAAAGACTTTTTAAAGCAAATGAGTGACTCTAAAAAATCTAACACCCAGCAATGAGTAATTTCTTTGCATCTCCTTTCGAATACAACATTCAAATTACTAGACAAAAAATTATATCCTGAGAAAAGTAGATTTTGAGGGGTATAGCTCCATAGACCTCCATTCATTCTGCACTCGTCCTGTGAGCGCCCTCATATGGAACCAGAGTGGAACTGCAACCAGTTCAGAAGCCGGAAGTTTACTGAGTGAAAGTTCTCCCCATATTAGACATTATCTGGTGAGACTGAGTGTGTCCGAGAGCGGGCTCGATAGTGCGCGAGAGAGAGACCAAGTGTGTGAGAGAGCGCACTCGATAGTGCGCGAGAGAGACCGAGTGTGTCTGAGAGCGCGCTTTACAGTGCGCGAAAGAGAGACTGATTGTGACTTTTATTTAAACTTATATAAACTAATATAATTTATTTTACTGGACAATTTAAAGCTCATAACCATTAATATTTTGTTGTTACCTGAAGTACTTCGAGTGCAGTGTTTGCATCATGCAGTATTTGTCCTGAAAAGTAAATGTGATGTTTGCTACCTCAATAAATTTAAGGTCATTCCTGTTTTATTTGTGTACATTTTAATCAAGTACATTTTAAATGAAATGAAAAATGAAATGAAATGAAAAAGCACACTCTTAAATAAAATAATAGTAAAGGTTAAAAAAAATGAATTCCCCAAAATTAAAACGGAAAAAACTGAATTTGCAAAAATTAAAACGGAAAAAAACGGAATTTGGAAAAAAATTAAACGGGTTTTATAGGGCCCTAGATTTGCGTCTTAAGATTGCACCCTTGAGATTGAGGCTGAGAAACAAGTGAAGATGCGACAGCTAGAGCTGGAAGCTATGACAATTTTTGGGGTCGTAGCCGCGCAGCCCGTTCCCCTTAAAGTTACGAGTGCTCCCTCTCGAGTCACGAGTGCTCAATGTCATAACCACCACTAGTTTTATTACTCATTTTGTTGAGTAAAACCAGAGATATTTACCTTATTAAATCCAACGGGAGGTGTTCGCTTTGATAAGTAAAACGATACTCGGTTACTAACGTAACCTCGGTTCTCTCTAGAGAGGGAACGAGTATTGCGTAAGTTTAGCTTACGCTACAGGAAAGATTCATCTTCTCGAGATACTGAAGCCAAAAATTATCCTTAATTTTGTATACCTTGTCAACGCAGTGCAGCAGCTAGCAGACCTAGAGCAGGCAATCTTGCGTGCTCATTGGCTGCCCTGCGGGCAACTGCTGCAGCCTACCAGTGAGCCCGGCGTGACGTCACGCCCAATGAAGGGCGCCCGCGCCTTCATAGCATCACAGCCCGCCAGAATGGGCGTGGCTTAGCCTATAAAGGAAGGGGGCTGTAGGCTGCTTCCCTGGTTTTTGTCGACTGAAGCGAAGTCGCTCGTGGCGCGAGCACGGCCGGTTACGCAATACTCGTTCCCTCTCTAGAGAGAACCGAGGTTACGTTAGTAACCGAGTATCGTTCTCTTTCGAGAGGTTCTCTCGTATTGCGTAAGTTTAGCCTACGCTACGGGAACACTTTGTCAACGCCGTGCGCGCCAAGCATCCACATGAGACCCCGATCTTTTAGGGGGAAACCCCATAAGTGGAAAGAATAAGGTGGCCGGCCACGCGGGCCATCACTTGTACATAAGCACACATAGGGAATACAGAGCAGCGCGCGGGTCTGTATAGGCACATGGCACAATCCCATTTAGTGTAGCTCAACCAGGAGAGCTGAGTCATGTGAGAGTGATCTGAGCAGGAGATCTGGGCAGAATACACCTCTCGTTCAGACTGACAGCAGTTTAGCCTGCAAGGCGGGAACTTCTAGGTTATAAAAACCTGACTAAGGTAGATGGGGAGCACCAGCCCGCCGCTACACACATGTCATGGATAGAAATCCCACTGGACCATGCCCACGAAGAGGCCACGCCTCTCGTGGAATGAGCCCTGGTGCCCAGAGGGCATTGCAGACCCTTTGACGCGTAAGCGGCCGCTATAGCGTCTACTATCCATCTGGACAGGCTCTGTTTCGAGGAGGCATAACCCTTGGTGCGCCCACCAAACGAAACAAAAAGCTGTTCCGAGCGCCTGAAGGAGGCGGTGCGCGTAATGTAAAACCTCAGCGCTCTGACGGGGCAGAGGAGGTTCACATCACTTTCACTGTCAGATGCTGGGAGAGCGGACAATGAAATAACTTGCGCTCTGAATGGAGTGCCCATCACTTTAGAGACATAACCATGTCTAGGTCTGAGGATGACTTTAGAGTCATTCAGCCCAAACTCAAGACACGACGCGCTGACAGACAGCGCATGCAGATCCCCTACGCGTTTTACTTATGACAGTGCAGTCAGAAAAAACATTTTCAGTGATAGATATTTCAACCCCACGGAGTCTAGTGGTTCAAAAGGAAAAGCTTTCAGGGCCTTGAGGACCAATGAAAGATCCCACATAGGAACCGACGGGGGGCGCGGCGGATTCATCCTTCTAGCTCCTCTAAGGAAGCGGATGACCAACTCATGTTTTCCCAGTGACTGGCTGTGCGTCGATTCTGCAAACGCTGCCACGGCCGCCACATATACTTTGAGCGTGGAAGGGGACCTTCCCTTATCCAACAGCTCTTGTAGGAAAGTGAGCAGATGCGCCACCCCGTATGTCCGCGGGTCCAGACCTCTGTCGGTGCACCATCCGGAGAACACCGACCATTTAGACGCGTAGAGCCTTCTCGTGGAAGGGGCTCTAGACTGCGTGATCATGTTCATCACTCCTTCTGGCAGGGTAACGAGTACCCGTTGATCAACCATGCATGCAGAGACCAGCGCTCTGGATGGGGATGCCAGATCGTGCCGCGAGCCTGAGAGAGGAGATCTGCCCTCACCGGAATCGGCCACGGAGCTGTATGTGACAGCCGTGCTATTTCCGGGAACCAATCTGATTCTCCCATGAGGAGCACCGAGGAGCTATGAGGAGCACCGAGTGGCGCGTTTCCCTGATTCTCTTGATCACCTGTGGTAACAGAGAGACCGGAGGGAAAGCATATAGTGGGAGGCTGGGCCAACCTGGGCCAGCGCGTCCTCGTCCTTCGAGAAGAACGTCGGGCATTGAGCGTTGTCTTTGACACAAATAGGTCGACTTCCGCTCTGCCGCATAGGCGCCACAGCTTCTGGACTGTTTGGGGGTGCAGGGACCATTCCCCTGGGGGAACATTGTCCCTGGACAGTTTGTCTGGGCCGTCGTTCAAATGGCCAGGCACATGCGCCGCCCTCAGCGAGCGCAGGTGCATCTGAGACCAAATAAGGAGGCGTACTGTCAGATTGCAGAGATTTCTGGATCTGACACCGCCCTGACGGTTTACATAGGATACTACAGACATGTTGTCCGAGCGGACAAGAACATGTTGGTCCTGTATGAATGGGAGGAAGCGCATCAGCGCGTTCTCGACTGCTACCATCTCCAGACAGTTTATGTGAAAACACTTCTCTTGGTCTGACCACTGGACGAAGACCGGTCTGCCCTCGAACAGCGCGCCCCAACCCGAGTTGGACGCGTCTGTCGAAATGACTTTTCCGATAAGAGATGGTTCCCATCATTACTCCCTGCTGGTACCAGTCGGCTACTAACCAGGGCTGCAGAGCCGCTATGCAGGTCTGAGTCACTCTGATTTTCTGGCCGCCAGAAACCCAGGCTCGGCGGGACGCGCAAGCGTTCAACCAGCGTTGGAGAGGGCGCATGCGCAGTAGGCCCAGCTGAAGCACCGCTGCAGCTGATGCCATACAGCCCAACATCCTTTGAAATGTTTTCAAAAGGAGAAAGCTGCCCTTCTGGAAAGATGCGGCTAGGAGGCGAACACGGCGCGCGCGCTGTGTCGATAAAAGAGCCGTCATGGTCACCGAGTCCAGTTCTATTCCTAAAAAGGAAATTGACTGGCTGGGCAGTAATTAGCTCTTGGTCCAGTTGACCGTGAGACCCAAGCTTTCCAGGTGACTGAGAAGCACTGTTCTGTGAGACAGCAGTTCTGTCTCTGACTGTGCCAATATCAGCCAATCGTCCAGATAGTTCGTTATTCGCAGCCCCTGGCTTCTCTGGGGGGCGAGCACCGCATCCATGCACTTTGTAACTGTACGGGGTGCTAGGGACAGGCCGAACGGCAGGATGGTGTATTGATATACCTGACCGTCGAAGGCGAATCTCAACAATTGCCTGTGACGGGGTATTATCTGAAATCTGAAAATAGGCATCCTTCAGATCTAGAGAAATAAACCAGTCCCTTGGGCGAACGTGCGCGAGGATTTTCCTGGTCGCACGCATTTGAACGGTCTTTTCGCAAGCACTTTGTTCAAATGTCTCAGATCTAGGATAGGTCTGAAGGCTCCGTCCTTCTTGGGTACGAGAAAATATCGGCTGTAAAAGCCCAACTCGCTCAGAGAAGGCGGCACCTTTTCTATCGCCCCTTTGCCCAGCAGCTTTGCTATTTCTGACCAGACATGATACTCTTTTGAGATTTTTCTGGGTCGCCGTGAAAACGGTGTTTGTGTGCAGGCGAGAGGTTAAAAAAACCGGCTCGTTGGCTGCTAATTGAACCACTGCAGTAGCCTGTTTGAAGGGGACTGACAGGGAAAAACTTTGACGGCGGTCTGGCCGCAGCGGGACACGCGCGTCTTTTCGGAGGCGATGTGTCTGTTAGTAAGCGTGAGCGCTCGTGAGCGGGCACGTAAACTACATTCTTAACCTCACATATACTAACTTGAAATTTCTCTGGGTCGCCGCGAGAACGGATGTGTGCAGGCGAGCGGGTTGCATCACCGGCTCATTGCCTGCCAAACACACCGCTGCAGTAGGCTTATCTAAGGGGACTGACAGGGCAAGACATTTCGACGGCGGCGCGCAAGCCCGTCCGAGTCATGCAGAGAGCTCGAGAGGGCTTTGCATGACGCGCGAACGGGGACGCGAGGGCGGGGTAGCTCTCTTGTAACGTAAAGAGAGCTAGCCGCGTGCTCGTTGGTCGAGCAGAACTGGAACAGTGTTTGTACGAGGGCGCACGCACGAGTAGTGGGCACGGGACCTACATGTAACACAGATGATGCCCGTCCGGGTCATGCAGAGAGCTCGAGAGGGCTCTGCATGACGCGCGAACGGGGACACGAGGGCGGGGTAGCTCTCTTGTAACGTAAAGAGAGCTAGCCGCGTGCTCGTACGTGTCCCTCGGCCTCATCCTCAGATGCGACGGCAGTGAGGCTCGTGAGCGGCAGCTGCGCGTCGGTGAGGAGGGGCGGGGGGGTGTTGAAAGGCTTCGAGTCGAGCCTGCAGGGTCGACAGCGGAAGCGCTTCACAGAGCTCGCAACCCCCGGACGCGAGGGCGAGCTCTGCGTGTTCCAGGCCCAGGCAGAGAGCGCAGATCAAGTGGCGGTCTCTGACGCTGAGCGGGGCTCTACACGAGCCGCAGGAAGTGCGAGGCGTCTTAAAAAAGACACTCGCTGCTCTTTTAGAATAGGATTTTAGCAAGGTAAAGGATACGTAGCCGGATAGAGTAGCTCGCACGGACGGCCGGCTTCCTCAGCGCTGTCCTAAGCTGGCTGTTCGCTGTTCGACGGCGGCGGTGGCTTCTCTCAGATCCAGCGATGCGAAGAGCTCGCTGAAGAGACAAAAAATCAGGGAAGCAGCCTACAGCCCCCTTCCTTTATAGGCTAAGCCACGCCCATTCTGGCGGGCTGTGACGCTATGAAGGCGCGGGCGCCCTTCATTGAGCGTGACGTCACGCCGGGCTCACTGGTAGGCTGCAGCAGTTGCCCGCAGGGCAGCCAATGAGCACGCAAGATGGCCTGCTCTAGGTCTGCTAGCTGCTGCACTGCGTTGACAAGGTATACAAAATTAAGGATAATTTTTGGCTTCAGTATCTCGAGAAGATAAATCTTTCCTAAACTAAACTTACGCAATACGAGAGAACCTCTCGTAAGAGAACTCTCATTTGCCACTGGACCTTTTGATGGAGTTCAATGAGAAATTATGAATTTACAGCGCTCGTCTTTTTGACTCCCCCATTCGCAGTGATGCAATCACAGGCCAAATTGCTTCATTTGAAATGGGTTTAATCTTTCCTCTCGCATTACCATCAGATTCGCCTGATAACGTTTGGTCATTGTCGATTTGGACACGGCCCCCGTAAATTAGGTCATACCTTGTTTGCTGCACGTCTCTCTGTCTGGCTGACAAATTGATTTATTTCCTTTTGTTGCTGACGTGGGCTGCCAGATGGCTTGTAATGAACAGTTCACCTGAACTGGGGCTTCTCGTAACCAGAGCGGAATGGTTGAGGCATGCGTATTAGAGTGGGGCCGGACCCTGGACAAGGCCCTTGAACAGATGCATTAGGACTGAATGAAATCTTGATTGAGATGGAGGTAGAGTTGACTGACAGCCATGGCCCAGTCGTGCTGCCTCTCTGGTGAAGTACAAGCACTGTCAAGTGGAAAATAGAACATACACTCGAGAGTGTCTGCTTTTAAGCAGCGCCCTGGAACACCGGGAGTTTCAGTAGTGCAGGGGATGTACAGGAATGTGTGCTTGAGTGATAGGTATTTTTTACTGACTCTATCACTCCTCTCATCTGAAATCTTTGTATATACAGTACCAGGGCTTCAGCTTGGAGGAGCATGTCATCCTGGAGAACAGGTTCAAAACTCCTCTTCAGTATTTTTGATGCTCATATTTTGGTTACAGATTGCTTATGTGAGCAATTTCTGAGATAACATTCTGTGTGGCAATCGTTAAAATTGTAGTGGAGTTCACACTGCTATAGCTGATATAGATCGATTATTAAATCACTCACTAGAAACTCACAGCATTTTGTGGTCAAATATTTCTGTGTAATGACCTCATAACCTTATAATTGACCATTCTAGGCAACTTATTTCCTACATATCTGTCTTGTGTTTCCGCAGCCTCTTTATTCCTCTATAATATATTGATTTGAGTTGAAATTATTCATTTTCATGTCCATCAATGGCAAATTTAAACCCATTAAATGTATACATGAATAAAATCTCCACCATTTCAGTAAGATTTCTGTGAAAGAAATGAATAGGCTACACTTTTACTCCGCAAATATGCATTAAATTTATCAAAAGTGACAGTAAAGATTTATACATTTACAAAACAATGCCCATATTAAATAGAGTTTTGTTCTTTTGAACTTTCTATTTTTTAAAGCATCCTGAATTTATTTTTCATGGTTCATAATAATATTAAGAAGCACAAATATATTACAGCCATCACTCCAGTCTTCAGTGTCACATAATTCTAATTCTATAATCATTTTAATGTGAATTAACATAAATTATTGTTATGAATATATTCGTTTTTACTGTATTTAGGGTCAAATAAATTGGTGAGCAGAACATAATTCTTCCAAAAAAAGATCTTATGCGTTATTGTAGCCTATTATATGGTTATACGGTAATTGTGTGGTAATGTGTATATATAAATGGCATATTATATACAGTATATATACATATAGCATTGTTCTATAAACAGCCATCAAATAAAATACACACACACATATATATATATATATATATATATATATTAGGGCTGGGCAAGTTAACGCGTTATTATCGCGTTAACGCATTTATTAATTAATGCCGACAATTTTTTATCGCACATTAACGCAGTTTTTTTTATTATTATTATTTTGAAAGTCCGTTGCTCACTGGCTCTGAATACACATAGGCCTACAGTCAAACCATGATCACAGGAGGGGTGGGATGTTGGTCAGCCAGCAAATAACCCACACAAACAAGCAGTGGAGAGAGGCAGGTTCTCTCTGGTGAACAGTTAAAGGGTTGCGCTCCGCGAGTGAATGAAGGGATGAAGTTTGACTCGCCATCTTCGCAGTAGTGAACGCGTGGAGAGAAATGCTCATTTCATACGGATTACATTGTCTGAAAGTAGCCTTTTTATTTTTGTTTTGAATTGTTTCGTTTAAAACTAGGCTAGACATTATTTGGATTTTGAAACACTTCTAGCTTTGATTTTCACAGAGAGCGCATGCGCGTGCGATGATTGATTGTTTGTGTTTGGAGCTTCGTCGAATTGATTCATTAATCTTTGATTTTCTTCTTTACCACTCATTTATAAACAAGTACTTTCTATTTTTATATCGTGTGAACTTATCCTCTATACTATTCCCTATAAAAAACAATCGGATTGCTTTGATATCGCTACTTAGATCCAACTTTGCGAATCCCAGCTACTAGCCTTTTAGCCCACTAGCATTTCACGCGTGGCCTCGCGCCAATCGACCGTCGGATTTTACACCCGTTTCACTGAAAGGATACGGGTTATATCCAGGATTTCAGTCCTAAATTAGTAGTGATATTGGTAGTATCACTACTAATTTACTGTTCATCTGTTATAATGGCGAATATATCGGATGTGTGTCTAACGCTACCTCTGAGTGCAGGTGAGGACACATTCGAGCTGCATTCGGTGCTGTTGGAGCTGGAGTCCGTGGAGAAGCAGATCCGTGGTCTGCTAGAGAGGCAAGCCGAGCTGCGAGATCGGCGATCAGCGCTTGAAACATCACGCGCCGATGCTCACAAGTCAGTGGTTAGTAACTTTTTGACTCCGACTTCGTCTACTCCGTGCGTTTCTCTGCCCAGGAGGACGCGATCATCTCTGGCTTCATTCACTCCGGCACCGACACAAAGCCATGGACCCTGGGTGATCCCTCAGCGGAAGACACGAGCCAGGACCAGACCAAGAACCTCTCCACCGCTCCCGGTCTTCGAGATCTCCACCCGGAACCGCTTCTCCCCTCTTCGCGAGTCGGAACGTGACGACGCCGTGATCATCGGCAGTTCCATCGTCCGTCATGTCCGCGCTACCTCAGGTAAGGGTAATGTGCGCACTCACTGCTTTCCTGGTGCTCGTGTTCTAGATGTCGCTGCACATGTTCCCGAGATCCTGAACGGTGACGAGCGCGTCGGAGCTGTGGTGCTGCACGCGGGAACGAATGACATCCGGCTGCGGCAGACGGAGGTTCTGAAGAAGGACTACAGGAGCCTGATCGAGACGGTACGCAGCACAGCGCCTGAGGCAACGATCATCGTGTCTGGACCGCTTCCCACGTACCGACTAGGACAAGAAAGGTTCAGTAGACTATTTGCTCTAAATGAATGGTTAATATCATGGTGTAATGAACAGAAACTGCTCTTTGTAAATAATTGGAATCTGTTCTGGGAGCGACCTAGGCTCTACCGTGCTGATGGCCTGCACCCCAGCAGAATCAGAGCGGCTGTGCTGTCGGACAACATCTCCAAGACGTTACACACCATCTGACTAGTAAGTCAAAGTCCAAATCACAATCTCTGCTGTCCCAACTTAATTGATACAAGTAGTGTAGAACATTATATAGAAACTGTGTCTATTCCTCGTCTAGTGAGGCCAAACAATAAATCTAGTTTAGGATCTAGGAAAAATCTTATTGTAATTAAACCAGAAAATCTAAATCTCAGTGAACAAAAAGAATTTCTAAAACTAGGTCTTCTAAACATTAGATCGCTCACACCTAAGGCGGTTATTGTAAATGAAATGGTCACAGATAATAATTTCGATGTTCTGTGCCTTACTGAAACCTGGCTTAAACCAAATGATTATTTCGGTCTAAATGAGTCTACTCCACCAGGATACTGTTATAAGCATGAGCCCCGTCCGATCGGTCGTGGCGGCGGTGTTGCAACAATCTATAGAGATATCCTAAATGTTACTCAGAAAACAGGTCACAGGTTTAATTCGTTCGAAGTACTTGTGCTAAATGTTACGCTCTTAGATGTAAGAAAGAAATCCCTATTATCTCTAGCCTTAGCGACCGTATATAGACCTCCAGGGCCCTATGCTGATTTCCTAAAAGAGTTTTCAGACTTTCTCTCAGATCTATTGGTCAATGCCGATAAAGCAATAATTGTTGGAGATTTTAACATACACGTAGATAACACAAATGATGCGTTAGGGGCTGCGTTTACAGATTTATTAAACTCATTTGGGGTCAAGCAAAACGTCAGTGGTCCCACTCATCGTCTAAATCATACACTAGATTTAATTATATCATATGGAACCAATCCAACCGATATAGATATTATAGCGCAAAGTGACGATCTCACTGATCATTGTATGGTAACGTGCATATTACGTACTGCTGAAATTTGCCATGTTGCGCCACGTTATCGACCAGGCAGAACAATCGTTCCAACCACTATAGATAGATTCACAAATAGCTTACCTGATCTATCTCAGCTGCTCAGTGAACCCCAACAAACAGATGAACTAGAGGAAATGACTAGCAGTTTGAGCACCATTTTCTCTAGTACATTAGATATTGTTGCACCAATTAGATTAAAAAAGGTTAGAGAGAAAACTAAAGCACCATGGTACAATAGTACTACACATGTTATCAAGAGAGAAACTCGTAACTTAGAGCGTAAATGGAAACAAACTAATTTAGAGGTCTTTAGAATCGCGTGGAAAGACAGTATGTCACGTTATAAAAAGGCTCTAAAAGCAGCCAGGGCTGAGCATCTCCGCAAACTAATAGAAAATAACCAAAATAATCCAAGGTTTTTATTTAACACCGTGGCTAGACTAACAAATAAACAGACATCACCAGAGCAAAATATTCCGTTACAGTATAGTTGTAATGATTTTATGAATTACTTCAATGAGAAAATAGAAAGCATCCGAAATACAATTGTAAATGTACAATCCTCTATGGTGTCTTATGATTCAGCCACAATTATCGCCCCTCAAGAACAACTACACCGCTTTACAACTATAGGACAGGAAGAGCTAAATAAACTTATCTTTGCAGCGAAACCAACAACATGTTTATTAGACCCAATACCCACTAAACTACTGAAAGAAGTGTTACCTGTAGTGGAAGAGCCTCTTCTCAATATTATTAACTCGTCTTTATCTTTAGGTCATGTTCCAAAAATATTTAAGCTGGCAGTAATAAAACCTATTATTAAGAAACCGCAATTAGATCAAAATAACTTAGCAAATTACAGACCCATTTCAAATCTTCCATTTATATCTAAAATACTAGAAAAAATTGTGTCCGCTCAATTGTGCTCTTTCTTGCAAGAAAATGATATCTATGAAAAATTTCAGTCAGGATTCAGACCGCATCATAGCACAGAAACTGCGCTAGTTAAAATTACAAATGATTTACTTTTAGCTTCTGACCAAGGCTGTATCTCAATACTAGTTCTACTCGATCTTAGCGCTGCGTTCGACACTATAGATCATAAAATACTCTTAGATCGACTACAAAACTACACTGGTGTTCAGGGACAGGCATTAAGCTGGTTTAGATCGTACTTATCAGACCGTTACCATTTTGTCTGTTTAAATGGTGAAAAATCGAAGATAACGTCAGTAGACTATGGAGTGGCGCAAGGATCGGTGTTAGGCCCTCTGCTATTCTCAATATATATGCTGCCACTGGGTAATATTATAAGAAAACATGGAATTAATTTCCACTGTTATGCTGATGACACTCAATTATATATTTCATCAAGACCAGATGAAAACACTAACTTATCTAAATTGACAGAGTGTCTTAAAGATATAAAATGCTGGATGACGTGTAATTTCCTGCTATTAAATTCAGATAAAACGGAGGTATTACTTATTGGTCCAAAAAACTACCCACAAAACCTCGTACAATACAACTTTAATTTAGAAGGATGTCCAGTTACTTTATCCACTACAGTAAAAGACCTGGGTGTTATACTAGACCGCAACTTGTCTTTCGAAAATCATATTTCATATGTTACAAGAACAGCCTTCTTCCACCTTAGAAATATTGCTAAGCTACATAACATGCTATCTGTTTCTGATGCAGAAAAGTTAGTTCATGCATTCATGACCTCAAGACTAGATTACTGTAACGCTTTATTAGCTGGTTGTCCTACATCCTCAATAAACAAGCTACAGTTAGTGCAAAATGCAGCTGCTAGAGTTCTTACTAGGTCAAGAAAATATGATCATATAACACCAATTTTATCATCTCTGCACTGGTTACCTATTAAGTTCCGTATCAATTACAAAGTACTATTACTGACCTATAAAGCCCTAAATGGTCTAGCTCCTGTATATTTAATGGACCTTCTATCGCCCTACAATCCATCGCGTTCTTTAAGATCCCTAAATTCGAGGCTTCTGGTCATTCCTAGGATATCCAGATCCACTAAAGGAGGGAGGGCGTTCTCGCATTTCGCTCCTAAACTCTGGAATAGCCTTCCTGATACTGTTCGTTGCTCAGACTCGCTCTCCCAGTTCAAAACTAGATTAAAGACGCATCTCTTCAGCCAAGCATTCACATAATGCTTGCCTCTTATACTACTGTTGAATCAGATCGAATGCATTAATATTATGAACAGCAGCTACGCTAATTATTTCCCATCTGCTTTTCTGCTGTTATCTCGGGACGCTGGTCCCGAGGTAAATAGCGTTCTTCAGCTACAGTCTGTATCCAGCCTCTCACGGAGACTTCAGAGTCCCCAACACCTGCGATGAGATGACTCGACGCCTGTGAAGAGACGACTCAACGCCGGCGATATGTTATGCCCTAAATTAATACATGATGATTAACTAACTGTATTTTTTACGTACATTTCTGAAATGCACTTTCTGTAAAGCTGCTTTGAAACAATATGTATTGTGAAAAGCGCTATACAAATAAATTTGAATTGAATTGAATTGAATTGAATGACAGGCGTACCTATAAAACCTATAGATAATAACTATTTAGATTCTGGAAACTCACTAACAGCGAGCCGAGGATCAGTCTCTCTTCTAATGATTTGTGCTGCGCGTCCTTTATAAAAAGTTATAGAAAATTCAACTTCGGCAACGAGCAGGCGCGGGCGCGTGCTTGAGGCGAGCATGACCGCAACAGTTTCACAGGAACGCACCCGCTTGTCGCTGCACCTTGTGCTCGACCACTTCACCTCACTCTTGGCTGATTTATACTTCTGCGTCGGACTTACGCCGAAGACAATACGCTATAGACTACGCGTTGGTTTTCATTTATATCTCTGCGTCGTTGTCCGCGTTGACGCGCAATTACACATGCAGAGGGAGCATGTGAAACCCGGGGAGCGGTTGTAGCAATCACAGCGCTTGCGGTACGCGTAGAATTGACGTTACATTTTTGGAGAGGTGCACGTCAGGGTACGCCGAAGTGTACGCGCGCTACACAGCAACAGCGTGAGTATAAAGTATAAATTGTTTTTTTTACTCTGTTTAATGTAATCTTACGTGGGAAACCATGGCATGACCAAACCTAAGCTACTATAAGTAACGTTGGTCGACTTATATAGTAGTGATCATGACCTCTGACTACTACATAGACTGTTTCTGCTGCTCCCTGATAAAAGATACCTGTTGATACCTGTTCAGAAAAAAAACAAGAAAACTGGACTCGTTTTAACAAACTAGATAAAAGGTAATGCCTTGGCAGTGGCAAATAGCTTTGTTTAAATATTTGATTTGATTACATTAATGTTTAAGTTGAGATTTGAGATTACTGTGTAAAGGGAATACTGCTGGTATAAAAGCACCTTATTTGTTTAAAGTTATTGCACTTTTGTGTATATAGCAGTACATTTAAATCAAAAGTGCGCAATACACTACTTTAGAAGTCATTATTCAATTTTGCGCATAACAATGCGATTAATCGCGATTAATCACAAGAAAACCATGCGATTAATCGCGATTCAAATTTTTAATCGTTGCCCAGCACTAATATATATATATATATATATATATATATATATATATATATATATATATATATATATATATATATATATATATATTGTATTATATTTGACAGTGCTGTTTATAGAACAATGTTGTACATGGAAGTCTTGATTTATTGCTTTTGTCCCTACTTCCATATTCTGTCACTGACACACCTGAACGCACCTGGAGACAAGGAAGGCTTATCTTCACAATCCTCCAAAATTAGGTCAAAACATTACCAGAGCAGCATTTTGTTATTGGGACGTTTCTTTTAGAAGAATGGGCTGCATGTGAGCTGCTTATACGCCAGAAAGGTATCCTGGATGTTACATTCTGAACTGGCTTTGATGTTGGAAGTTTCCCTATTTTTTCTTGAGATTATAGGTTGGCAGGTGTCTTGTGCTTGGGTGTCATGCAACTGAAGGTGAACAATCCAGGTACTTCATTAGAGTGTCTCAGGGTCTGATTGTTTTAAAGGTCAGGTAGAGAGGGAAGCCTCACAGAGTTGGTTGATCTCTCTTATTTCCTTTCTGATTTGAGGTGTTGCCATGGAAAAATCTTCTCCCAGACACTCCTGGGCAAAGGTCAGACCTGAATCACTGACTGTTATCATACCTGAGATGAGCTCTTACAAAAACACCTGCAGAGGCGGAGCGTTATATGCTGCTGTAACTCAAATTAGAATCCCACCCGTATGGTTGGCAAAATTATAAAACTACAATATCAGTCTGATTCTGCCACAAGACATTTTTGTTTCTATTGAAAATATCTAATTCTGTTCTATTTTAATGAAGGAAATATATGGGCAAATTTTTTTCTTGGTTTCTTCTAAAAATATCATCCTCAGAATACAAATTTATAATATGAAAATGAATGTTTATATTTATGTGCAATAGTCATTGCTTGAACATTTTCTGTTAATAATTGTCTTTTTAAAAATATTTTTTTTAATATATAATAGAGAAAAACACATGGACAAATATTTTTGGAAAATAGAGTGTCAGCAAACCGATGATACTTTTAAACAGAGATGATGATATTTAAAGATTAAATATCTAAAACTAAAACATTTTCACTTTAAAAATATTCTCTTCTAAATATATTTTTTATCTAAAAGAAATAGTATGAGCAAAGATTTAGCTGTAATATGTGTCATTTAAAAAGTATTGTATTAGAAAAATAATTTTCTAAAAAAATAATAATACATTTTAAGGAAACTGATAATTTGGCTAAGATACATCAATATTTAGAGGAAAAAATAAATATATATATATATATATATATATATATATATATATATATATATATATATATATATATATAAAAATAATTGGAAATATCTGGAAAGCTATATAATTTTTAAATGAAAATATGTGGACATAATTTGTTAATATTTTCTTTTGCATACATTATTATTATTTAATGGATGAGAATATATGCAGGGCTCGACATTAAAGGGTTAGTTCACCCAAAAATTAAAAGCTCTCGGATTTCATCAAAAATATCTTAATTTGTGTTACGAAAGTGAACGAAAGTCTTACGGGGTTGGAACAACATGAGGGTGAGTAATTACTGACAGAATTTTCATTTTTGGGTAAACTAACACTTTATGCCTTTTCATGTGCGTGTCATGCTGCGCGAGCTTCAACAGCACAACATTGTTACCGCCAGTAATACATTTATTATCCACTATCGATCGCAACTTACAATAACGTTAGATGTAATAAAATCAGAATCATTCTCTTGTTTTTGTGATTCCCTAGTTATTTTTTTATTTTATTTTATTATTGTTTTTGTTATTGACGTTCTAATCAGGCTACTTGTCTGGTCGGGCAAGTAAAATTCACTTTTAATTGTTCCTTCAAAAAATCCACTTGTCCTGGACAAGCGTTAATGCCGAGCCCTTATATGGATAAAGAACCCTGTTTTACTGCGTATTGCAGCATCATCTTAGAATGTTCTTGACTGTTTCTTCAGGCCAAGATTATTCAAACTTCAAGTTCTTCTGTGTTATACACTATTATCCTCAATGTGACCTTTGTTCCTCATACTCTCCTGTTAAAGACAAGACCAGCTTGCTTTTTTTTCCTGGTTCTTGTTTCAAAGGTGTTAAATAGCCTGGCTGATGTGATTTGGCCCGTAGCATGTGTGTTTGCCCCGAGACGTGCCGGTTACTGCAGTGCAGAGGACCTGCCGTCAGTTACGCACAACTTTAAACCCGTTTCCCAGGCAACCAACATGCCTGCAAATCGACGGCAACTTCCCTCGACAAGTCCCTTTGTTATTGCATTCACGATTGTAGAGAGAAGGGGCTGAGGAGAAAAACAAAACAAATGTGAAACATTAACATGGGATACGATGGCTTCACTGGCGACAGATGAGTCATCAGTGTTACAACTGAAACTCGGTCACAATACATTCAAACATCAACTGTAACGGTGACTTTTGGCAGCCAGTCACAGCACTGGATCTTCACACAACTCTTTTTAGCTCTTTCATCTGTAAAGCTGCAAAAAGAGCACAAAAGCACCATAAACATAGTCCAAGTGTGTGCACTTTTTTCAAGTTTTCTGAAGTCATAAAATAGATTTGTGTGATGAACAAACCAACAGGCTGTCACGTAAACCACACGGGAAGCAGAGAATCCAATAGCAGTCGTTTAATTAAAGGGCAATCCAAAAACACGTAGTCATGCAGGCAGGGGTCAAAATCCAAAAACACAAGTACAAAACCAGGAACAAGAACAAGAACAAGGACGCAGATCTGGAAGTGGTGTGACATTAAACAAGGACTCCGTGACACACACTGAAACAGGTTGTATGTGTATATAACCTGAAACAGGTTATATACACATATTTAACAAGACTAACACAGAACAGCTGGGAACAATGATTACGGGGAACAGCTGAGTGCAATGAACTGATGAGTGACAGTGACAGACAGAATGCTGGGAATTGAAGTCAAATGTGAAGGACACCTTGAGAACGAGGACCTCTAGGGAATGACAAGGGAAACACAACCAGCCACTGTGACATAACCCCCCCTCTACGGAGCGGCTACCAGACGCTCCACGACAACACTAAAACACGATACAAGAGTTCAGGAGGGAGGTGGAACGGTGGAGGATCAGGGGGAGGGATGGTGGGCCAGGTCCGTGACGGGAGACATGAACAAGGGGTGAGGGCTTAACCGGGAACCAGGGCAAAGTAGACAGTCCATCAGGCGGCCAGGGCGAAACAGACAGTCCATCGGGCGGCCATGGCGGTGAAGACCCCTTGGGCGGCCAGGGCGGCGAAGACCCCTCGGGCGGCCAGGGCGAAGCAGACAGTCCATCGGGCGGCCAGGGCGAAGCAGACAGTCCATCGGGCGGCCAGGGCGGTGAAGACCCCTCGGGCGGCCAGGCGAAGCAGACAGTCCATCGGGCGGCCAGGGCGGAGACGACCCCTCGGGCGGCCAGGGCGGAGACGACCCCTCGGGCGGCCAGGGCGGAGACGACCCCTCGGGTGGCCAGGGCGGAGACGACCCATCGGGCGGCCAGGGCGGAGACGACCCCTCCGGCGGCCAGGGCGGAGACGACCCCTCCGGCGGCCAGGGCGGAGACGACCCCTCGGGCGGCCAGGGCGGAGACGACCCATCGGGCGGCCAGGGCGGAGACGACCCCTCGGGCGGCCAGGGCGGAGACGACCCCTCGGGCGGCCAGGGCGGTGAAGGCCCCTCGGGCGGCCACGGCACAGGAACAGCAACCGGCTCAGGAACAGATGTGGAAAATATGTGGACATAATTTGTTAATTTTTTCTTTTGCATACATTATTATTATTTAATGGATGAGAATATATGCAGGGCTCGACATTAAAGGGTTAGTTCACCCAAAAATTAAAAGCTCTCGGATTTCATCAAAAATATCTTAATTTGTGTTACGAAAGTGAACGAAAGTCTTACGGGGTTGGAACAACATGAGGGTGAGTAATTACTGACAGAATTTTCATTTTTGGGTAAACTAACACTTTATGCCTTTTCATGTGCGTGTCATGCTGCGCGAGCCTCAACAGCACAACATTGTTACCGCCAGTAATACATTTATTATCCACTATCGATCGCAACTTACAATAACGTTAGATGTAATAAAATCAGAATCATTCTCTTGTTTTTGTGATTCCCTAGTTATTTTTTTATTTTATTTTATTATTGTTTTTGTTATTGACGTTCTAATCAGGCTACTTGTCTGGTCGGGCAAGTAAAATTCACTTTTAATTGTTCCTTCAAAAAATCCACTTGTCCTGGACAAGCGTTAATGCCGAGCCCTGATATGGATAAAGAACCCTGTTTTACTGCGTATTGCAGCATCATCTTAGAATGTTCTTGACTGTTTCTTCAGGCCAAGATTATTCAAACTTCAAGTTCTTCTGTGTTATACACTATTATCCTCAATGTGACCTTTGTTCCTCATACTCTCCTGTTAAAGACAAGACCAGCTTGCTTTTTTTTCCTGGTTCTTGTTTCAAAGGTGTTAAATAGCCTGGCTGATGTGATTTGGCCCGTAACATGTGCGTTTGCCCCGAGACGTGCCGGTTACTGCAGTGCAGAGGACCTGCCGTCAGTTACGCACAACTTTAAACCCGTTTCCCAGGCAACCAACATGCCTGCAAATCGACGGCAACTTCCCTCGACAAGTCCCTTTGTTATTGCATTCACGATTGTAGAGGGAAGGGGCTGAGGAGAAAAACAAAACAAATGTGAAACATTAACATGGGATACGATGGCTTCACTGGCGACAGATGAGTCATCAGTGTTACAACTGAAACTCAGGGGGAGTGAAAAGGATCAGGGGGAGGGATGGTGGGCCAGTGGAGACGACCCCTCGGGCGGCCAGGGCGGAGACGACCCCTCGGGCGGCCAGAGCGGTGACGACCCCTCGGGCGGCCAGGGCGGTGAAGGCCCCTCGGGCGGCCACGGCTCAGGAACAGACACCGGCTCAGGAACAGACACCGGCTCAGGAACAGACACCGGCTCAGGAACAGACACCGGCTCAGGAACAGACACCGGCTCAGGAACAGACACCGGCTCAGGAACAGACACCGGCTCAGGAACAGACACCGACTCAGGAACAGACACCGACTCAGGAACAGACACCGACTCAGGAACAGACACCGACTCAGGAACAGACACCGACTCAGGAACAGACACCGACTCAGGAACAGACACCGACTCAGGAACAGACACCGACTCAGGAACAGACACCGACTCAGGAACAGACACCGACTCAGGAACAGACACCGACTCAGGAACAGACACCGACTCAGGAACAGACACCGACTCAGGAACAGACACCGACTCAGGAACAGACACCGACTCAGGAACAGACACCGACTCAGGAACAGACACCGACTCAGGAACAGACACCGACTCAGGAACAGACACCGACTCAGGAACAGACACCGACTCAGGAACAGACACCGACTCAGGAACAGACACCAAAACTGTAACAACCACAAGAACAGACACAAACACAGAAACAAACACTGGCTCTGGCGCTGGAACAGGCACTGGCTCTGGAACAGACATTGGCTCCAGCTCTGGAACAGGCACTGGCTCTGCCTCCGGCTCTGGAACAGGCACTGGCTCTGCCTCCGGCTCTGGAACAGGCACTGGCTCTGCCTCCGGCTCTGGAACAGGCACTGGCTCTGCCTCCGGCTCCGGCTCTGGAACACGCACTGGCTCTGGCTCCGGCTCTGGAACAGGCACTGGCTCTGGCTCCGGCTCAGGAACGGGCACTGGCTCTGGCTCCGGCTCTGGAACAGCAGACACTGGCTCCGGCTCTGGAACAGCAGACACGGGCATGTCCAGGATCCGAGCCAGACGCTCCAGATAGTCCGTAAGTGCCTTGGCGGCCACACAAATGGGCATTTCCGGATCTGTCTCAGACTGGGCAGACTGGACGTGAACAGTCTCTCGCTGGGCAGACGGGACGTGAACAGTCTCTGACTAGGCAGACGGGACGTGATACACCTCTCTATCACCTCCTCTACGGCGGCCTCCACGGGTCCCACGGAACTTTACCAACCGGGTCCCCTTAAACAACTCCCTTCTCTCCCGCTTGGTGGCTGGGGAAGAGATGTTGCAAAACATACCGCTGGATCTCTTAGTGACGGAGTCCTTCTGTCACGTAAACCACACGGGAAGCAGAGAATCCAATAGCAGTTGTTTAATTAAAGGGCAATCCAAAAACACGTAGTCATGCAGGCAGGGGTCAAAATCCAAAAACACAAGTACAAAACCAGGAACAAGAACAAGGACGCAGATCTGGAAGTGGTGTGACATTAAACAAGGACTCCATGACACACACTGAAACAGACAGGGTTATATACACATATTTAACAAGACTAACACAGAACAGCTGGGAACAATGATTACGGGGAACAGCTGAGTGCAATGAACTGATGAGTGACAGTGACAGACAGAATGCTGGGAATTGAAGTCAAATGTGAAGGACACCGTGAGAACGAGGACCTCTTGTGAATGACAAGGGAAACACAACCAGACACTGTGACACAGGCACTGTAAAGGGGATCTATTATGCCCTTTTGATTTTGTTTTTTGGGTGTACTAGAAGGCTGGAACTATTTACATGGTGTAAAAAGCAATAAGATGCTATTTACACTTAAAATAGCAATAGATTATATTTACATTAAGTGCAGATAGCGATATATCAGTCCTTCGGATGAGACGTAAAACCGAGGTCCTGACTCTCTGTGGTCATTAAAAATCCCATGGCACTTCTCGTAAAAGAGTAGGGGTCTAACCCCAGTGTCCTGGCCAAATTCCCTCCAATGGCCCTTGCAATCATGGCCTCCTAATAATCCCAATCCACTGAACTGGCTCTATCTCTCTCTCCTCTCCACCTATAGCTGGTGTGTGGTAAGCGCACTGGCGCCGTTGTACTGTGGCTGCCGTCGCATCATCCGTCGCAGTGGATGCTGCAGACTGGTGGTGGTTGAGGAGAGACCCCGACATGATTGTTAAGCGCTTTCTGTGTACACTAGTACATATTAAAAGCACTATATAAATGCCTCATTCATTTATTTATTCATATATGCTATTTACACTATAAGTGCAAATAGCGATAGATTCTATTTATACCATGTAAAAATAGCAGTATTTTATTTGCAATAAGTGTAAATAGTAGTTAGATTTAGTACATTATAAAACAATATGCGATAATAATATATTGAGCGCAAATTATATTTAATAAATACGTCACCTTATTGGGACAATAAAGCCCCCCCTCCCCCACACCTACTTCTAACCCTACCCGATAAACACTTTATTATTAAATAACCGTTAGGCACTTTAATTCTACTTTTCACATATACATATTTATAAAAAATAAATGTCTTTTCAATCTGATATGCAATGGGAAAAGGGAGAACAAGAACGAGTTTTGCAAAAGGGGGATTAAAACTTGGGTTGATCGTGTCAAAAGTATCTACAATGCGTCTTAGTCCCTACACCACTGCTTCTGACAGATCACAGGCGTTTTTGTACTTTTGTCTGGCCCAACCAGACTTCAGTGGGTTGAGTTAGTGTAAATAGTCTCTGCCAACAAGACACACAGGTTCTCTTGCTTGAATGTTCAAAAACAGCATTATTATTCACATATTTTACATTGTTAATATTACAGCACCTCTCTTCCCAGTCTGTCAGTAACGCTCTGTTTAGTTTCTGTCTCTATGAAGCCCCTCCTTTCAAAAAGCGCAATGTGCTCCGATTGGTCGACTGGACCCAGTGTATTCTGGCCAACTGCTTTGAGCGTTTCGAAAGTGTCACATCCCTTATATAACCGTGAGTTTCAACACTAATGCAACTCAACCAGGCCTCTGTTTTTTTTTGTGCATGCTTTGGAAGGGATTTATTTAAATGAGGGATATTGTGATGTGTATGTTTCTGGAAGAAAACGTACTCGGTTACTAACGTAACCTCGGTTCTCTCTAGAGAGGGAACGAGTACTGCGTAATATCTTACGCTATGGGGAAACCTCTTTTCCACCAGATATGGAAGCCAAAAATTATCCTTAATTTTGAATTAATGTAAAACGCTGTGCAGCAGCATGCAGACATAGGCAAGACGGCTTGCGCGCCTATTGGCTGCCCTGCGGCAACAGCAGCAGCCTATCGAGAGAGGCTCTGCGTGACACATATCCAATGGGGGCGTTTCGCGCCCATTTCGTCACGTCCCGCCAGGAAGGGCGTGGTCTCGCCCTATAAATATAGCTCGATTAGGCTGGTACAACTGGTTTTCATCGCCGAAGCGAACCAGAGCTGTGTATGCACGGCAAGATACGCAGTACTCGTTCCCTCTCTAGAGAGAACCGAGGTTACGTTAGTAACCGAGTACGTTCTCTTATGAGAGTATCTCTCGTACTGCGTAATATCTTACGCTATGGGGAACACAATGCAAAACGCCGTGCGTACTGGGATCCGACACCAAAGTCCCAAGGGCAGTAGCCCGGGGCTCATATAGTGCATAATCACCATAGACTCACAGAGAGTCGGAGAAGAGAGGCTGCAAGCATCATTCCCCATGAAATAGCATCCTACAGGAGCTAGTTATGTTAACAGTGTTTCACACAGACAGGGTGAACGTGTTCTGCCTGAACTGGGTAATAGTACGGGTTATTCAACACCCATGGAGCTGTTTTATCGCTCAGTGAGCTATGCATGACGCGCTTACCGAAAGCGCTTGCAAGTCCCCTACGCGCTTCACTGAAGCGAGAGCCATAAGGAATACCGTTTTGAGAGACAGATGTTTCATGTCTGACAAATGGATTGGCTCGAATGGGGCACCTTTCATGGCTTCCAAAACCGTAGAAAGGTCCCACACAGGGACTGAGGGGGGTCTGGGAGGATTCAGCCTCCGAGCTCCCCTGAGGAATCGCACGACCAGGTTGTTTTTCCCCAGTGACTGGCCAGACGTCGGTTTTGCAAACGCCGCTATGGCCACCATGTATGCTTTGAGCGTGGATGGGGTTCTGCCCTTATCCAGCAGCTCCTGAAGGAAGGAGAGCACTTCCGTAACCCCGCAGTCTGCGGGTGAGAAGCCCTGAGCTTGTCACCAGGCAGAGAACACTGACCACTTCGAGCAATAGAGCCGTCTAGTAGACGGGGCTCTAGCCTGCGTGATTGTATTTAACACTCCCTCTGGGAGGTTAGCGGGTACCCATTGATGGCCCATGCATGTAGGGACCATAATTCTCAAGAGGAGGTCTCTCCTTACCGGTATCGGCCACGGGGCAGTGCTGGTCTGCCGCATTAGGACTGGGAACCAATTCTGGTTTGTCCAGAGCGGAGCCACGAGTAGCACTGGGCATCTGTTTTCCCTGATTCGTTCCAGCACTTGAGGCTGGAGCGAGACGGGGGGAAAAGCATAGAGGGGGCAGCGGGGCCATACGTGGGCCAGCGCATCCCTGCTCTTGGAGAAAAAGTTCGGACAGTGAGCGTTTCCTTGGGACGCGAACAGGTCCACCTGCGCTCTGCCGAATGTCTCCCACAGCAGTTGGATCGTCTGCAGGTGCAGCGACCATTCCCCTGCTGGGACATTGTTTCTGGACAGATGGTTTGGTCCCAGATTCAGGCGACCAGGCACATGCGCTGCTTTCAGTGAACGCAGGTTGTGCTGAGCCCAGACCAGGAGGCGTTCCGTCAGCCTGTAAAGGTTTCGGGACCTGACGCCACCCTGGTGATTTATGTATGCCACCACTGACATGTTGTCCGACCGGACTAAGACGTGGCGGCCTTTTATCTGGGGACAAAAGCGCCATAGCGCGTTGTCGACTGCCAGCCTTTCTAGACAGTTTATGCGTAGGAGCTTTTCCCGTTCTGACCACTGGCCGAAGAACGGTCTGCCCTCGAGCAGCGCTCCCCATCCCGAGGTGGAGGCGTCAGTGGACACCACCGTCACACTCGAGGGAGGCGAATCTCAAGAATTGCCTGTGACGTGACGCTATTTGTATTTGGAAATAGGCGTCTTTCAGATCTATTGACATAAACCAGTCTCCCTGGCGCACTTGCGCGAGGATTTTCCTGGTTGTCAGCATTCTGAACTGGCGCTTCATAAGCGCTCTGTTCAGCTGTCGCAGATCTAGAATGGGTCTGAGACCCCCGTCTTTTTTCGGTACCAGAAAATATCTGCTGTATAGCCCCCCTTCGCTCTGAGCCTGAGATAAAGGTTCTATGGCCCCTTTGCTCAGCAGTTTCGCTATTTCGGCTCAAAGTAGATGAGATACTTCGTTGTTTACCGTGGTTTCGACTCGCGCTGTGTAACGGCAGGGACGTCGAGCGAACTGTAGCGAATAGCCTCTTTTTATAGTGTTCAACACCCATTCTGATACCCCGGGAAGCTTTGCCCACTCATCTGCGTGAATAGCTAGGGGTAGAATGAAAACCGGGCTCTGGCCGCGGCATAGCTGCAGAGCTTCGGTGTGCTGAGACATAAACACTGTGTTTATAGTGTGCGAGGTGCGCCGATCACGGCGGGCAGCCTGGTCGCGCTCGAATTCTCTATGACAGGTTGTGGGGAGAGAGCGAGCGGGACAAACCCCGTGGGGTTGAGCGTGTCTGTGAAGGAATGTGGGCGCGGGACGGCGGGCACATTCACTGCACTGAGAACACCGTCGGCTTGTGCTGACTGAATGTGTGTCGGTTTCGTTTTTACAGAAAACGAGGGGCACGCATCGTGTAGTGTTTGTGGGCACTGTGTCGTGGGCACATTCACTACATTTTTGCACAAACGACATGAGTCGATTTTATTTGTGCTAGCCCTGAACTGTGGCGGGCTGTGTCTGTGTGTGGGAATGGGCACTGAGACGTGGGCATTCTTACAACACTCATAACACCATCGGCCGTGGCCGGAATACCAGAAAATACACTCTTTTGGGATTTATCTAGGTCGCCGTAAAAATGGCATTTGTGTGCAGGCAAGCGGGCTGTGGTGCCGGCTTGTTTACTGCGAAATACACTGGAACAGTCACATTATTTGGAACTGAACTAGCGAGAAGTTTCGGTGGAGTTAAACACCGTGGGTCTTAGCTGACTGTATGTGTGTTGGTTTCGTTTTACAGAAAACGTGGCACATGCAGTGTGTAGTGTTTGTGGGCACTGGGTTGTGGGCACATTCACTACATTTAATGCACAATGACATGAGTCGATCTCATTTGTGCGAGCCCTGCACTGTGGCGGGCTGTGTTTGTGTGTAGAAATGAACACTGGGCTGTGGGCATTTTTATTACACTCATAACACCATCGGCTGTGGCCGGAATACCAGAAAATACACTGCTTATATGATTTTTCTGGGTCGCCATGGAAACGGCATTTTTGTGCAGGCAAGCGGGCCATGGTACCGGCTTGTTTACTGCAAAATACACTGGAACAGTCGCATTTTCTTGGAACTGAACGAGCGAAAAGTTTCGGTGCAAGTCTGGCCACGGCGAGACTAAATTTTATCTGCTGCGAGACCTGGCATCGAACACGGGTCTCCCGTGCGAAGGCTTTGGGTTTCGCCACTGAGCCACAGGGGGAAACGACAAAAGCTTAAAATAGCTCGAGCAGATAAGAGAGCGTCATCACAGTTTGTGTGTGTTGGCGTTTGTTTGCAGGTGTGCGTGTTATACAACAGGCTCATTGCTGCAATATTGACATTTTCAGCCGCTCAAACTAAGAGGAGCTGAGAAATGTTTGAGAAATGGAGATTGGTCCGGCCTCAGCGGGACTAAAAACACACTCTTTCCTCATTTCGCCGGTGACGCATGCCCACGGGATGCGGGGGCGGGGTAGCTTTCTTATAACATAAAGAAAGATAGCCGCGGTTTTGATGCTGGCCCGTTTCCCTGACGACTCGGGGGCAGAAGGGGGAGGTCCACAGAGCTCGCCCAATCCTCACTGTCCGACGCCAGGATAGAGCAGCTGGCCTTCACTACAGATGCAGCTATCTCGTCGTCATTAATGGCGGAAGCGGCGGCGGCCGTTGTCCGTCAGCGAGCGACTCGAGTGAAGCTGGTGAAGCTGGCGGGCGAACCGGCGAGCTATCACGGGCTAGAGAAGGCTCGGGGCTGTTTCGTCGACCTCAATGGCGGAAGCGGCGGAAGCGCCCTCCGTCGGTGAGGGACTCGAGCGATGCCGGCGAAGCTGGCGGGCGAACCAGCGAGCTTTGGCGGGCAGGAGAAGGCTCGGGGCCACGCTGGGCACAGCGCTTTTACGGAGCGGCGCTACAGCGGGCTGAAGTGCAGGCTATGATGCCAGGCGAGTCCTCAGAGTCACCATCGGCAGTAGCTCACAGTGAGGGCATCCACCGTCGACGAGAGCGAGAGCCGCATGATCCTCACCCAGGCAGGAAACTAAAGATGACATGGTGATCCTCTTCACTGAGTGTGGCTCGGCACGAGCCGCAGGATCTATGCATCTTGAAAAAGACGCAGCTCTTTTAGGAGAGGGAGAGAGACAGTGAAAAAATTTGTGTCGCAGCGGCGAACACACACTTGCAGAAAAGGATATAACGCCGGAAAGCGTAGCAGGTACGGCGGCTAAAGGCGGCGATGCCAGCGACTTCAGACTCAAGGCTCGTCCCGCTGTGTGCTTTTCTCAGATGGCGTGGCTTCTCACTCCGGATCCAGCGATGCGGTGATGCTTCGCTGAATAGATGAAAATCAGTTGTACCAGCCTAATCGAGCTATATTTATAGGGCGAGACCACGCCCTTCCTGGCGGGACGTGACGAAATGGGCGCGAAATGCCCCCATTGGATATGTGTCACGCAAAACCTCTCTTGATAGGCTGCTGCTGTTGCCGCAGGGCAGCCAATAGGCGCGCAAGCCGTCTTGCCTATGTCTGCATGCTGCTGCACAGCGTTTTACATTAATTCAAAATTAAGGATAATTTTTGGCTTCAATATCTCGTGGAAAAGAGGTTTCCCCATAGCATAATATATTACGAGAGAACTCAAGATTACAATCAAGAGCCACATTTCCACCATCGAGCCGAACCGTACTCTTTGCTTAACCGTTCCCTTCCTTGGCGATCATGGCCAGCCGGTACGGATATGGTTTATTTTTCACTGTGGGGCTGATAATGGCCACTCTTTGAATGTTCAGTTGCTGCCTGTAACGCTACTGATGATATGATATGTAAATAGCAACCGCTTTATGAAGGATAATCAGATATTTATTTAAATTTTATTATTAATTTGAGTTTACGTCACTTGAATAGCACACTTAGCCAGCTACAGAGAAACTGGTAGTCAGGCAACAGACATGTGACGGACAAGTCGCAACGTCACTACACGCATTCTACCAGCATGGTTCGTCACAGTTAGCCAACCATGTTGAGAATTTCGGGCCGAGAACGGTTTGTAATCGTGCCGTGGCTTACCATTCTTAGGACTGTTCGGCCCGACGATGGAAAAACGGCTAAGGTGTTTCAGGGAGCTCAGAAAGGGTGCTTACTGATATAGCACCCTTTAGAATGGAGTGGACATTGTGTTTTGTAACTTTGCAGACCTTTTTCATGCTCAAACAGCAACATTACACACTAAAGTTAGAAATGTAAAAAAGCATAATAGGACCCCTTTTATGTTTTATTTAATTTAAACTATATTAGAAATGTGTATTTTTGTTATGTCATGTAAATGCTTTAGTCTGACTGAAGCTATCTAGTCTAATAAAAGACTAACAATTTGGACAGACAAATCGAGATCAAATCGTTGCTCAATCTAACTGCCCTGGTGAATGAAGTCACCACAAAATCAAAATGGAAAGTTCTTAATTTTTATGGAATACTGTGGTGTTAATTGTAAATCATTTATGTGCACATCATTATTTATATAATTAATGTGCCTTCATTATATTTAATAAAAAAAATTGTAATCTTTAGTCAAAAGCAACAACCTTGCTTTTAACCTGTGTACTTGCACGAGGCCTAAGCAATAATCCCTCCTTTTCAGAAACCAGATGAGATCGCAGCAATTAGCAAACAAAAACTATTTAATCAATTCTCAATGAAAAATGATTCTTGAAGAATTTTACTTGTATATGTCACAATAAGGAAGAAAAGACTAGACAATCGGGTCATTCCATGTCAAATAAACCAAATTTCTGAAACGCCCCGGTTTAAATTTTTTATTTTGTCAATATTTTTTTCTGGAAATGAAAGACAATATATTAAATGTCATGAATGTATATTGACTGAGTAATCCACTCTTTTGTCGAGGCGATCAAAATGACATTTTTTACCTGAGATTTGGAGCACACAAGTAGTGTGTAACCTAACTTACCAATCTCTGTGTTAAAATAAAGAAATGATGCTGTCATCTTTCTAAAGTCATTTTTACCCCCCCTGTAATTTGCAGGTGAAAATTTTCATTTTGACCCCCTTGACAAAAATAATGGATTACTCAGTAAATGTACTTTATGTCATTTAATATGTTGTCTTCATTATTACAGTTTTTTACAGTCGCTAGGACATATTTCTCAATACTTAGGTCACTTTTTCAAAACTCTTCACACAGTGAGCACAACAGAAGTATATGTGGGCTAAACTGTGGATCATTTATTATTGCTTTGGCACAAAATGCATTCAATGACTACATCTTTCAAATTACATTAATTCTTTTCTCACTTCGACACAACAACCGCCAAAACTCTGTGTACTTACAGGCCAATTTGCACATGCTTACATACTGTTTTCAAAACTGTTAAACTTATGTTCAAAACAATAAAATAATACAAAACTGAATAAGAAAGCAATTTGCTACAGTTCAACAGTAATATTTTAATGAAATATATTTTAAATCTTACAATTACAGTTTTTTACAGTCGCTAGGACCCATTTCTCAATACATAGGTCACTTTTTCAAAACTCTTCACACAGTGAGCACAACAGAAGTATATGTGGGCTAAACTGTGGATCATTTATCATTGCTTTGGCACAAAATGCATTCAATGACTACATCTTTCAAATTACATTAATTCTTTTCTCACTTCGACACAACAACCGCCAAAACTCTATGTGTTTACAGGCCAATTTGCGTATGCTTACATATTGTTTTCAAAACTGGTAAACTTAAGTTCAAAACAATAACATAATACAAAACTGAATATGACAGCAATTTTCATTTCTACAGTAATATTATAATGAAATATTCAAATCTAAAAATGAAATGCTATAAAAACAATTGGACAATTGAACCAACTACAGCTGATTCCTATTGTATCTGTATCGTGGATGGTGTGTAAATTTATTGTATTTTGGAATTACTCTGTGCAAAAAAAAAAAAAAGACAAAATATATTGAAGCATACCGCATGTCTGATTCATTCCAGTAACACATATTGCAGTGAATTCTAAACAGTAGAGAGGTGTGCTTGTTTTACAGAAGAAAACATTGTATAATGCTAGCTGTTGTTAGTGTTTTTTAGGTCATTGTTTTGTGGGTGACGAAGTGTGTTTGTTGGCTGTCAACCTTTGCTAGTGTGATGGAAGAATATGTTGATTTGAGACATGAATGAAGTGATTTGTTAGTTTTAGTGCATTTTGAAAGTGAAATGAACTGCTGTGCCAAGCTGAAAGTTGGTTTGGGGAACTGTGTGAAGAGTGTTGAAAAAGTAACTTAAGTATTGAGAAATGTGTCCTAGCGACTGTAAAAAACTGTAAATGCTATAAAACCAATTGGACAATTAGACCAACCACAGCTGATTCCTATTGTATCTGTATCGGTGAATGGTGTGAATACAAATTCTTGTATTTTGGAATTAGTCTGTGCAACAACAACAAAACTACATAAAATATATTGAAGCATACTGCATCATGTCTTATTCATTCCAGTGAATTGCAGTGAATTCTAAACAGTAGAGAGGTGTGCTTGTTTTACAGAAGAAAATATTGTATAATGCTACCTGTTGTTAGTGTTTTTTAGGTCATTGTTTAGTGGGTGACAAAGTGTGTTTGTTTGCTGTCAACCTTTGCTAGTGTGATGGAAGAATATGTTGATTTGAGACATGTATAAAGTGATTTGGTAGTTTTAGTGCATTTTGAAAGTGAAATTAACTGCTGTGGCGAGCTGAAAGTTGGTTTGGAGAACTGTGTGAAGAGTTTTGAAAAAGTGACCTAAGTATTGAGAAATGTGTCCTAGCGACTGTAAAAAACTGTAATGCATTTATTAAAAAAAAAAGATTAATATCAAAGTTTTGCTGTTGGTGTACCTTAATGGTGTTTGCTGGAGGGGAAGATTATCAGTGGATAACTTCCTCACATATGTTACTCTAACTTACATTTTATATATTCTGTCCTGCAAATATGAATCTTCTTATAAATTGTTTGCACTGTTCCTAATTTGTAACTCGGTTTGAATAAATTATTTGCTGAATGATTAAATTAACTATAACTTCACAAAACTTGGTGTGTATTCATGGAATTGTATTTATTTATTTATTTTTTTTTTGTCTGTTTGTTTGACACGCATTATGAAATGGGGTTGTATGGAAAACAGAATATTGTTCAAAAATGTCCTGTTGTGTTAAAAAAGTAAGAGTGAATTAATAATGATATAATTAGTTTTTTTCACTGCTTTATTCTAGTTAATCCCTTTGTTTCTTAACATAAGGACAGACAAACACTCTTGTTTTTTTTTTCTCCCCACTTTACAGTGATGCAGCCCAAGAGGGTGCAAGCTTTGCCCTGCTACTGTAGTGTTGCTTTGTGCAGTAAGCTCTGACTCACTCTTTGCTTGTTTAGTGGGAGGCTTTAGTTTCTGTGTAGGGGAAGGCCAGAGATCGGGTCTCCAAGGGGGGAGGCGGATGATGTGGCCTTACGCAATCAAACACCGCCTCTCACTCCTCACCAGCTTTAGTGAACATTATCAACATCATCCACAGGTAGCTGTAGGGCAAGTGTTGTTTCCAGGCTTATGCTATCTGGGTGGAATTTAACAAACACAATATATCTAGTACCCACAATGTCTCCCTCCACTGTTCTGTAGCATATCAAAGTTTTTCAGTTTATATTCCAGAAGTTCTGAAACTCACGAATCACAAGTAGAGGGTCATGGATTCGCCTGCATGAAGAATACAGTATGATTTTCAGTCCAGGCTCATTGGAAAAACGTGCCTGTGTTGACAGATCTGCGAAATATTAAGTTGCTTCTTGCAGCTATGTACGAGGTGAGCTACTGAGCAAGTTTACTACTGTACATCAGAGCTATAGAGCTGTGGCATGTCTGTGGCAACATTGCTTTGCTTTTTGCATATTCCACAACACTTTTAAAGTGAAATATCCAGTGAGTGATGCTTAAAACATGTTCAGTTTTATCCAAAATAGATGAATGTGAATCTGACAATGTTTTAGTACGTTGGTTGTTGTAAACATTAAAAAAAAATATTAGTGATCGGGAATCAATTTTATTGGTATTTTACTGCCAACAGTGGTCATTTCATGTGGGATGTAGGTTGAGGCACATTTTTCCAGGTTGGTAATTATGGCTTCAGCTTCCTCTCACTTGAAGAGCGAAACTCGCTTTGCCTCAATCCACCTAATGTGATCCTAATTAAAGTCTTGTGTTCCAATCCTCAGCCAAAAAGGGAACTCTAAGCTCTGGAGGAGTTCCTTGTGCACATTAATGGATTTGGCCTGGTTTTTGGGTGGTTAATTATATAATTTTAATTGTGCAATCTGCCTTTTTCACTTTCTTTGTCTTTCCCCCTCCGTCTCTCGTTTCCGGAGTCATTCAGGGGCATAATGCTCTAGGATATGCAGTGATGCAAGACTAGGGAAATCTATGTTCCCAGACTAAGGTCGACTTGAAGACACAAAGCACCTGGGTGATAAAGGGAAAGGCTTCTGTTAGACCCTGGTGTGGACTTCATGCCGGTGTTGTGGTTCGGAGTGAATGTCTCTGTGGTGCCAGGTTGCGCCCGAGGTCACGGTTTCCACAAAGGCACTGATGATGCCACCTCTGGTCTGAAGCAGAAGGAAATGAACTCCCGCCAGTGGGGAGACTCTGCTCTTATTTTCCTCCTCCTGAAGCATTACACCCTCCAGCGTGATGTGCTCTGCCTTTATATAACACTTGCCCTTAGACGGTTGCACTCGAACAAAATCGACTGACTCTCATGAGTGGATACGCCACAGAAAGGGCTCTCCCTTTGGTTTGTGTGAGATCTGTGTCGCTTGTTTAAAAGAGATTGCGAAATCGTGACTCGTTTTAATCCAAAGACAGGGAGGAAATGTTTAACTGCTCACTGCTTGCTGCTTTTTATGACCAGTGTATTTGGCTCTTTTTCAAAATCTCTCTCATTTTCACTTGCTGCAGAATTCATTTCTTTCAGGGCTTAAGCTGTTCCATTTCCCCATTAAGTTTCCTCTTTGTACGCTCAATTGTCAGCCTGTTCAACTTCTTACCTACCTGCGCACTGTGAAATGCATTGCCCCAAGAAATGCAGATTAATTTACAATGAGATTTGTATTTCAAACCATAACAATGAAGGCATTAGCCTTTTAGCTTGGTACTATTATATAAGCCTATAGCATACTAAACTGTCTTAGGCTCTAGTTTGTGCCTTTTAAGAGTGAAGGTACTGTGCGTGTGTAAAATGAATATGCATATGTCTATATTCATAGCCTCGGAGGAAATAATGAGGCTCAGAATGAGAGCAGACGAGCAAGTTAGCGTGTGTCATTGTGCATGTGTTTTGACTTACTCGCTCCTTATGAAATTGCAACAGGATGCAACCGTTTACTGAGCCGCTTTCATCTGGACAAATTTACTCATCTTTGAGAGCCCGGTCTCATTTCACATGCCTTTTGTCGCTGAATCAAAATGGATGCCTGAAGCTGAATATAAAACCACACTGGTTCCATTCCAACACATTACATTTCAGTAAAGAGCTCTTATAAGTGGATTAGTTCAATATATACATACCCACACCCTAAGATGCATAATTCAGTATTTCACACTTTCTTAACAGAAGACCCACCGAGTACCTTAAGTTAATGCTTACATGGTCATTTACAAATGACATGTTTTTTCATCTTTCATTTTACTATGAGCACCAAGGGGTGTTCATAATGCTAGAATATTGCTTATTGTAGTCTGCACTACCTTTTTAACAACTGTATGCCAAATAGTGAAACATTTGTAATGGATAACATACAGCCACTCCTGACATGAATCAGTGGGTTTTACATCAACTTGAAGGGGTTTATTTTGCAAAAAAAATACTGGCTGACTGTACTGTAAATTACCTCACTTATTACACAGCAACTTACCGAATAAATAAATAAATGGACATGAAATATTTATTTGAGCTGAATTATTTTACTATGTGAGGAAAGTGTCCAGGGAACAGTACAAGGGACATTGAACTAACAAAGTTTGTGAAACGCCAGTCAGTTCAGCATTTATTGTGATTGCTTTTTTGGGAAGTTGGATGAAACTGACAAATGCAAGAAAACTTTCATCTTTATAGAAAATCAAAACTTTTTCTTATTGCTAGTGTAGGATTACAAATTGTATTTAAATTTTAATTTAGACTTCCAATACTATAGTATTTTATATTGAGAAAGTTTATAAATGATGAGACCAGGAAATCTCTGCAAACGGTAGGGGTTCCCAGCGGGATATTCCTGACTGTCCCATCTCAATACGAGAAGGCTAGGCTTTTCCTGTTCTCGTTGTTTACCGGGTGAAGAGTCATGCTGAGCAAGTTTGAACACCTGCTATTTTATTACTGAGACCGTTTGTCTTGGAGTTCTTGTCTCAGTGCGAGAAGTCCTGCACCATTCTGTTCTCATGTCTCAGCTCATTTACATGCTTTGTTCATCACAATGTAATCCCTCCCCCTTGAAATGTATATAAACTACAATGTAAAGTTCCCTTAGTTAGACTTGGTGACTACAGCTACCGACAGCTCGTGTTCTCAAAGAATCCTGCTGAAGATACTACCAACGTCTCCTGGTTCTTCACTTCTGAGTCTCCTACACTTAAGAAGAAAAAAGGTTTACAACAGATGGTGCCGTGACCCGGATGGAGAAACTGAAACTCAACAATGAATGAACTTTTGAAACTTCAAAGCTCAAAGATCTCAACAAAGCTGACTAAGTCTCCAGACTGAATTTTGAAACATCCAGCTAAACAAAGATTGCCAGACTGAATCTTTCCAGCTTCCTCCAGATTGAAAACTTCAAGCTGAACCAAGATTTCCAGGCGGAATCTTTCTATACAACAAAAATTTGGTGAGTTTCACTCCATTCAAAGAACCGTTGAAAAACCAGTAAAAAAATCTGTTATTCCTCTGCGCCATCAGAGAAGTTAACAAACAGCTGTAGAGTTTGCTAACTACAGTTACCCTTTAAAAGTTTGCTTTTAGAGATGAAAGATATCCTCTGTTTTTGTCAGGCAGGGAAGTTTTAACATTACGTGTTAATATATTGGTTTGGTTACCCTCTGGTCACAGAGAAGGTTAGCATTACGTGCTAATAATATTTTGGTTTTAGCCTCTGAATAGTCAGGGAAGTTGTTTGTATCCTCTGATTCAATCAGGGAAGATTAGCGTAAAGTGCTAGTAATTTGTGTTACCCTTTGCTCTGCCAAGGAAGGTTAACAATAGTTTGATCTGTGTTAACAAGTGTAGCCTCTGTTTTGAACAGAGAAGTTTTAGTGTTTGTTTGTTTAGCATCATGTGCTAATAAGATTGTACCCTCTGTTGTAGATAATAGAGAGGAGTTTTATTTTTTTTTGATTAAGTTGGTAACAAAGAAATCCACAAAATGGTTAGGAAGAATGCTAGACTGATTCCAACTACTGAGAAACGTGGATTAGCAAGCCCTTTATGGACAGACAGTGAGTTCAAGTCATTGTTAGGAGAGAAAATTGATTCCATAGTGACTGAGTCAGTTAGATTGGATTTGACAAAGAAATTTGGTATTGATCCAGACAAAGTTTGGTCTATTGAAGAATGCAAGAAGGTGTTAGGTGCATGTATCAGAAAGAAAAACATGAAAGGCATAATCTGTTGCCATAGAGAATATAGCTTATCCATTGCACAAGAACAAACTAGGTGTATTGATAAGTTAAATGAACAAAACAAACAATTGCAGACTCAAGTGTCCTGTTTCAAGACAAAGGTGAGCCATAATCAGGCCTCAACCAAATGTGACTCTGAAGACCAACAGTCAGATGAAAGCTATCCTGATTTACAGTCTTTCTGTAGACTAGAAAACACTAGAAATTCTGGTTTGATAGATAAAGATGTAAATGCATTTGAAGTGTGTGGAGCAAGACAAAAGGCTCAGACTAGGGCAAAAGGGATTGACTCTGTTCAATCTGTAACCCCCATACTCCAGTTACAAACAGTCAATGCAAATTTAGGTCCTGATGACATAGAGAGAATTGCAGAGAGTTTGCCATCAGTGCAAAGAAATTTATCTGAGTTTAGGAGAGAATTGTCCAAAAAGATGTGGCTCTACGATATGTCTCTAGCTGAAGTCACCCAGCTAATATATCACAGATCTTGACTGAGTCAGAATTCAGTGATTTTGAAAATGCTGTAAACTATTTTGAGTTTCAAAATGCCAGAAAAGATGACTTGAGAGAGGGAGTTATGAGAGTGTTAAAAAGCATTGTTGGACCAAAAGTGGACTGGTCAAAGATAACTAGTTGTGTACAGGAGAAGAATGAAACTGTTAGTCAGTACACAGAAAGATTTTGTCAGTCAGCTGCTGCATACAGTGGAATAGCGGACACTTCAGAGAAGGTGTTAAATGATAATGGCCCCTTAGCTCGCACATGGTGTGATGGTCTTTTGTCAGAGCATAGAAATGCATTGCCTTTCTTAAATGTCACATGGGCCACTAGAACCCTGCAAAACAACTTGGACAGTTTAGTTACTTGGGAAAGAAACTCTGATGTAAAGGCAAGAGTGAAAATTGCAGCAGCTTCCTTTAAGGTCAACGCAGAGAAGCAACAGATACGCAAATGTACTAAGAGAGAGGGCAGCAGTTGTTATTATTGTGGTAAACATGGACATTGGGGAAAAGAATGTAGAAAAAACAAAAAGAATGTTAGAGAAACTAACAATGTAACTCAGCTTCTGCTCAGCCTGCTGGCTGCTCTGAAGCAGCCCCTCCCCTCGTCATTAAGCTCGTTGGGCAGCTGTTTTAGTTGTTAACCATTTGGGCTGTGAGTGCTGAATTTCCCCACTAACTTACAACAGAGATAAAAGACTTCTGTTTTTGTTTAATAGAACAAAAGGAAAGTGACTATCTCAGTTCTTTTCCTTTGGGGGACACTGGTTAAAGTAGACTCACAGCCTTAAATGTTATTTTACAGCACAGACCTTTCATCATTAATAGTGTTAGGTCAGACTGTAAACGTAAAATGCCCTCATGCAGTGTCCACAATAATGCCGAACATTGTTTCATCCTCATGTATGATGTCTACTATGACTGAAGTTGTTAGAGGATGAGCAGAAATAACTCAGATGAAGATTGCACACGTCACAGGACAGGTAGCCAAAGAAATCTCTAGAATTTTGCAAGCCATTAGAGCCTAAGTGGTACATCAAGTGATGTTAATTAAAGTAGTTGCAGTATTGTGTCAGGATAAACATGGACTCATTGTGTCACACTGTACAAGTTGTTCCCCCTCCCACAGGGAAATGACAGGACACGGAACAGTGAGGAGCCCAGGGAAGAACCGATTGCAACAGGCGTCGGGGGCCAACCCTTGCGGTGAAGACTCCCTCATAGCCTTCCCCATCCACTAGCCCATCCTTACCTCACTGGTTCTATTTAGGTGTCAAAATAATTCAGAAAATAGGGAAAGAATGAAACAACAACAGCAGACTCTAAAAAGTTTAAAACTCTAGGGTTTGAACAAATACTGCTCTCCTGTCTTTTGTTTTCTCTCTTCCTTTGTGCAGATAACACTTGATGGCTGACCCGAGACCCATATGCACCGACCTCCTCGTCTGCGTATGAAGACATAACCTCAAAAAACAACTAGACCCACTTCCGAGCCAACTATCACAAAAGGATAAAGAAAAAAAAAAAAAAAAACACAACGCAGAGCCTACGAAACCTTCAGTCATCCATCGACATGATCAAGATTGTCCTACTACTACACATCATGAAGATCGCACAAAGTCCGGACTCCAGAAACAACATAGTCTTAGAGCTGATGAATATGTCACAAATGCCTTGTTTGCTGGAAAGAAAGTGTGCATGTCACATCCGAAGATGACTGCATTCCAGGACTCACTTGTGCACAAACATGGTGGTCCAACAAGACATTCTTGATCTTTCAGCAAAATTACACCAAGATGACTGAAGATAATTCTTCATGGTTCAGAAACTTGATTGATCACGAGAAAATCACAGTTCCAACCGTAAGAACTTCACAAACCCTGATTGCATGTTTGTTTTCTGTGTCAGCATGCAATTACAGAAAAGCAAACACAGAGTGCATTATGTGCCTGTAACGATCACAAGTTACAAGAATGAACGTTTAAGTGTTTAAATTTGTATTTTGTGAGAGTTATTTAGAACTCTCAAAGGGGGAAATGTAGGATTACACATTTTATTTAAATGTTTAATTTAGATTTCCAATACAATAGTATTTTATATTGAGAAAGTTAGAAATGATGAGACCAGGAAATCTCTGCAAACGGTAGAGGTTCCCAGCAGGATATTCCTGACTGTCCTGACTCAGTACGAGAAGGCTAGGCCTTTCCTGTTCTCGTGTCTCACCGGGTGAAACTCATGCTGAGCAAGTTTGAACCCCTGCTATTTTATTACTGAGACCATTTGTCTTGGAGTTCTCATCTCAGTACGAGAAGTCTATGCCTTTCCTTTTCTCGTGTATCATGCTGAGCAGGTTCCAAAATCTGTATACCTTATCTACATTTGCATGCTTTGTTTGAATTTGTCTCCACCTCCAGAAGTCCCTCCTCTTAAAATGCCTATAATATACCATGTAAAGTTACTTTAAGTTAGACGATGTTGGAATTACTGCAGCTACCGACAAGCAATAAAGAACTTCTGCTTGGAAAACTTCCTCCGTCTCCTGGTCTGAGCTTCTAACTTTTCTACAAAGAAAAAGATCACTACAGCTGTATGCCAAAATCATCAGTATTAAAACAATAAAAGACCTGAAATATTTCAGTTGGTGTGCAATGAATCTAAAATATATGAAAATGTAATTCAATCATTACATTATGGAAAATAATGAACTTTATCACAATATGCTAATTTTTTGAGAAGGACCTGTATATATACATATACATATACATATATATATATATATATATATATATATATATATATATATATATATTAGGGCTGTGAAAAGATTAATCGTGATTAATCGCATCCAAAATAAAAGTTTGTGTTTACATAATATATGTGTGTGCACTGTGTATAATTATTTTGTATATATATAAATACACACACGTGCATGTATACATTTAAGAAAAATGTGTCATTTATATATAAAATCTTTATATTTATGTATAATATAAATTATATATAAATATATACAGTATATACATGCAAATATTTCTTAAATATATACATGCATGTGTGTGTATTTATATATACAAAATAATTATACACAGTACACACACATATATTATGTAAACACAAACTTTTATTTTGGATGCGATTAATCACGATTAATCTTTTCACAGCCCTAATATATATATATATATATATATATATATATATATATATATATATATATATATATATATATATATATATATATATATATATATATATGTATATATACAGGTCCTTCTCAAAAAATTAGCATATTGTGATAAAGTTCATTATTTTCCATAATGTAATGATAGAATTACATTTTCATATATTTTAGATTCATTGCACACCAACTGAAATATTTCAGGTCTTTTATTGTTTTAATACTGATGATTTTGGCTGTCAAAAGATTAATCGTGATTAATCGCATCCAAAATATATAAAATATATAAAAATATATATATATATATATATATTTTTTTTAATTACCTATCGTTTTGCCAGATACGACTCTCCTCCTCAGCTGCAATCGTGCACAGCCATTTCAAGCACTTAAAAGATCTTTGAAACTGCATTGATTTGGACTTCAAAACACTGGTTACCATTGAAATCCATTATTCAAAGAAAAATCCAGAAATGTTATCCTCAAAAAACATCTACGGTTACGTATGTAACCCTCGTTCCCTGAGTAGGGAATGGAGACGTTACGTCGGATGACGACGAATGGGGTTTCGCTTAGAAAGCCTATCAACTTCGAGTATTACAAAACGAGCCAATGGCAAAGAAATGCCATGGGTCTGCGGAATTTGCCTGACATAACTCCACCCCACCTCGTGGGTATAAAAGGAAGAAGTCAGCAACAGCAGTTTATGTTTCTTCGCTGAGGAGCCAAGACTGAGCTCAGGTGATCCCCACGGTACAGCGGAAAGTGGCAGGCACCATGCACACGGGAGGCACCTAGCCGACGCGCAGGCAAGAGACACTGGCGCCGACGTCAGGAGTGCTGGAGGAGCTCAGGGCTTTCGGGGAAGCTCACCTGAGGAGAATATCGCACGTATCCAGTCCGTGGAGTGGAATGGTTAGCAAGCGAAGACACCTGAGCGGGTCCGGTACTAGCTAGTTCAAGCCAGCACATGAGAGGACACTGGCTCCACTCGGAGATTATAGAATCTGGCGAATGTATTAGGTGTCGCCCAGCCTGCAGCTCTGCAGATGTCTGTTAGCGAGGCGCCATGCGCTAGAGCCCAAGAGGATGCCACACTCCGGGTGGAGTGGGCCGTCACACCAAGGGGGCACGGTCGACCTTGCTGCTGGTATGCCAAGGCAATGGCGTCCACTATCCAGTGAGACAACCTTTGCTTGGAGAGAGCCTTTCCCTTCAGCTTCCCACCATAACAGACAAAGAGCTGGTCTGAGGTCCTGAAACACTGCGTCCTGTCACATAGGCGCGAAGAGCGCGTACTGGACAGAGCAGTGCCAAGGCTGGGTCTGCCTCCTCCGGGGGCAGCGCTTGCAGGTTCACCACCTGGTCCCGAAAGGGAGTGGTAGGAACCTTGGGCACATATCCGGGCCGGGGTCTCAGGATCACGTGAGAGAAGGCCGATCCGAATTCCAGGCACTCTTCGTCGACGGAGAATGCGTGCAGGTCCCCTACCCTCTTGATGGAGGCCAGTGCAACCAGGAGCGCTGTCTTCATAGACAGGAACTTAAACTCGACTGATTGCAGGGGCTCAAAGGGAGCACTCTTCAGGGCAGTTAGAACCACTGAGAGGTCCCAAGATGGAACGAGAGGAGGCGAGGAGGATATAGTCTCCTCGCTCCTCTCAGGAACCTGATGACCAGGTCGTGCTTCCCTACCGACTTACCTTCGACCAGGTCATGGTGTGCGGCAATAGCGGCAACATAGACCTTAAGGGTGGAGGGAGACAGCCTTCGCTCCAACCCCTGCTGAAGGAAGGAAAGCACAACGCTGATCGAGCATCTCCGGGGGTCTTCTCGGTGAGAAGAGCACCAGTCGACGAAGAGGTTCCACTTCAACGCATAGACGTGTCTCGTGGACGACGCTCTAGCGGAAGTGATGGTAGCCGCCACCGCTGGTGGAAGGGTACCCAAACCTACCTCGAGCCGTCCAGGAGCCACACGTGGAGGCTCCAGAGATCGGGGCGAGGGTGCCACAGGGTGCCCCGTCCCTGAGAAAGAAGGTCCTTCCTCAGAGGAATGGGCCAAGGAGGTGCTGTCGCGAGGAGTACAAGTTCGGGGAACCAGGTCCGGTTGGGCCAATACGGCGCGACCAGAATGACCTGCTCCTCGTCCTCCCTGACCTGCGCAAGGTTTGCGCAAGAAGGCTCACTGGGGGAAACGCATATTTGCGGCCCGGCGGCCAGCTGTGCGCCAGTGCATCCGTGCCGAGAGTGCCCTCGGTCAGGGAAAAATACAGAGCGCAATGGGTCGAGTCGTGAGAGGCAAACAGATCTATCTGTGCGTCCCCGAACTGGTCCCAAATCAGCTGAACCGACTGGGGATGGAGTCGCCATTCTCCAGGGAGGGGCTGAAGCCGTGAGAGCTCGTCGGCTGCACAGTTCAGCGCTCCGGGAATGAAAATGGCTCGAAGCGACCTCAGATGCTTCTGACTCCATAGGAGAAGTTGGCAGGCGAGTTGTGACATACGGCGGGAGCGTAGACCACCTTGATGGTTGATGTACGCTACAGTCGCGGTATTGTCTGAACGGACTAGTACGTGTCGACCCCGGAGCAACGCCCGGAAGCGGTGCGGGGCAAGACGTACTGCCAACAACTCGAGGCAATTGACATGCCATAGCCGTTGGGGTCCTGTCCAGGAGCCCGCAGCAGCATGTCCATTGCACATGCCGCCCCAGCCCGTGGTGGAGGCATCTGTTGAGACAACAACATGCCGGGAAGCTCGTTCCAGGGGGACACCCGCCCTGAGAAAACTGAGGTTCGACCACAGGGTGAGGAACTGACGGCAGGTCGGAGTAACTGCTACTCGGAGCGTGCCTTGTTGCCATGCCCACCTCGGGACTTGGTCGCGAAGCCAAAGCTGAAGCGGTTTCATATGAGCAATCCGAGCGGTGTGACCGCGGCTGCAGATGCCATATGCCCCAGGAGCCTCTGAAAGTGTTTCAGTGGAACCGCACTCTTGCCCTCGAGTTGTCTCAGGCAAGTCAGCAGTGACTGCGCGCGCTCGCTCGTAAGCTGCGCGGACATGGCGACCGAGTCGATGTCCATACCGGGTAAAGAGATCCTTTGCATGGGGCAAAGTTTGCTCTTCTCCCAGTTGACCCGAAGGCCCAGACGAGCTAGGTGCCGGAGCACTAGGTCCCTGTGTTCGCAAACCTGAACTCGAGAGTGAGCTAAGATCAGCCAGTCGTCGATATAACTCAGGATGCGAACCCCGTGCTCCCGAAGGGGAACAAGGGCAGCCTCGACGACCTTCGTGAAGATGCGAGGAGACAGGGCCAGCCCGAAAGGGAGGACCGCGTACTGGTATGCCTGCCCCTCGAAAGCAAACCGAAGGAACGGTCTGTGTCGAGGAAGAGTGGAGACATGAAAGTAGGCGTCCTTCAGGTCGATCGCTGCAAACCAATCCTGGGGCCGAATGCATTCGAAAACGCGTTTGGCGGTGAGCATCTTGAACGGCAGCCTGTGAAGGGAGCGGTTCAGCACGCGCAAGTCCAGGAATGGCCGTAACCCACCGGTTTTATTGGGGACAATGAAGTAAGGGCTGTAGAAGCCGGACCTCATCTCGGCTGGAGGGACAGTCTCGATTGCACCCTTCGCCAGCAGGGTGGCAATCTCTGCTCTCATGATGGGGGCATTGCCACCGACCAAAGTGGAGCAGACTCCCCTGAAGCGGGGAGGAGACAGTGCGAACTGAATCGCATAGCCGAGCCTGACGGTACGCGTGATCCAGCGGGACAGCCGGGGAAGCTCTAGCCAGGCTCCCAGGAACTGAACCAGCGGGATCACGCAGACGACAGGCGTCCCCCCGGAGGGGCAGCGAAGCGGAGTAACTGGCCCAGACGTGGACGGCATAGCGGCCCGGTGTGGGGGCACAGTTAGCAACCGCGCCCTGGCAGAGGGGGCCAGGGGAGGACCAGGCTGGTCGTCCCGCGGGGGCCTGCTCTGCCAGGGGTCTGGCGACAGAGGGGGACAGGGGCGAAGCGGTCCGTGGACGGCACGCCGTGTCAACCACCTCTGGGACAGAGGGGGACGAGGAGAGCATGCCTAGTGGGCGGCGCTCTGTGTCGTCCGAGAACTCTGTGTGCTCAGAGGCGGGAGAGTCAGTTCTTTGGAGAATAAGGATTCCTACCTGGCCCTCCACCGGGGAAAGGAGTGGTGGCGGTCCCTGATCTCATCATGCACGTCCGGGAAGAATGGTATTGGGGTTTGCCGTGGACGAGGGTCGGCGGCCTTACCCAAAAACCAATCGTCCCGGGAAAGCATGGCCGTCATCTCCGGATCAGACTCGACGAGTCGTCACTTCCAGGAAAATCAAACCCACCTAGTGAAGCTGCTACAAACATAATATCATCCTCTGTAGCTTCAAATGAAACACACGGGCCACCAGAGGGTAGACGGTGGGAATCACCTGTTCACTAGCGGGCACCGTCATTGAAGAGGGGGGCTGGGGTCGCGGACACATAGCCGGCGCCTTGTTCCAGACCCTAACCCTCAGGTCACCCTGGCCACCAGCCGAAGATCGGGGGGTGGATGAGGGGACTCTCACTCATGTGAGTTCACCGAGTCTCGACCTTAATGACGCGATGATCATGTTTCCATGGAGAAAACATGAGTCATCCACGAGCGCTGCTCTAGCATGATTAAGCCCAAACATACTAGACAACGCTCGTGCCCATCAGAGTCCGATACCAAGCTGCCGCACCATTCATTTTTCTTTTTTTTTTTTTAAATGCTCAGGCGAGCCGTCTTTAAAAAGACGTGCCGCGTGCGAGCTCTTTTAGTGAGAGAAAACTCAAGTGTTGAAGCACCCGAGGAGACACGCACCGACTGGCAGACCACTGCAACAGATCAGCAGGAAGCACGCGCTCGCCGTAGATCGCCGTCACACCAACACTCGAGGTACTCGTTTGTGAAGCTGACAATTCAGAGATGGCTTGTGGAGAGAAGAATAACCTTGGCTCCGAAGCGAAAACATAAACTGCTGTTGCTGACTTCCTCCTTTTATACCCACGAGGTGGGGTGGAGTTACGTCAGGCAAATTCCGCAGACCCATGGCATTTCTTTGCCATTGGCTCGTTTTGTAATACTCGAAGTTGATAGGCTTTCTAAGCGAAACCCCATTTGTCGTCATCCGACGTAACTCGGAGTGACAACGAAAGGGAACTTATTTTCTCTTCCACTGAGGAAAGATTGGGATGAGTAAATTATTAGGAAATTTTCATTTTGAGGTGAACTAATCCTTTAAATCATAAATATCCACCATGTCTGAGTTTCTCCTCACTCACCGTCCTTCTCTTAAGATTTTACCCAGTTTCAGAGGGAGTTCAGAAATGCAGGGTTCAATTAGCACACTTGTTTTGTGTCTCTCTTCTTCCTCCCCTGAGATCTGGAGACATCATCTCAAAAAGTATGTTAAGAGTCCTGCATTTGTAATGGAAATCAGATTTCCCACCATTAAAACTAGTTTGCTGATGTTTACCATTTAAATGCTAATTTGCAGGTCTACAAAATGCTGTCAGGCTGGAGAAGTCTCAGTAAGTTGCTTTGGGTTTATGTCTGATCTGTTGTCAGGTTTCACACAGGAAGAATAATTTACTTTTTCACTCAATTATACTTTCAAAAGTGAAGTGTGTCAAAAAAGTTTCCAAACACTCCTCCCATCTGCCATTGGTCTATCAAAATATAGTCCCGCCCAAAACGTACGGCCATGTTGGGATTTTTTGGATGCTCAGAAGTGTAAAAATTATCTCTATAATTTAATTATTTTTTTGTTGTTAAAATGAGTGCTTTTGATTGATAACAAAAATAACGAATTATGCCAAGTTCACACTGCACGATTTTAGCCCCTATTTTCTCGCCGGCAGGTATTGGGAGATCGCGGACAACTCCCCAAAATCATAAGCAAATTGGTGCTCGTTCACGCGAGTGACAATAACGCAGTTTGAATTATCAAAGACGCAATCTGAGAGAATCGCAGAGGAGTCGCCAACACATGTGAGATATTTGGCATGCTAAATATCTGGACCTGTCGGCGATTAAAAATCCTGCAGTGTGAAATGTGTTCTGACTGAAAACTACATCGGCGATGACGTACAGCAAACGAGTGAGCAAGATAAAGGGCAGCAGGATGTTCGGGGAGGAGTTATAGACCAGAATATCAGTATTTTAATAGATATATGTATAATTTTCAAACAGAAACAAAGCACAAACATTCGCTTGACCAGCAGCACATTGTAAAATTATTAATTTAACCCCAACTCTCTGCAGAACACACAATCCTTGCTCCCCTCATCTCCCCAACCATTTCCTCCTGCATAAATGTTTTTCTTTTTCTCCTTTTCGCTGCAAATCAGCTCACAGACAATTTGGATCGTCTTGCAGGCTATCATTTTTAATAACAATTTCAGTCTCTTGCGTTATTTCCTTATCACTTTTCACCTGTGTTTAGTTGTGATGCGTAGTTTGCAGACCAGACAGAAGTTGTCGGCGATTCTTTCTATTGCAAAGTCATGCTGTGTGAAACCCCCTGTAGCCAATCCATCGTGCAGTGTGCACACAGCAGCAGCTGAATGTTACCCCAGATAATCGTGCAGTGTGAAAAGAACAGTGACCTGACTACTTTGAAAATCGTGCAGTGTGAACTCTGCATTAATCGCACATTTTCTGTAAATCACGATTAATCACATCCAACATTAAAGTTCCCTTTCAGTCGATAAAGTCGGACGTAGTCAATGTCGACTGAATGGGGATCACGCCAGGGAGCCAGTCATCTTCGAGTAATATTGAACGAGCCAATGTAATTGGCGTGGGTGATTTACATCACACACTCTGCCCCCGCGGCGTGGGTATAAATACGGAAGTGGATGCACGCACTAGTTGCCTTTCACTTCGGAGACGATCGTTTGATGTCTCTGAAGAGTGCTGTTGTTTACAACTTTATGTGGACTGTTCATGTTCCCATTGCGGGAATATGACTGTCGCGGTGTTGAGATCGAGACTCGCCTTCGTCCGTGAAGCGCGAGTCCCCATTACCAGGATAGTGATGGATGTCTCGCCCGGTAACCATTCCCTGTGGGCTCCTCACTCCTCCATCACACCACAGCCGATGGAATTCCTGTTGAACGTGCTGGTCCCTCTGTAATGGACCGATCAATTGGGGTTCCCCCAGAGGATAAGATATTGATAGCAGCATCGGAGGGTGAGCTGGCCCCTGGAGATGATAACTCGGCTGTTATCTCCCTCTGGGAGTGTAACGTTGCCCGAGCCAGATCCAGAAATGTCAGCTATACTGAAACGGACCGCCGAGGCTGACGGGCTCGAGTGCAACTCCACCGTGTCCCGTTCAGTCTCGGTTGGAGGCCATCCGGCACGTCCTGCCCCGGCGGCCCGCTGCTGCCTCCACCCGGCCGCCGGAGGCAGTTCCTCCACCTGCTCATCGCCAAGGGCGTTCCCCGGCCGCCGCTCCCGCTGGGCCTCCGCAGCAGCCTCCAGCCAGGCCTCAGCATGGAGCCGGCCGCAGGAGAGACGCCCAGCCAGATGGCAAGCGACAGTGAAAGCATTCCGGAGCGGGCCACCCAGGGATGGAGGAGGATGCTCTTGGAGTTGGTCACCGATCCACTCCCTCCTCCCGGGTGAGGACCGGGTGGAATCTTCGTTTGTGTCTGTGTGTCTGTTCCACTGCTGGCTCCCAAAAGAAGTGGAGCAAGCGGTACCCACACTTCAAAGAAAAAGCAAATTCCTCTGTTCCTGGGTCCCAAGAGGGCAAGTCTGGTGGTGTGCGACCCTGTAAATCCTGTAAGAACTGATTTTCCTGTTAAAATAAAACTCACCCTGCAATAAAGCCATAAAACACACCCTGGACAGAAGATCGCAAAGACAGAGCAACAGGACATTGTCCTGTCCAAACATTTGCCCCTTATCTCTGTATCCCCCCTCTCCCCCTGAGTCAAGTCACCAAAAGTTCACTGAGAATGCCTATATATCACATATGATGCATCTTGTGAATCTATTGTTTTTCCTTTTCATGTTTGGTTTCATTTTAAATGTCTCAGTGCGATTGGTAAAATGGTCTTAATTTCATTGCAGTCATTGAGATCATAAGAAACATTGAGAACTTAAGATAATCATGTTCTCTTCCATTGATGATGTCTTTTTAAGATATCTCCCCTCTCCCTCAAGACCAGGTGCTACCCCCTGGGGTACAGGAATTGACCCAAAGCAAACTCTGAAAAATATTTGTACAACCCTTTTGTTCTGGCCTGGGTATTTAAGGATAGGTAACAGAGCAGTCTTGGGAAACTGTAACCAGGAAAACCCCCATGCAGTGCTGTGTCAGTGACTTCTCGATTCTTGGACTCAGAATACACTCACACACCACTGTGTGTCTCTGTCAGGAATGCATTTCTTACTCTTAGAGTCATCTTTGAGCAATTGATGTTATGTATTTATTATTTCTGAATTGGCTTTTAATCATCTACTTGTGGAATTGGCATGATACATTTTTCCTGACAAAAATAAATGTTACATCTTGATTTATTCTGAAGTATTCTGAAATCGTTATTTTAGTAGATTATAGGAGGCTGGTGCTACCGCAAATCTTGCAGGGTAGGTCAAACTAAAGGCGCATGTATGAATGGAGCAGTAGGCACATCATCTGAAGACCTTTTGATTTCTGTCTATCACTGATTTAGCAAGTTGTATGGAAATGGCTGAACTACACTTTTTTGTACAAGTGAGCAGTAGGCCACTGACTTAAGAGGTATTAGCTGACCCTGCATCCTCTGACTAAATTGAACTAATCAGAACTGATAAGTTTGTGTCCGTGAGAAACACGATCCGGCCGACGTGATCTCTGTGCGGCATTGGGTCCATAATGAATTAATAAATGAAAGTATAAGAAACTCAGACTAATCAATGATCTAAATTAAATCACAATTAAACGTTTGATCAGCTGTTAGGATAGTAAATAAGTAAAAGATAAAGAGTCATTCAAATTTGGAGTCAGATTGAATTATTCATGGGGTCAAGATTAATATTAGAAACCGACCATTTAATAAATTAAAGTGATTTTTCCAGAAACGCCCGAAAAGACATACACGCATTATCCCTTCGCCCACACCGTTGGATTCCGTCGTTGGGCCAATGGGTGGCCCTTACAATCCTTGCACCCTCAGCCCCCTCTTGTTCACCAGCACGGCAGCTGGGTGCGGTTCGAGGACCTGGTCATCCGCCTTCTCACGCATCCCTGGCCATCTCGTGCAGACAGGTAAGTGTCGTGCATCACACTCAGACCCTGCTTCGGGTCGCCTCCGGGTCCCTGTCCTCCACCTTGCTGCCCCACCTCTGGTACGTCTGTGGACCATCAGGACCATGCTCCTGTCCTGTGTGCGCGCGTCACAGTCCTACTGGCGAAGGACGTGATGTAGCCTCTCTCAGCCGATATGAAGACCGGTTTCTATAAACCCGTATTTCATTGTACCCTACAGTGGTGGGTCATGGCCATCTTGGACCTGTGTCAATTGAAATGGGCCCTTTTTCGAAAGCCTCCGTTCAAGTTGCTAAGACAGATGCATTTCCAAATGCTCCATCCCCAATGTTGACCTGCAGCATTCGACCTGAAGGACAGTACTTCAGATCTCGATCCCTCCGCTCCACAGATCATTCTGTGGTCTTGCGTTCGAAGGTGTGAAGTATCAGTACAAGGTCCTACCCTTCGAGTGCTCCATAGACAGTTGGGTCTTCAGGTCAACTGGAAGAGAGTAATCTCACCCACGGGCTGAGTATCTCTTTTTCTGTTAGGAGAAGGACTCGGTCCAACACGTCTCTTCAAGAAAAGAGTGTGTTCGGCTGGTGCTATATAGAAGTGAGAAAGGGTCCCACTGAAAGAACTTTCAGAGGCTCCTGGGGCATATGGCAGACGCTTGGCTTCCTCCATATGAAGACCGCTTCAGCACTAGCTTTATGATCGAGTCCCGAGGTGTCCGTGGCAGAGCGGCACGCCCTGTGTGACAACAGATCACCCCGGCCTGCCACTAAACCCTCAGTCCGTGATCAGACCTTTCGTTTCTCCAGGCCAATCCGCTCCTAGAACGAGGTCCACTAACACCGTCTGAGGGGCCATGTACAAAGGGCCTGGGCGACCTCCGACTGCATTGGCATTTGTGCCTTGAGTTTTTCCACTCAGCGAGCTGGTACTGGCAGAAATGCGTTCCCCAGTGAGCCTTCTAAGAAAGCGGTTATACGATTCATTGTCGTTTGGTGCCTGCTCAAGTTCAGTATACATATATTGATATATATATATATATATATATATATATTAATGTGATATTTTTCTGTCTTTAGTTCTTTGATATACACTAATGACAGAAATCACAGCAGCAGGTTTATTAGGCTGCTGTCACTTTAAGATTTGAAGCACATGACTGGATCTAACACATACGGTCATATACGACTTAATTTAACTCATTTTAGGTTACGTTTACAAGACAATGACGTACTAAATACGGAAAAGTTTTTGTAGACTGTCGTGGCAAACAATTTTCTATTACTGAATAAGAGACAAACATGTAACAATTGTCTTTAAAGATTATGTATTCCCTTGCAAGGAAAGGTCAGCAGTCATACAGTCATACAAAGTGGCTAACAGAGTGTTTCTCTAGGTCAAATGAAGATATATCTTAGCCATAACTAACACTTCGTTAGATTTTGCTTATCGTTTGCTACCTATGAGTGGCTGCCCTCCCTCAAACACATGTGCATGGCATCACCGTTTTCATAGATTCACGTTTTTAGTATAAACTGACACGATAAAGGTATCGTTTTCTAAAACTTGCACTTTGAAACCTGCTTTTCAATTTCATATAAATGAATGTCCAAAACGTATAAAAATGTTATGTTTTTAGTTGAAAACGATGTTGTGTACTTTTGTATGGTTTTGTCCGTTCAAGCACGGAAGAGAACTCTGTCTGAAGTGGCTTTCTGTGCGCACGAGTTGTGTGTCTCAGACTCAATGCTCATGCAGGTTGCCAGTTTGAGGACACGCAGCAGGAATGAGTGCAGATGACAATGGAAGGCAATGAGCCTTACACTGTAAGTTAATGAGTTGAGTTGCGTTGCGTTTTAATATGCCTCTGGTCATAGAGCTTTTTAGATGGATGGCAAGGCTTTTTAGTTAGGTATAATCTGCGAACTCTGAACCAGTTGGTTTGTTGGCTTCCATGACTACAATACTTTGTGTTCTTTGCCAACTAGTAACTCGTGGTGTGGAAATACCATTGGGTAAACTGGCAGTGGGCGGGATCACACAGTCCAAAACAAAAACAGACATTCCCACACAGAACACACATTTCAAAGTAGAATAACTGGCTCTCGCATTTCTTTGCTGTGAAACAAGTATGTGAACTTAGCATTTTTTCCTAAATATCTGCAAACATATTATGGTGTTTTTATGCTTTAGTACAGTCCAAAAAAAAAAAAAAAAAAATATATATATATATATATATATATATATATATACATTGAGCACATTTAAATGCATATCACTGAATCTAAGACATCTTGAAAATACTTAAACATTTTTGTGTTGTTTTCTTATTCTTCAGGTGTTTTATAATTGAACAGAGGCAGCCTGCTGAAGAGCCTCTGTTTTGAATAGTGTCTTGCCAAACAGAAAGGAATCGCATGCATATCCAGATTTTTCTTTATCTCAGTATAGAAGAGGAAAGAAGCCACAGACCCCCATGGCTGATTAGAGAATAATGCTGGAGCCGATTGTTTGTGGCAGGTTTTATTGGAGCTGATTATTGGATGTGTTTTATTGATGGCTCTGTTCAGGGAATTCCAGGTAATGAATGATTTATGCACAGTTACATAATTCAGGTCTTCACACATGCTGAAACTTCAGATCACATGAATTGTTTATACTTGCTGTGGAAAGTATACTTGCTCTATTTCTCTCTTTCTTTTTTATTCTTTTTTATTCTTTTTTCTTTCTATCTATCTTTCTTTCTTTTCTTTCTTTTTTCTTTCTATTTTTTCTTTCTTTTCCCTTTCTATCTATCTTTTTTCTTTCTTTCTTTTTTCTTTCTATCTATCTCTCTTTTTTCTTTATTTTTTCTTTCTATCTATCTATCTTTATTTTTTCTCTTTCTTTTCTTTCTTTTTTCTTTCTATTTTTTCTTTCTTTTCCCTTTCTATCTATCTTTTTTCTTTCTTTATTTTTTCTTTCTATCTATCTCTCTTTTTTCTTTATTTTTTCTTTCTATCTATCTATCTTTATTTTTTCTCTTTCTTTCTATCTTTATTTATTCTTTTTTCTTTTTTTTTCTTTCTATCTATCTTTCTTTCTTTTTTATTTCTTTTCTCTTTCTTTTTTCTTTCTATTTTTTCTTTCTTTTCCCTTTCTTTTTTTTCCTTCTATCTATCTTTTTTCCTTCTTTCTTTCTTTTTTATTTCTATCTATCTCTCTTTTTTCTTTATTTTTTCTTTCTATCTATCTATCTGTCTATCTATCTATCTATCTTTCTTTTTTCTTTCTTTTTTCTGTTTCTTTCTATCTTTATTCTTTTTTCTTTTTTCTTTTTTTTCTTTCTATCTATCTATCTTTCTTTCTATCTATCTTTATTTTTTCTTTATTTTTTCTTTCTTTCTTTTTTCTTTCCATCTATCTTCTTTCTTTCTTTCTTTTTTTCTTTCTTTATCTTTCTTTTTTTCTTTCTTTATCTTCTTTCTTTTTTTCTTTATTTTTTCTGCTTTCTTTCTTCATTCCTTTATTTCTTTATCTATCTCTCTCTGTTTTGTTAATTTCTTTAGAGGTAACACCTCAAGACATTTTTTATTTAGAGGTTTACAACATAATTATTCGCAAAAAGCAGATCAAATAAAGTATACGCTCTTTCAAAGTGCCTCTTTTTTTCATTTTTTACAGTATTACAATGACAGTTTCTCTTGAATTCAATGTCCCATACAGTATGCACTCCTCATTTGAAATAATTTTACTGCAGCATTTTGGAGATATATGCCATTATTCTACTTTAAACACCTATAAAAACCTCATTTCTAATAAGTAGAAGAAATGAATGGTTAGTTTCTATAGGGGACGTCCCATACAGTGTGCACACCTCATGTCTAACCATTTTACTGCACTGTTTTGGAGATATATGCCATTATTCTACTTTAAACACCAATAAAAACCTCATTTCTAATAAGTAGAAAAAAACAATGGTCAGTTTCTATACGGGACGTGCCATACAGTGTGCACACTTCATATCTAACCATTTAACTGCACTGTTTTGGAGGTATATGCCATTATTCTACTTTAAACACCAATAAAAACCTCATTTCTAATAAGTAGAAAAAACAATGGTCAGTTTCTAAAGGGGACGTCCCACACAGTGTGCATAACTCAAATCTAACCATTTTACTGCAGTGTTTTGGAGATACTGTATATGCCATTAGTCTACATTAAACACCTCATTTCTAATAAGTAGAAAAAAATAATGGTCAGTTTCTATACGGGACATCCCACACAGTGTGCATAACTCAAATCTAACCATTTTACTGCAGTGTTTTGGAGATACTGTATATGCCATTAGTCTACATTAAACACCAATAAAAACCTCATTTCTAATAAGTAGAAAAAAACAATTGTCAGTTTCTATATGGGACGTCCCATACAGTGTGCACACTTCATGTCTAACCATTTAACTGCAGCGTTTTGGAGATATATGCCATTATTCTACTTTAAACACCTATAAAAACATAATTTCTAATAAGTAAAGAAAAACAATGGTCAGTTTCTATATGGGACGTCCCATAGAGTGTGCACACTTCATATCTATTCATTTAACTGCAGCGTTTTGGAGATATATGCCATTATTCTACTTTAAACACCAATACAAACCTAATTTCTAATAAGTAGAAGAAATTAATGGTCAGCTTCTATAGGAGACGTCCCATACAGTGTGCACACCTCATATCTAACCATTTTACTGCACTGTTTTGGAGATATATGGCATTATTCTACTTTAAACACCTATAAAAATATAATTTCTAATAATTAGAAAAAAACAATGGTCAGCTTCTATACGGGACGTCCCATACAGTCTGCACACCTCATTTGAAACAATTTTACTGCAGCATTTTGGAGATACATGCCATTATTCTACTTTAAACACTAATAAAAATCTCATTACTAATAAGTAGAAAAAAACAATGGTCAGTTTCTAAAGGGGACGTCCCATACAGTGTGCATAACTCATATCTAACCATTTAACTGCAGCGTTTTGGAGATATATGCCATTATTCTACTTTAAACACCTATAAAAACAATTTCTAATAAGTAGAAAAAAAACAGTGGTTAGTTTCTATACGGGACGTCCCATACAGTGTGCACACCTCATATCTAACCATTTTACTGCAGCATTTTGGAGATATAGGCCATTATTCTACTCTAAACACCAATAAAAACCTCATTTCTAATAAGAAGAAATTAATGGTCAGCTTCTATAAGGGACGTCCCATACAGTGTGCACACCTCATATCTAACCATTTAACTGCAGCGTTTTGGAGATATATGCCATTTTTCTACTTTGAACACCTATAAAAACATAATTTCTAATAAGTAGAAAAAAATAATGGTCACTTTCTTTAGGGGACGTCCCATACAGTGTGTACACCTCATATCTAACCATTTTACTGCAGCGTTTTGGAGAATTATGCCATTATTCTATTTCAAACACCAATAAAAACCTAATTTCTAATAAGTAGAAAAAAAACAATGGTCAGTTTCTATATGGGAGATCCCATACAGTTTGCACACCTCATATCTAACCATTTTACCGCAAAATTTTGGAGATATAGGCCATTATTCTACTTTAAACACCTATAAAAAACTCATTTCTAATAAGTAGAAGAAATGAATGGTCAGTTTCTATACGGGACGTCCCATGCAGTGTGCACACCGCAAATCCAACCATTTTACTGCAGCGTTTTGGACATATAGGCCATTATTCTACTTTAAACACCAATAAAACCTCATTTCTAATAAGTAGAAAAAAACAATGGTCAGTTTCTAAAGGGGACGTCCCATACAGTGTGCATAACTCATATCTAACCATTTTACTGCAGCGTTTTGGAGATATGTGCCATTATTCTACTTTAAATACCTATAAAAAACTAATTTCTTTTAAGTAGAGAGAAACGTCTCGGTTACGTATGTAACCTTAGTTCCCTGATAGGGAACGAGACGCTGCGTCAAGCTGTGGGAACGCCTCTGCGTTGTGCGTCCTGAAGCACGTATGGAATCAGCCCAATGGAGAGATGGAACGTCATAGGCGGGTGACGTCATCGACCAGGAAACTATAAAGCACCCCATAAACACAAGCGCAATAGCTTCTGATAGCCTGAAGGAAGCGCTAGCGGGAATGCCGGGAGTATGGTGGGAAGACGCAGCGTCTCGTTCCCTATCAGGGAACTAAGGTTACATACGTAACCGAGACGTTCCCTTTCAAGGGAACTCGAGCTGCGTCAAGCTGTGGGAACGCTAATACCCACGTCGCCATAGGACCAAGTGACCGCCATGTGAGAACTAGCGCACAGAGGGCGAGAGCACCTGTGCCCCAGGGGAAGGAATTAAGTCTAGGTCATAGATCTTAATGAAAGTATGCGGTGAAGACCATCCAGCCGCATCACAAACGTCACTGAGGGAAACTCCTGACAATAAGGCTTTAGAAGCCGCCATACTCCTGATAGAGTGGGCTCGTACAGCCAAGGTGAAGGCTGACCAGCCGACTCATAGGCAAGTGAGATAGTCTCGACCACACACTTGCTTATTCTCTGTTTAGACACGGGACGCCCCTTCTTGGGTGGCACAAAACACGCAAATAGTTGTTCTGACTTCCTCCACAGGGCAGTTCTGTGGATATAGGAGTCTAACGCCCTAACAGGGCAGAGTAAATTAAGTTTCTCCTGGTCAGACGACAGAAATGAAGGAGGACAGAAGGCCTGCAGAACTGTAGGTCAAAGAGCCCGAACCATGCCAGGCGAAATTCCAGGCACAAGGGTGAAACCGACAGAGCCTGCAAATCACCGATTCTCTTTAGTGAGGAGATAGCAAGAAGAAAGATAGTCTTAAACGTGAGAAACTTCTCAGGAACTTCTTCGATAGGTTCAAGAGGAGCTTGGGAAAGACCTTCTAATACGATGGCCAGATCCCAGGCCGGCACCCTCGTACGAACTACTGGCCTCAGCCTCAATGTGCCACGAAGGAAACGAGTTATAAGCGGGTGTCTCCCCAGAGAAACTCCACTGAAAGGGACGTGGTGAGCAGCCAGTGCCGCCACATACACCTTTAGTGTGGAGGGGGATAGCCCTGTGCAGAAGCGCTCCTGCAGGTAATCCAGCACTGCACCCACTGGGCCGTTAACCGGGTCCTGCAGGTGTTCTCCACACCAAGAAGTGAAAAGTTTTCACTTCAAGTCCTAAAGCTTCCTCGCGGATGGAGCTCTGGAGTGAAGAATGGTCTCAACAACCTCGGTTGAGAGACCAGAGTTCATGAGCTGGGCCCCCTCGGAGGCCAAGCCCACAGTACTGGGCGGGGGTGAAATATCATGCTGCCCGCCTGAGAGAGTAGATCCCTCCTGACCGGGAGCTCCAAAGGAGAACCGTCCAGGAGAGAAATCAGGTCCGCAAACCATACTCGGGCCGGCCAGAACGGGGCTACTATGTAGTAGGCTGACCCCGTCCCGGCGAACCCTCTCCAGAACTCCAGGTAGCAGAGCAATCGGGGAAAAGGTGAACAGACGTGACCTCGGCCACGGCTGCCCCATAGCGTCCAACCTCAGAGGGGCTGGATGGCTGATGGAAAACCACAGATGACAGTGCGTGGTCACCTTGGAAGTGAATAGGTCCACCTCGGCGCGACCGAAACTCACCAAAGGAGCTCCACCACCTCGGGGTGGAGACTCCAACCCCCCGGCCTCGGCCCCTGCCTCGACAGGGAGACTGCTACCACATTCAAATACCCAGGAAGATACATTGCTGTCAGAGATAGTAACCTCCCTTGGGACCACAGGAGGATCTGACGGGCCAACTTGTAAAGCCGGCGAAACCGCAGGCTCCCCTGATGATTTATATAAGAGACCACCGACGTGTTGTCTGACTGAACTAACACATGATGACCTCTCAGGTCTGCTAGGAAGTGTTTCAGAGCCTGGAACACCGCCAACATCTCTAGACAATTTATAAGCCATGATAGATGATGGTCCTGAGACAGACCTTGGGCTGGACGACCACTCGTGACCGCCCCCCACCCTGTGAGGGAAGCATCCGCCATTAGCGCCACGCGACCCAGCACAGGACCTTTGAACAGGAACCAAGTTTCTTTCCACATGACCAGAGCACGAAGGCAGCGCCGCGTGACTTTGACCGTGCGGAGCGGATTTCCCCTCGAGGAGAACCCCTTGGTCCTGAGCCCCCACTGTAGCGGTCTCATGTACAACAGGCCGCAAGGTATAACGTTGGACGCTGCTGCCATCAGACCCGACAGTCTCTAAAACTGTATTACAGTAAGTAGCTGGCCTAGCTTTACTTGTTTCACAGCTGAGAGAATCGAAGCGATGCGGGTCGGAGCGAGTCGCGCCTGCATCGAAACCGAAACCCAAACGACACCCAGAAAAGTGGTCTTCTGAGAAGGAGATAATACACTTTTCTTTGCGTTCAGCCTCAACCCCAACTTCCTGATATGAACGAGAACGACATCTCGATGCCGAACCACCATCGTGAAAGTGCGGGGAGATAAAGCTAGGTCAAACGGAAGAACCCTGTGCTGGTACACCTCGCCCCCGAAGGCGAACCTCAGGAACTTCCTGTGTTGTGGAAGGATGGAAATGTGGAAGTACGCGTCCCTTAGATCTATCGTGACAGACCAGTCCTCGGATCTGATCTGTGACACGATCTGCTTGATAGAGAGCAACCTGAATTTTGGCTTCCCTACCGAGCGATTCAATAGGCGCAGGTCTAAAATTGGACGCAACCCCCCATCCTACTTTGGAACAATGAAATATCGGCCGTAATAGCCTGACTCCACACTGGGAGGAGGAACCCGTTCTATAGCCTCCTTTTGAAGGAGTGCTTTCACCTTTTGTTCCATAACCAGAGCCTGCTCGGAGCCCACCACTGTAGGCAGAACCCCTCTGAATCTTGGTGGATGACACCTGAATTGGATAGCATAATCCTTTTCTATTGTCTGCAGGACCCAATGAGATATTTTTGGAAGGCTTTTCCCCTCTGCCAGAAATTCTACTAAGGGTACCAGTCTCTCGAGACTGGCCTCTGGTGTAACTTGAGCAGCAAACGCAGCGCCCTGTAACGGCACACCGGCAGGGAACAACTGGCAGGGGGAGCACGAGACGCGACACTCTGCTTCAGCGTGTGATGTCATGTGATGAGCTCCCGCCCAGCAGTCCCAGGGACATGAATTTTTAAAAGGGAGAAATTTGTTAAAAGCTGTTATTTGCTTTTCCTTCTCCTGGAATTTATTGATGACAGAATTTACAGCATCGCCAAATAAACCCAGGGGGGAGAGAGGAGTGTCTAAAAGGAAAGCTTTTCCTTTCCCTTTTATATTTGTCTGATTTAACCACAGATGTCTTTCTACGGCCACGCAGGGAAAAATCAGCCGCCTGACGCAGTTCGCGAACCACGTCAGCACTGACCTCCTCACTCTCACTCACGTCCCTCAGCAGGTCAGCCTGGTATGCCCGTTTTTTTTTTTTTTTTCTCTTCATAACAGACATAGTATGCAGACATGACCTGCTGCCGAATACGCTTTACCCACAAAAAACGAAATATTCATAAGAGGCTTGGTGGGTAATGCCGGTGCCTTAACAGATGACGCAGCCTCGAGGGAGAGAAAACTCGCAAGCGTCTCTACCACTCGAGGCATAGCCGAACAACCATATGATTTATCCCCCACCATATTTAAATATGTTGAAGTCTGGGGACTAAACATTTTCTCTATATGACACCGGTTTTTCCCACGATTTCGACACCTCAGTGTGGAGATCGGGGAAAAAAAAAAAAACGGCACACACCGGCGTGGAGATTGCACTCGTGACGGCGAAAATCTCTCATCTAATTTTAATTTAGAAACAGACTCCTGTCTAGTCACTGGCCATACAATGCTGAGTTTTTCTACAGCTCTTGTTAATACCTCCACTAGCTCATCGCTTTCGGGAGTGTAAGGTGGCGAATCCTCCACATCTCCCTTATATATACTAGCAACATCCAGCTCCTCAGAACTGGATAGAAGCAACACTGGTGCCTCAGCCCGAGCGGAAGAAACCGCAGCGCGTGCTTCCGAATACGGGACTGAGGCACTGGATCTCACAGGTGAAGGGAGAGATAAGGCAGAGCCCGTCTCTAACCCCGCTGAGAGATCCATATGCGATCCCCACGATACGCGTCGTCGCTCTGCCTCGGCAAGAGCGGGACCCGAACCGCGGGGAGCGCGCACCGAACCGCTCTCCTCGAAGAGCGCCCGGCGGGAGCGGAGCGTCCTTAATGGCAGACGCTCGCAATGCTCACAATCAGCTCCCTCGAAAGCTGACTGGGCATGCTACACTCCCAAACAAACAACACAAAGAACGTGTGTATCCCCACTCGTTAAATAACGCGAGCAGGGAGGGACACACTCCCTAAACTGCTGTTTGTTCGCCATATCTCTCTTAATATATATATATATATATATATATATATATATATATATATATATGTATATATATATATATAAATTGTTTGTGTGGTGCAGAGTATGTAAGGACAGACAATATTCACACAGGGACAGATTCACATATAGCGCGACTGAAGGCACAGAAGCTATTGCGCTTGTGTTTATGGGGTGCTTTATAGTTTCCTGGTCGATGACGTCACCCGCCTATGACGTTCCATCTCTCCATTGGGCTGATTCCATACGTGCTTCAGGACGCACAACGCAGAGGCGTTCCCACAGCTTGACGCAGCTCGAGTTCCCTTGAAAGGGAACAATGGTCAGTTTATATACGGGACGTCCCATACAGTGTGCACACCTCATATCTAACCATTTTACTGCACCGTTTTGGAGATATATGCCATTATTCTACTCTAAACACATATAAAAACAGTTTCTAATAAGTAGAAAAAAACAATGGTCAGCTCCTAAAGGGGACGTCCCATACAGTGTGCACAGCTCATTTGAAACAATTTTACTGCAGCATTTTGGAGATATAGGCCATTATTCTACTTTAAACACCAATAAAAACCTCATTTCTAATAAGTAGAAAAAACAATGGTCAGTTTCTATACGGGACGTCCCATACTGTGTGCACACCTCATATCTAACCATTTTACTGCAACATTTTGGATATATATGCCATTATTCTACTTTAAACACCTATAAAAACATAATTTCTAATAAGTAGAAAAAAACAATGGTCAGTTTCTATAGGGGAAATACCATACAGTGTGCACACTTCATATCTAACCATTTAACTGCAGCGTTTTGGAGATATATGCCATTATTCTACTTTAAACACCAATAAAAACCTCATTTCTAATAAGTACAAAAAACCAATGGTCAGTTTCTAAAGGGGACGTCCCATACAGTGTGCACACTTCATATCTAACCATTTTACTGCACCGTTTTGGAGATATATGCCATTAGTCTACTTTATACACCAATAAAAACCTCATTTCTAATAAGTAGAAAAAAACAATGGTCAGTTTCTATACGGGATGTCCCATACAGTCTGCACACCTCATATCTAACGATTTTACTGCAGCGTTTTGGAGATATATGCCTTTATTCTACTTAAACACCAATAAAAACCTCATTTCTAATAAGTAGAAAAAAACAATGGTCAGTTCCTAAAGGGGACGTCCCATACAGTGTGCACACCTCATCTGAAACAATTTTACTGCAGCATTTTTGAGATATAGGCCTTTATTCTACTTAAACACCAATAAAAACCTCATTTCTAATAAGTAGAAAAAAACAATGGTCAGTTTCTAAAGGGGACGTCTCATACAGTGTGCACACCTCATATCTAACCATTTTACTGCATCGTTTTGGAGATATATGCCATTATTCTACTTTAAACACCTATAAAAACATAATTTCTAATAAGTAGAAAAAAACAATGGTCAGTTTCTATAGGGGACGTCCCATACAGTGTGCACACCTCATATCTAACCATTTTACTGCAGCGTTAACTGCTATACGCAGTGGGGAAACTCCTTTTCCTCAATTACTGAAGTCTATAATGTAAAATGCATTTGCAGCTGCACAACTAGCACAGCACAGTCTGACTCGCTCATTGGTTGCGCTGCGGAAACTGTACATCCAACGCCTCTGACAAGTGCGCCAATGAGCTAGCATTAAGCCACACACGTCAGAGCCAGCCAGGGGGCGCGGCCTGAGCCTATATTAGACCCCGAAAAGCACCATAATAGCAGATTTCACTCCTTCAGCGACAACTCCACGTCCCTGAGCTTTTACTGAACCTTCGCAGTTGAACAAGCCCTTCAGCCTGAGCGAGCACCCTTTCAGCGGACTACGCCTTCGGTCGTTTTCTCCTGATGCCGTTCACCTGTGGCTATCCGGCGACGACGCTATATCCTTTGTTCTCTATTTTTGAGTGTTTGAGGCGTTGTTTCAAATGCCTCTCTCATCCTGTGCCACGTGCGGATCCAAGCTGCACGAGGCCGACGATCACACGAGCTGCATCTCATGCCTGGGAATCGACCACGCCGAGATGAAATGCTGAAATGCTTCGGATCCTGACCAAGGCCGCCTCGGACCTCGACCTCGAGTGGACCTGCCCGAGGAGCCTCCTCGAAGCCGGCTGGACGGCTGTCTTCTGGCGGAAAACTTGAAGCATTGCAAGACGCCAGCAGGCCCCTCGTCACAGGCCAGAGACATTTTTTCCTGAGGTACACGAGGAGCTGACTAAGGTGTGGCGGGCCCCTTACTCTGCACGTGTGGGCTCTTCAGTTTCCGCAACGCTCTCCTCCGTGGACAGCGAAGTGGAAAAGGGCTATGAGTCATTGCCGCCCCTCAAAGAGGCCGTGGCCGCTCATTTGTGCCTGAGCACCGCTGCTAGCTGGCGAACTAGAGCGGTTTACCCATCAAAGCCTTGCCGAAACACCGCAGCCCTCGCTGGACGCACTTATGCTGCCTCCGGTCAGGCTGCTTTGGGCCTGCACACGATGGCCGTGCTGCAGGTCTACCAGGCCAAACTCCTCCAGTCCATGGACGAGGCTGGCCCAGACCCCGAGGACCTCCGAAGCGCCAAGGACCTAGCCTTGCGGGCTACCAAGGCTACAGCGCAGGCTATCGGGAGGAACATGGCGAGTTTGGTCATGCTCGAGTGCCACCTCTGGCTTAATCTCACCAAAATTAAGGATGCGGAAAGAACAAAGTTCCTCGACGCCCCTGTATCCAGCTCTGGCCTATTCGGCCCGGCGGTGAAGGGGTTCTCCGAGAGGTACACTGAGGCACAAAAAGCGTCCCAAGCTATGCGTCACTTTTTGCCTAAGCGCTCGAGCTCCGCGTCAAGTAGGCCCAAGCCCACCACGCCCTTGCCACATCCAGCTAAGCCGGCGAAGCAGGTCTCTCAGCCCCACCCTGCGGCTGATACCCATCGCCAGCCGCGATCAGCGAATAGCCGCCCTGGCGCCAGGGCCTACAAACCAGCGTCGTGTTGGATGCTGAGCCGCCGAAGTCATCCTAGCACCAAGGATGAAAAGAGAGGGCACGTGTCTCGCGCTAGCCGGACCACCCTTAAAAAAACCCGCAAAACTTCCCACAGCTCCCTGTGTAGCTCAGGCGGCTGGGGTTTGTACTATTGTAAACAGGCCCGCAGCAGCCTTTACTAGGTGACCGTCTCCCTGTCATTACACTGACTTTTCCCCAGGCGAAAGCCTGTACAGTCAGCCCAACACTCAGTATGTGCACAAATCACAATGTAAGGGTATCAGGTCCCCCTGTTAGTCGGCCCGCCCCAATCAGTGTGTCAATCCCTAGCCACATGGGTGCTGGCCTGGAAAGCCATTCCTGGTGTGTCGAGTTGGGTGATAAACACTATAAAGCGAGGCTACTCGCTCTAATTCGCTCGCAGATCCCCAAAATTTCAGGCGGTTATCAAGATTTCGGTTGAGTAGCAACGCAGATCACGTGCTTCGTGCCAAAATACAGAATCTCTTAGCAAAAGGGGCGATAGATCTAGTCCCCCCCGCGCCAAAGCATTCGGGTTTCTACAGCAGTTATTTTCTAGTTCCGAAAAAAGACGGCGGTCTCAGACCCATACTAGATTTGAGACATTTGAACATGGCTCTCATGAAACGGCCTTTCAAAATCGCCCCGGTAATTGTTTTTTTACACTGGATCTGAAAGATGCATATTTTCCCATTCAGATAAACCCTCGTCACAGGCCATTCTTGAGATTCGCCCTCAAGGGTCAGACTTATCAATACAGCGTTCTGCCGTTCGGCCTGTCGTTAGCCCCCCGTAAATTCACAAAATGCATGGATGCAGCGCTCTCTCCCCTGAGACATCAGGGAATGCGCGTGCTAAATTATCTCGACGACTGGCTGGTGCTAGCACAGTCGAGAACCGAGCTACTAGCTCACAGGGATTTGATTCTCGACCATTTGGAATGTCTGGGTCTCAAAATCAATGTTACCAAGAGCAAACTGACCCCCAGCCAGAGCGTGGTCTTTCTGGGCACAGTTGTAGACTCAGTGACGATGACAGCACGGCTCACACGAGAGCGTGCGCTATTTGTGCGAACACTGGCAGCCTCATTCAGGGCGCACGAGCGCGCACCCCTAAAGAGATTTCAGAAACTTCTTGGTCTCATGGCAGCAGCATCACCAGTACTCTGTTTGGGATTACTGCGCATGCGCCCACTGCAGCACTGGCTGAAACGCTGTGTGCCAACCCATGCATGGCAGTCAGGTAGCCTGCGTATCATGGTGAATCACGGTTGTTTAAGGACCCTGATTCCCTGGCGGGCTCAGGTCTGGTACCACAAGGGTGTGGCCATGGTAGTAGTTTCCAGGAGGAAAGTGTTTTTTACAGACGCATCCAACCTGGGTTGGGGAGCGCTGCACGAGGGCAAGCCTGCCTCTGGTCGAGCACGGAGCAGAGCTTACATATCAACTGTCTGGAAATGAAAGCGGTTGTTTTGGCCCTGAAGACATTTCTGTCAAACCTCAAAGGTCACCACGTCTTGGTCCGCACGGACAACACGTCAGTGGTGGCTTACATAAATCGCCAGGGAGGTATCAGGTCAGGCAACCTGTACGCCATGGTGAGAGACCTCCTCTTATCCATCGGAGTTCTCTGAGAATGATGCACTTCCCTGGCATTCAGAATTTGGGTGCGGATATGCTCTCGCGGGACAACACACCGCTAGGCAAGTGGTCCCTGAACTCACAGATGGTCAGTCTGATATGGAGTGTATTCGGCGAGGCCGAAGTCGACCATCTCTGGCCCAACCGCCCACTTTATGCTTTTCCCCCATCTCGATATTCCACAAGTCATCAGGCGGGTCAGGGAGAGCGGATGCCCAGTCCTCCTGGTGGCACCCCTCTGGAAATGCGAGGTATCTGTGACACTCTCCTTCCTACAGGAGTTGTTGGACGCGGGCTGATCCCCGTCCACGATAAAAGTGTATGTGGCAGCCATTTCAGAACATCATGCTCTGGTAGATGGTCAATCACTGGGTAGAAACGACCTGGTGGTACGGTTTCTTAAGGGTGTTAGGAGGATTAACCCCTCCAGGCCTCCTTTGGTGCCTCCTTGGGACCTCTCCACGGTCCTTGGGGCTAAGAAGGGTCCGTCTTTTTAACCACTCCAGTCGGTTGATCTTAAACCTCTCTAGCTAAAGACTGCTCTCCTGTTGGCACTGGCATCTATCTAGCGAGTGGGAGATCTGCAGTCTCTCTCAGTGAGCCCTTTGTGTTTGGAATTTGGACCAGGTGACTCCAGAGTCATCCTCAAACCCAGAAATGGTTATGTGCCCAAAGTGCTCTCAACGCCGTTCAGAGCACAAGTTATTACTCTATTAGCCCTTCCCCCTTCTGCTGAGGATGGGGAGGTTAACCTTCTCTGCCCTGTCAGAGCAGTGAGAATCTATCTGGAGCGTTCCGCGTCTCTTATAGACGTTCGGAACAGCTCTTTGTATGCTTTGGTGGCCGATCCAAGGGTGATCCATTCACGAAGCAAAGGCTGTCTAGTTGGATAGTGGATGCCATTTCTATGGCTTATACCTCAGTGGGTCAGGTTTGCCCTATAGGTATCAAGGCTCATTCGACTAGAGGAATGGTCTCGTCATGGGCTTGGTCCTCTGGCTTCACAATCACATACATATTTTATATAAAACCCGCTTTGGCCGGTTATTTCTTCCTATAATAATTAATCCCGACTATGTCTGGTCCTATTTGTATATTATGTGGATTAAATCTGACACACATGTATATTTTCTAGACCCAACGGTGTCCGGTCTGTTATATATATATATATATATATATGGTTTCTGGACTTGTTCTGTGAGCTCAGGGTTCCTGAGTCTTGCTGTTGGCAACCAGTTACTTATGGTGCAGCGTTTTGCATGGTGCCCCTACTGCATATAGCTACGCAATACGAAGTGACCGTTCGAAAGGGAACTACTCGGTTACTATCGTAACCTCAGTTCCCTGAGATAAGGGAACGAGTATTGCATAGCCAGCCACACTATAGTAACCTGGCGAGTTGTCGCTTCAGTCGTTTAAACCTGCTATTATGGCGCTTTTCAGGGGTCTAATATAGGCTCAGGCCGCGCCCCTTGGCTGGCTCTGACGTGTGTGGCTTAATGCTAACTCATGGGCGCACACGTCAGAGGCGCCTGCACCATTGGATGTGCACTTGCTGCAGCGCAACCGATGAGCAAGTCAGACGCTCTCTGTGCTGGTTGTGCAGCAGCAAATGCGTTTTACATTAGAGGCTTCAGTAATCAAGGAAAAGGAGTTCTACCAGAAAGACTAGGAGATAAGATACTGTACAATGATGCATTTTATTAACAGCCCAGCAAGCCATATATACACAAAGTTCTTTGGCGTAGGCCCCGTCCATAACTCGCGATCCGAGGGTACGGATTCTGCATATCCTGCCTGAAGATGAAGGCAGGGGCGCAGCCGACCCCCCCTGGGGTTATAGAAGGGACCGACCTGATGGTGGTGAAAGGATGGAGCGAAGACCTTCTTGGTGGAGGTGGGGAGGATGGTGGAAAGTGAAGCGTCAGCATCTGCGAACTCAGACGAGTGTAAGTAAGGATCTTTTATACTTCACGTATTAGAACGCGATTGGATAGATGAGATGTGTCAATTCCATAGATAGTAGAGTTCCATCGATATCGTCGTGGGAACGGAACTCTACGATCTAAAAGTGGAGCATGCTTAGCTTTATATGAAAAGATACTTTTCTGCTGCTGAATTTACATGAGACGTTTACGCATTTGCTGACGCTTAGGATTTATTTATTTAAAACTTTTTTTTATTTATTTTTTTATTCTTTTTTTATGTACGAAACCGCGCTGAGTCGCAGAGACAAGGCCACGCTAAGCCACATGAAAATGAGGCCGCGCTGAGACACAGAGACAAGGCCACGCTGAGCAACATAAAGACGAGGCCACGCTGAGCCACAGAGACGAGGCCACGCTGAGCCAGCCACGCTGAGACACAGAGACGAGGCCACGCTGAGCCACACATAAAGAGGCCACGCTGAGCCACAGAGACAAGGCCACGCTGAGCCACAGAGACAAGGCCACAGAGACAAGGCCACGCTGGGCCACAGAGACGAGGCCACGCTGAGCCACATAGACGAGGCCACGCTGAGCCACATAGACGAGGCCACGCTGAGCCACATAGACGAGGCCACGCTGAGCCACATAGACAAGGCTACGATGAGCCACACATAAACGAGGCCACGCTGAGCCACAGAGACAAGGCTACGATGAGCCACACATAGACGAGGCCACGCTGAGCCACAGAGACGAGGCCACGCTGAGCCACATAGACAAGGCTACGATGAGCCACACATAAACGAGGCCACGCTGAGCCACAGAGACGAGGCCACGCTGAGCCACAGAGACAAGGCTACGATGAGCCACACATAAACGAGGCCACGCTGAGCCACAGAGACGAGGCCACGCTGAGCCACATAGACAAGGCTACGATGAGCCACACATAGACGAGGCCACGCTGAGCCACAGAGACGAGGCCACGCTGAGCCACAGAGACAAGGCTACGATGAGCCACACATAAACGAGGCCACGCTGAGCCACAGAGACAAGGCTACGATGAGCCACACATAGACGAGGCCACGCTGAGCCACAGAGACGAGGCCACGCTGAGCCACAGAGACAAGGCTACGATGAGCCACACATAGACAAGACCACGCTGAGCCACAGAGATGAGGCCACGCTGAGCCACATAGACAAGGCCACGCTGAGCCACAGAGACAAGGCCACGCTGAGCCACACATAGACGAGGCCACGCTGAGCCACAGAGACGAGGCCACGCTGAGCCACAGAGACAAGGCTACGATGAGCCACACATAGACGAGGCCACGCTGAGCCACAGAGACGAGGCCACGCTGAGCCACATAGACAAGGCCACGATGAGCCACACTTAGACGAGGCCACGCTGAGCCACAGAGACAAGGCCACGATGAGCCACACTTAGACGAGGCCACGCTGAGCCACAGAGACGAGGCCACGCTGAGCCACAGAGACGAGGCCACGCTGAGCCACAGAGACAGGGCTACGATGAGCCACACAGAGACGAGGCCACGCTGAGCCACGCAGAGACACGGCTACGATGAGCCACACATAGACGAGACCACGCTGAGCCACAGAGACATGGCCACGCTGAGCCACACAGAGACAAGGCCATGCATAAGACGAGGTTCGCTGAGCCGCTAGGCCGCTAATGCTGCGCATGAACGAAACGCTCATAGAAAAGCCACTAGGCTGCGCGAAGCCAGACCCCTAAGGACCGTATTGCCAGCGATAGGCGCAAGGACGAATTATTCAAGCTGAGACTATCGCCAGATAGATAACGCATGACACCAACACCAGTAGTTGCATAGGTATTTACCTGAACCATTACTGGAGAGCTTGCTGAGCTTCGAGGATGACCGTCTGCCCAGTCTCTTAATAGCTGAAGTAGAAATGCCACGATCAGCTGCTGTAGTGGCTGCCCCGATCCTGAAGGAATGACCAGTATACTGGGAGGGAGATAGACTGCGGCTTTTGAGGACGGAAACTGATAAGTCCTGAACCAGCTTAGAGAGGAGTGCTCCGTTAGTCAGGATAAATAGAGGGGAATTTAATCATAGATGAGAAAGGACAGAATTTATTACTAATTTATAAATGATAATGTGATACAGAGCCTTGAGAGTCATTCTTAGAATTCTTAAGAAAGCAAGTAAAAATGAGGTGAAAAACTTAAATCAGAAGAGACCATGTGGGAATTGGAGTATTAAGCTCCTGGAGTGAATCCCCTGGATGCATGAGCCATGTACGCTGTAACAGACACAGCTACAATCTGAATACAACAATAGGAAAAGAGACCATTGCGAACGGGGGTTAATAAAAGGGGGTTGGATGGATTTGCTTTTCTTACTTAGTGTGTAATGTTGCCGTTTAAGCATAACCAACACCTGCAAGGTTACAACGCTCAAAGTTCAAGCAATGGGAGAATTCCATTTAAGGAATTGCTTTTAAAGACCACAACAATGCTGAGAGGAGCTAAACGACATTCCTCCTGGGTTGGTGCCTCACAACCCTAATTTTGCATGAATCTGCCCACGGGATATGATGTATAGATTATCTAGACATAATAAGCCAATCAGTGACTAGAGATAGCTACGCATGAGCTACATAATTCATCAACGACCATTCAGAATATTGTCTATACGTTGAACTTCTTGAGTCTCCATCTTGTATGATTCCGGTTAACAAAGCGAAAAGTTTTAAAATTGTCAGTGAGCGGTAATCGAAGCTGCAAAACGAGCTGTTGAAACTCCGACCCCTGTGCCGGGAGCAGCATCCCTACCACATCCAAAATGATAGACAAAAATGATATGCTTACTCACTAGGGGTGGGAATCTCTAGGCACTTCACGATTCGATTCGATTACGATTCAGAGGGCTGTGATTCGATGCTAAAGCGATTATCGATTATCTGAATCTTTTTGTGTGTGTGTGTGTGTGAATATAAATACTTTGCTTTAAAAGTACAAAGTAATGACCCATAAAGAATTAACGTACAATATATTTTATTAACATTGCAAAGAACCAACAGGAAAATAAATGTGTGCCTGAACTAGCAGCATACTTGTAGTAAATTAATAATATAACAACGACCGGTGTTCTGACGATTCATGCTACCCATCGAGATCTGTTACTTACTGGTTATGCGCATGTGCAGACTCATTTTCCTTCTGCTTACCACGCCCATAAATCTATGCATCCTTGCTGTGGAGACTTGTAGGAAACTTTGACAGGTCAAAGATGAATATTTGATGATAATTTTTACTTTTCACACCGTTTTAAAAATGAAAACAGTACAGTATACTGTACACTTAACTTCGAATTTTATTATAATTGTATTTCATATAATAATGTCATTTTTACTTGTTATATCAAATGTGATAATTGCTAGTTCATTTAAAATATCAAAATATGCTCCTCATACACTTACCCTAATTTAAATGAAATAACGATGTCATAATATTGTGAAATTTACACCATTATGGAAACAATAGAGAATGAATCAACATTCTCTGTGATCGATTCGCGCTTGGGTAGCATTTTTCGACAAGGCAGCACAAAGCCGAGTGTTTTTCCTCCTCTGGGTGGAAACGTGTCATATGGCTTCACATATTTGTCGTGTTTCCGAAATATTTTAGTTTTATTCTACAAAGCTTACAACTAGTGTGGCTCTTGTCCAGCTCCTTTCCCCCTTCAACTTCATAGAAGCCAAAATATTTCCACACATCAGCTTTTAACGAGGAGGGTGTTTGGATTTCGCGCTCAGCCTTCGCGTCTCTGTTATGTGCACACGCCACAGACAGTCCGGGCACTGCACTTCCGCGCTTCAGAGTTCCGTCTTTTGCGTTCCGTCAATATTACGTTATTATAAATTATATCTAAAAAAATATATATATATTTTTTTTGAAAATCGATTTTTGACATTTGTGAATCGATTCAGAATCGCGATGCATCTAAGAATCGATTTTTTCCCCCACCCCTATTACTCACCCTTGAAATGACCATTCCAGCATGCTATTCAAAATTATCTGTGGGGCATTCCGAACCAGACCCTGCATACGCACCGGAGACCCACCACATATCGATTTTCTTAATTGAAGACGAGGAAGGAACAATCAGCCCTGATCAGGATGCGAAAAGTGGAATTTAAATGATACTTGATCTGTTGTTTTTTGAGCGTAGAATCCTTTTCTCAGATGCACAGCCTGACATGACTCCCAAGTTGCTCTTTGCAGAAATAGCCCCATTCATGGATGGCAGATCGCTGGCCACAACATACAGTTGAGACTCTTGAATAGAAAGATACATGAACATGTAAATCATACAGTAGAGCAAAGACAATGTCACTCGAGTCTACTTCGCTGATTAATTCTGGTGATTGGAATGACTTGATAAAACTAATATGACTGTTAGTTCTAAGGAGAAAGCAGTTTTTGGTTAAGTACATGAGGTACCGGAGCATCCTCCTTAGTCTGCATTTCTCTGTACATTAATGTGGAAATACCCATCACATAAATTATTTCTACCACACATATCAGTGGATTAAGTAGTCACCAGGAAAGTTTGAGTATCACAGCAATTGAACACATTTTCCAATATTGAAGGTCTAATTTTAAGTATTAAGGGACTTATTATGAATTAAGTAGGCCTAAATATGTAAAAAAAAAAAAAATAGTTGTTTGTGAATTACAACACTTGTAATTACTGCCATTGTAGAGATATCCACTACAGTATGCATAACAGTTCTTAAGTAGGCAAAAAAAAAAAAAATATTATTATTTATTTATTTATTTATTCAATGAGTTACTCAGTTGTTAGTGGGTATTTGCAAACTTTCCACTATACTGTGGAATAACGGTGACGGGAAACGTGCTACGAACATTTCCCCTTTAAGTCGAGCTATTCAGCCCCGTTGCAGTCTGCAGATCAGTAGTAATTAGGAACACTCCACATCACCGTGGAGACCAATTTGAACTCTGCCGCTGGTGTAGGAAGCTACGGAGAAATACTTACCTGGATGAAGTTTAATCGTGATAAAGGGGACATATTAGCAGTGGCTGGTGAAGTGCCTACCAAAAACTTGAAAAACCGACTTGAAAGCCTTGGAAGTGGAGCTTGAACTTGAAACCAGCGAGAGAAGATCGCCTCTCGTGACTTGCAGAGTTGCTGATTCATGACGGTGGATCGTGATCTGCGGGATAATGGCACCCGTGCGACAGCGATGTTCTTTTGCTGGGCAAGTTGTTGAGGATGACATTGCAGTTCTCTTCCTACCAGATTATCCCTTAAACTTTTGATGACGTGAAGTGGAATCTGATGGATTACCCAGGGTATTTTAGCCTAGAGGAGCAGAACTTCTCATGAGAGGCCTAGGCTGATCAAAACTCTCCGAAGACCGCTGTGCCTACGGGGAGATACGGCACTGAAAGCGGGAACCGCGACGTGTAGCAGGAGATACGGCGGGACATATCCATCGTCGGAAACATGTTGGCTTGGCGACTGAACGAGAGCAAAAATGAAGCGTCAGCATCTGCGAACTCAGACGAGTGTCAGTAAGGATCTTTTATACTTCACGTATTAGAACGCGATTGGATAGATGAGAAGGTAATACATGACGTAACAATTGAGTCTTCCTGGCGGAACTTACGCTACGCTTTCATTTTCCTCACTGCGAGTAGTTTTATCAATGTACACATTTTGTAGTACCCCAAAATCCCAAAGTAAAATGTTTTTAAATAACTTGCACAACTTGTTTTTTTTCCTTATACTTGGAAAAAAATTTATTACTTAAAAGCATGTAAGCTCAAAAAATGTGTCATATCTCCAAAATGCTGCAGTAAAATGGTAAGATATGTGGTGTGTACACTGTAGGGGATGTCCCCAATAGAAACTGATATTTCATCTACTTATTAGAAATGAGGTTTTTATAGGTGTTTAAAGATGAAGAATGGCATATACCTCCAAGATGCTGCAGTAAAATGGTTAGATATGATGTGTGCACACTGTAAGGGACGTCCCCAATAGAAACTGACCATTAATTTCTTCTACTTATTAGACATGAGGTTTGTATAGGTGTTTAAAGTAGAATAATGGCCTATATCTCCAAAACGCTGCAGTAAAATGATTAGATATGAGGTGTGCATACTGAATGGGACGTCCCCTTTAGAAACTGACCATCAGGAAGTTACAGGAAAGTTAAGTTGGAATGATGAAATTTATGTTGGATAAGATAATCTAAACAGATGTGTTTTAAGTTGAGATTTGAATTGATGGAGAGGGTCTAGTTGGCGATTGTGAGGTGGGAGAGAATTCCAAAGAAGTGGGGCAGAGCGGCTGTAGGCTCTAGCCCCCTTGGTGCTGAGTCTGAATGTTGGTACAGTTACAATTGCAGCCATGGATGAGCGAAGTATTCGGGGGGGGGGGTTGTAAGGAAGAAGCAGATCTGAGAGGTATGAGGGGGCAAGGTCATGGAGGGCTTTGAAGGTAAGCATAAGAATTTTGTAGTTGATCCGGTAAGGAACAGGAAGCCAGTGGAGCTGAGTAAGGAGAGATGTGATGTGGTCAGTTGATCTGGAGCTGGTGATAATACGAGCTGCAGAGTTCTGAATGGATTGCAGGTGATGGTTTGTGGTGCCAATGAGGAGGGCATTGCAGTAGTCAATACAGGATGTGATCAGGGCATGAACAAGAACCTGTGTATTGTGTTGGGAGAGGGAGGGGCGGAGTCTAGAGATGTTGCGGAGGTGAAAGTAAGCAGTCCGCGTGATATTACGGATGTGGGGGCCAAAGGAAAGTGCACTGTCTAGAATGACGCCAATACTTTTGACTTGGGTGGAGGTGGGAATCAGAAAGCCATCAACTGATATGGTGAACGGATGACTTTTGGAGAGTGTGGCCTTTGAACCAATGAGGAGAACCTCACTTTTATTTCCATTAAGTTTGAGAAAATTGATTGACATCCAGTTGCTGATAGCTTGTAAACAGGAGGTGAGGGTGGAGGGGGGAAGAGAGGTGTTTGGTTTTGTGGAGAAGTACAGTTGTGTATCATCGGCGTAACAGTGAAAATTGATCCCAAAGTGGCGGAGAATGTTGCCAAGAGATAATATGTAGATGATAAAAAGCAGTGGACCCAGTACTGAGCCCTGAGGAACACCATGGGTGACTGTTGTAGTTTTTGATGTGAAGTTTTTCCCCTGAATGAACTGTTTTCTATTATGTATATATGACCTGAAGCAGACTAGTGCATTGTCAGCGATCCCAATGGCAGCCAGACGTTCCAAAATAATTTTATGAGAGATGGTATCAAAGGCTGCAGTGAGGTCAAGTATAATTAAGATGGATAAAACGCCATCTGCAAGGTCAGCTGCAAGTAAGAGATCATTTGTGATTTTTACCAGGGCTGTTTCAGTGCTATGATTGTGGCGAAAACCAGACTGAAAAGGTTCGTAGAGGTTATTGTTGTGCATGTGGGCTTGAAGTTGAGTTACTATAGTCCGTTCCAAAAGTTTGGTGCTGAATGGGAGGTTGGAAATCGGACGAAAGTTGTTTGGGTCATTAGGATCCAAACCAGGTTTCTTCAGAATCGGGGTGACAGAAGCAGTTTTGAGAGATGTAGGAACAGTGGAAGTACGCAGGGAGGAGTTAATTATGGATGTTATGTTCAGTGAGATAGAGGGCAGACAGGTTTTAAAGGCACACTATGCAGGAATTTTACCTTAATATAACAGCTTCAAAGTCATTTTGGTGGTAAACAAATTCATATTAGGGCGAATCATCCTGGTAGTAAAGCTTGGGGTGACGGTGCTGGAAAAACCAGCAATGCAAGTTTGAGAGGAGCGCCCCCGACAAATCTTGCGAGAATCACGAAATGCTTTACGGCAACGACGTCACACACATCCATAGATCAACAACAACATATGAAGCATGAAGACACTTGCGCGCATTTCAGACGTGATACTCGAGTCGAAGATGGAAAAAGTAAAGAAAACGCGGTCGGAAGAGACTAGGAAAAGGAAAAGAGAATCTGACCGCTTGAGGAACCGGACAAGAGTCCCCACTCGGTCTGTCATTTACTCGTTGGCGCGAGCTAAAAAGCAGCACTGGATGCAACAGCAATGCTGACCTGGCGATCTTGTTGATGGACTAGTAAGTAAATATCTTATTTGTAAACTTGTTTGCATTCTATATTGTATGTTGTTGCGGTTGCTTGTAGTATGTCATTTTTTACGATGCCGTTCATTCATCCATTGTTGATAATTAGACCAGTCCAATAATTTATCATGAGATTATCATGAGAACAGTTGTCAATATCTCACAAAGTTATCAGGACACAAATAAAGTTAAGCCTAGAGGTTGTAAAAAGTGTAAACGAGCACAATTTGCAAACTATTATGATAAATTGCAAAAATCATGTCTAATGACATCACAACGGCGAATGTTATGAAATAATGCGACGTACATTTAACTTTATTGATGTCATCTGGCATTTTGTAATGTTTACATTACAATCAAAAAACACAAATGAAATTATACAGTAGTCCTAGACTATAGGCTATTTACTTGTGATTTAGCAGCAATCATGTAAAAACGTTATAAGCCAGTAAACGCGGTAGGCTACTTTATTATTATAAAGTAGTCTAACACTTGACATATAGTTATTATTATCCTTTTACCATCATCAGTAGTTCAGTAGACTATGCAGTAGCCTAATATTTGTATGAAATCGTGAAACATTACCTGGTCAATATCTTCCGAGTCTATCTGTGCCTGTTGCATGCCCGACGCTTCTATCCTACCGAACAGGTACCAGTGTGGGGGGTGGGGTGGGGTGGGGATCATTTACGACAGTGCAAGTATTCCACAGTGACTCCAGGGGTCGCTGTTTGACAAAAACAGAATTCCTGCATAGTGTGCCTTTAACCAGGGTGGTAGGGATGGGATCAAGCAAACAGGAAGAATTCTTAGACTTGATGAGTCTAGTGATTTCTTCAACTGATAGAGGCTGGAAAGTTGATAGAATGGAGAATGGTGGTTCCAGTGTGATAGTCCAGGATGGGCAGCTGTATGCAGAGATGAATGTTTTTACTTTCTTCTGTTCTTCAGTTCAATTGGTGGTGAATATTGGTAATTTTTGTACTAAAAAAATCCAAGAATGTATTACACTGAGCTATGGAGGTGAGGTGATCTGCAGTGTCTACAGTGTAAAGACTCAGGGGCGGATCTAATCCGTGGGGGAATTTGCATATCATAATTAATAATTGGTAATTAATAATTATTCATACATGTTTGGATTAGATCAGTCTTACATGTTAATAAATCTCCCGCTAAGGGATGATGTGTCATTTTACCTGCATGCATGCATGTGTATCCCTGCAATTAACCACAAGTTGATTGTAATTAATTACACGGACCACGTCTTACAAAACAGGCAAAATTAATTAGCTCAATTGTCAGAATAATATTTGTGGGGATCCACAATATCATCGTACTTTATAGGATTTCAGGAAACGCAATTCTGTGGCCACTAGAATTGGGTTTTCTGCCCTATAAACCAAATACTCTTTAAAGTATCTTTAATTTGTAAAGCTTGTAGCTTAAGTTAGACCTTTGGCACTTAAGGGACTTGGAAAATGAGCAGAGGCAGTACATCAATCAAATGAATATAATGAATTTAATAAGGCAGAACTACTTATGTATTTACTACGTTACAGGAATACATGTATTTACAAACATTAACAGACAATGACAACAACGCGGGGCGTTTGGACAATGGATACACGTGTGTGAGAGAGAGAGGGGGAGAGGGAGAGGGAGTGAGAGAGAGAGCATTGGCAACATTCACCCTGACAGTCACCTGTCTGTAACAACACGAAAACATCATCTTAATGCTTCTTAGAAGCTCTATAAAGAGATATACTTGCACAAGTTTCTGGGTCTCCCTATGTCGCGGCATTCCTGCACGGCCCTGTCTGGCCGTGTGCGTGAGCGGAGTCCTTTAGGAAGCGTCACGTGGTGCTGCTTGGCGCGCGTGTTGAACGGAGGTTCAAAGTCTTTTGGGGTAACATTACCAAAGGAAAATAGTTCGGCTAAGTTCGTTTCACTTCGTAGAAGTGAACAGAGTCGACTACGGAAAACAAAACTTTGACTAACAAAGAAAAGAAATAAAGATCTCTACGGTGAAATCACGCGGAGTTAACGTTACATATTTGCATGGCTGGTGAAGAAGCGCGCGTGCGTCTCTCGGTCCGGCGCGTCACGTGGTCACGTGCGCGGGTTTCTCCTTCAAAGCGAACGCGCGCTCGTTTAAAGGTCCCTTGTAGATGGATTTGCTGAAGAGATATGTCACGCGGTGTTCGTTTCCCTCGTTGATTGGAATTAAACACGGAGACTTATCTAAGACTGAAATACACAAACTAAACTAGAAACAAATAAAAGAAAGGCGAAGAGCTTGCCCGGAGGCGAGGCGTTACATTATGACACGAGGACCAGAGAAGTAAGAGGGGGATAAACTGGTATTCAGTCCTTTTGAAGACCTGACGTTTCCGCCTTCTTTTGGAAGAGGGTCCAATCAGGAGCTGTCCCTTTGGAGGGAATTTTTATGATTCTTTGTGTTCTAACCAGGCAATTAAATCTCTAGTTTCATTGGGTGTTTAAGAGAAGAATCTTCACAATTCTTATAATACTAATGTGTCACAAAGTTTAGCAAAATGTAATGTCAATTAACAAATGGGGAATGAAAATTGGAGTTTATCGAGACCAAACTTGCCACAAATGGATTTGGTTAAACATTAGTTGGCAAAGTTTAAAACATTATCCCATTACAGTTGTCGAGAAACATGGACCAAACCACAAAAAGGCAACTCATGAAATAGGGAACTTAGATACATTGTTCATACAATTCTCAAATGGATATATAATAGCATATATATATATATATATATATATGAATACAGGATTCATTTCTCCTCCTTGGTTAGAATTCGGAGAGAGCCACAGTTCTGTGAACATTCCTTTGGGTCGTAAACCCTGTTATCTAAGAACTCCAGTGATGTTAGTTTTGGTCTCTTTTCACTCCAAAGATGGAAAACATAGTAAACTATATTTTACTGGATATTACTGTACGTTTTCTGATTGATCACACCGAAAGCATTCTGGAGGTGTCCAGAACTATGTGTACAAGTTATGAGAATAGACAGTTATATTTAAAAATGCATAATGAAGGTATTTATAATTCACTTTAAGCTACGATAAAATCATAGTCATTCCAATGTGGCATGGGCAAATGGACACACATAAAAACACATTGAATATATCTGGTTAAATGTCTTTTAAAAAGAGAAGTTTCTTTTGGATCCTTCTTTGGGACATTCCAGTCAGTCATAAAAATGTCTCGTAACTGGACACCACGCTCTGTCCTGAGCGGGCTTCACTTGTGGGGGATGCGTGTGTGGTTGTGAGTGTGTGTGTGTGTGTGTGTGTGTATATGTTAATTTACATCCAGGCTTTTTGGGCCTGAAGGCTTTGGGATTTTCGCTAGGATGTATTTAGTTATTCAGATTCACCTCGCCCAGTCCCTACAACAGGCTTAAGTAGATTATTAATATTGGAAAATAAAATCCGAATGTTATTTTCATTGGTACTGATAATGTCAGAATAAAAAGAGGATTTGGCAGCAGTCAAGGCACTTTTATATGAAAGAATGGTTAGACCAGTTTTCTTTGATAGTCTCTCCAATCGTCGACCCATCATTTTCATATGTCGGAGTTCAGGGGTGTACCATGGAGAAGACCTAGTAAATGAGACTGTACAAGTTTTCAAGGGAGCTAAGGAATTTAGTGAATGGGATAAACAGTCATTGTAATGATCCACCAGGTTAGCAGTACAGAGTGAGGAGATGTAGGACAAACAGAGGTATTAACTAATCTATTAAGGTCATCTGGGTTAATGTTTTTAATATTACGGAATGATATGGAGCGCCTCAAGTTTAAATTAGGGAGTGGCAGAATAATATCAAAGAAAACCATTTTATGGTCTGAGATGGGAAGGAAGCTCTGTGGAATTAAAATTACATGGTGTCACTCCTAAGCAACAGACTCAATCTAAAACATGGCCTTTATTATGAGTTGGGAAATATACTGAGTGAGGCCAAAACTATCTAAAACAGAAATAAAATCTTTAGTACAAGTCTCAGTTTGTTTATCACAATGGATATTGAAGTCACCCATTAAAATGACATTAGGACACAATGCACAAAAATCGGATAAAATAGCAGTAGGCTAAGTTCGCCAATAAAAACTGCAGAGGGTCTTGGAGGACGGTAAATAGACACAATAAGAGTTGGGGTACGACCATGCAGTTGAACAGTCAGGATTTCAAACGGAGACGGCTTTGTGACTGAGACTGGCGAGACTTTGAGTTTCTCACGATAGATTAGAGTGAGACCTCCAACTCTTCCAGAGAGGCGTGGTTTGCAGGTGTGAACAAACTCAGGAGGTAATGCATGGTTGAGGTGGAAGTAATCCCCGGGCTGTTGCCAAGTCTCAGTAAGACACAAAACGTCAAGTTTACAATCCAAGATGATGTCCGCAATTAAAAGGGCTTTATTGGAGAGAGATCGGATATTAAAAAGTTAAAATTTTAATCCTTTAAATGGAACAGCGGGGTCAGCTAGCAAAGGAGCTAGAACACTATGGTCAACCTTTCTCTCTATGCTGTAGGGTTTGTGGGGACCAGTAGACCAAAAGGAGCTGATGGAATTAGCGTTATTGTACAAGAAGTTCGTACGGGATCCACGGTGGATGTATTTTGGTCGGCGGAGAATGTCACAATGGCTGAGGAAGCAGGACGAGGACGCGGAACGTAATCGAAGCCGTTGGAGTTCTGCTGCCAAGTAAGACAGCCATGGAATGGCTGTTACGATGGTGACAAGCAGGATAATCCAGAGTAGCATTTTAAACGTCCACATATTGCCGCCTCGGTGATGCTGCAGGATCGTCAGAAGGCTCCGACAGCAGGCAGTAGACCAGCAGCGTATACAGTTGACGTGGAAGCAGTCAGCAGCAGGGTAAGTCGTGAATATTGCCAGACATAGACAGCAAATACCACAGCGGTAGAGGTATAACAAGTTTAAGAATTAACTTAGCATATAGCAATAATTCAAAACAAACGTCCGGTGAGCAGCGGCAGCAAGACACGCCAGCGTTCACTCACTTGACTAGGACATTTATCAAGAGTAGAAGACATTTATGCTACAAAATATTCAAATGTTTCAAATTATGTTCTAATGAACTTTCTATTCATCAAAGAATCCTGAAAAATTATGATAATTGATCAATAATAAAGACATTAATAGTTGAGCACCAAAAATAACTGAGCACCAAATCAGCACATTAAAAAGTGATCAGTTGTCTGTCTTAAAAAAAAAAAAAAAAAAAAAAGTGAGGATACCCATTGCCTTAAAATTTTTAAGTAAATAAACTTAAATAAAAAAAAAAAAGTTATGTGAACTTGGTAATTCCACATAACTTTTTTTTTTTTTTTTTTTTCAATTATGCATGGTTTACTTAATAATTTTAAGGCAACTTAAAAAATCAAGGAAACGTATAAGTCAGCTGATCACTGTAGCAAAGTTAGATGTTATGGGAAGGAGACGGAAACCGGCAAACATTCAACACTTTAATAATCATAAAATAAACCAACAACAAAACGAACGTAAAGACGGCAGCCCCTCACGGACGACTGCCGCCACGTATAAAACACAAAACATAAATTATAGTCCAGGCCTGGTCCTCTCTCGTCCTTTGCCGTTGTCGCTCGTCCTTTTATGCCTCCGCTCCTCCGTGAGAGATACGATATCGGTGCTGTCGTTCATCAGCAATCACGGCACTTGTCCTGCTCGCCACAATCACTTTTTACAGTGAATGGTTTCTGAAGGATCATGTGAGACTGATGGCACAATATTATCTTTGAATCATCTTTTTTTAAATGATTTTCTCAGCAAATGTGGATATGCAGCTATTTTTAACTTCCAGCTCACTTTACTAATTAACAATATAAACATTTGTAGACTGTAGACTATTAAAAAGTATGTCACATCAGTCACAGTCTTCCTCTTGGCTTCTCTGCGTTGTATTCATGAATGTTTTTACTTTAAAACCTTGCATATTGTCACTGTATGTTTCCTCTTGAGGAAGACTAGCTTTGCCAGGAGACTGGTTATCGGACCATGTTTGATTTGTCTGTCTCTTATCTGAGCGTGGCGATAGGAAAAGGCATCCGCCAGAATGCAGGATATATCAGGACAGGCTGAAAGACTGCTTTTCCTTTTTTTCAGTCCGTCTTCGGAAATGTTATCCAATGATGTGAATACCAATTGGCTGTGTTATACGGAACAGCCAGTATTATGCCCGTATTCTTTACGGGCATTCTTTAGCTAAATCAGCATACATGTTATTCCTGTGATTAATTTGTGCAAAGCAGCTCTACATTCTGTCTTGCTGGTCATCGGTGTTACGCCCCTGCAGCACTTGAGAAAAGTGCCAGAGAAAATCACTGCATTTTCCACCCTCTAAGCAGGAAGTTGTGCATTAATGCGCCAGTGTCAGTCTCTGTAGCTAGCAGGACATATTGCCCTTCACCTTTTCGTATCTGTGAATGTCTATGAACATGTAGGATAGTAAAATAATCTTAATTTATTCAAAGGGCAGCCAAGGTCTCAGATTAAAGGAGGCATTTGCATGAACTGGAAATGATCATGTGACATTGATGTAGGACCATTCACAAGTGGGAGAAGAATTATTAATTAAGATTTTATTTGAGAAGGGATTGTCATGCATATTGAATGTGTTTGGTTTATATTCTCTATGACATTTCATGGGCATTGGAAGCAATATTTCATCACTGTTGAAAAAAAACTTTTTTTTGCTTTGTTTTAACAAAGAATTGATTTAAATAATGAATATAGTATGGTTAACCAGTTTGATACTTTATTATACTTAGTGTATATACTCACTATAGATTTATTTAATTATATTGTGTACACAGTGTGCAAAAAAGTGTATACTGTACTAACATCTGTTTATTATAGTCACACTCACGTTTATTTTTGTGAGACAACCTAAAAATGGTTGTGGTTAATGCATTTGCAAATAATAAGATGAGATCATAATTATTTATCATCGTCGGTTTCGGCCTGTCCTAGTCAGGATGCTTTCTGCGGTTCATTCATGTCTTTGGTGCACCATAAAATCTGAGAATTGTCTTGTTAATCTGTATTGAGGACAAGCTGTAAATCATATTAGTAAATGGTGATCATGTGATTGAATGAGTGCAAGATCAGAGTATAGCATTGCAGTTTATCATGAAAGTGTCGTTTTTATGACTGTCACGACAATGGAAGTGAAAAGCACATATTCGCCTTTTTGTAAATGGGCAATTTTGTGTAATTAGGATTAAGTTGGCACTCAAGTTTTTTTGTTTTTTTTATCAGTACTTGAAGTACAAAGTACTTGAATATTTAGATTGAAAAATGATCCAATTACACGGGGCATGCAGAGTTCATTCTGGAGCATTATGATCACGGAAAGTTCTCACTTTGTGTCAGTTTAGCAAGTCCGTAAATGCTGGGTTGCCAGCCTGAAGGCATCCCTGTCAAAATCTCTCTCCGGGTTCAACACATCTCACCCATTAGCTTCAGCACCATACATTCATCCTGTGACGGCCCACAGATGGCTCCTAATTAGCAGGGAAATTAAAAACGGTAGATGGAGGCTGGAGAAAAGGCCCATGGCCGCATTGAAGGGTCTTTTTAAGGACTCTGGGAATGGTCATTCAGCTAATGCATCATTTATGCAGATGATGGTGTCAACACATTGGCTGTAGGAGCTTTTCTGATGTCCTGATGTCTCAGAGGACATGACTCTACATGAATACATCTGTCTATAGCAGGATTTTGTCTTGCACAATGTAAAACTCTTGCACTCCTGTCCTTATTGCTTAAGAGTTCAGGACAGTTTCCATAGAACACCAAATAAGCCAGGACCGCCACTGCGAACAGGGCATTGTGAAGCAACAAGTTACACTGGCCCCTTCAATACAATACAGCAACAGCATAAATCAATAAATTCACCCATTCAAAAAGTTTATAATATTTACTCAAACTTTCGTGGTGCGCCATGTAAAAAAAATGCACCGGTGCTGATATGTTGGATGGGTTTATTATAAGTGAGATGCTCTCGTTCACTCTAGACAGAGTGTTAGCCTACTCAGTTCTGCCGTACAAAGGCAAAAGTCCATAACTGCGTTTTTGGTCAAATGAGTTATTGATATTTTTGGCACATTCAAGACCTCCTGTCACTTATCATGTGGATAAGTATCTTGAGTAAATTTTGTTGTTTTTTTGAGAAAATAATGGGTTACCTTAACAGTAACTTCCAAAAGCCCATGAGAAACCAAGGCAAAAACACCATAACACCAGTTACCGCTCTATGGATTTGTTTTGGAACGCTCATATTGAGTTGCGGTACTCCTGCCTTTGTTTAGCCGTGCATCAATATGAAGTTACTGTGCCGGTCTTCTATTACATAATGCTACCTATCAGATTGTACGGTGTTCTGCCTTTGTTTTACTGTCCATTAAAATTTAAATTACGGTGTAGCCTGTGTACTTTGTACAGCTGCCATCAGTCCCTGTAACTTCTGATATCCTCAGAGCTTTGTCCTGCACAAACGCGGTCAGAACATTTAGTATGGTCTGAACCCGCTCCATCGACAAAAGTGCGATATCGATCGCGAAGGATATATGCAGAGTTAACAGAAAAATGTTACACATGCCGTAGCAGGTGAATACAACAAAGAACTAACACCCCTCCTCACCCAGTTCGGGTACTGGACCTGGTTGAAAACAATCATGCACGGTCGAGCCAACACTTGACTAATATGCCACAGGGAGTGATAATAATGAAGCAACAAGTGTATTGGTGCATACACCATAATGAAGCAACAAGTGTAGCCTAAATGAAATCACCTAGCCTAAGTGAAATCACTGCATACTGAAAAGTCGCAGAACACAGAAGGTTGTGCTATAATTGCATTAGTTGTCTAGGTAGTCCAGAACGCGCTCCCTACTGAGTCTCAAAGGGGAAAGCACTGCGTTCATAATTTTCGTGAACGTATGAGGAGCACAACGACACCTTCGAACACAAATCTCAGGAAGCGCCTGTGATGAATGGGCTATCTGATTGTGAAATTGTATGCGTCACCGCTATAAACCAGTCCCCTGGTCAAATGTGCGAGAGGATCTGTTTTAACGTGATCATTTTGATAGTGCGCTTAGCAAGTCTTATACCACCTGGGTTCTTACGCCACTGTGTACCAATCAATATACTCTTTACCGCAATGGATGTATTTTGTTCAGGATAGCAATAAGTAGATGGCTATAAGTACTTGTAAATCATACAAAATAAATGCCATGATCACTAGATTTTATACAGGTGTTACCATAATGATTTTGTTAATGGTGATATGCAACCAAATATTGATAATGTGGAAGTTACTGCCTTTTGCCTTGATTTCTCACGTTTTGCTGACAAAACAAAGGCAGAGTACAGTAACTTTAAAATAGTGGTCAAAAGTCAAGTTTGAGCTCAAGATTTTTTTATGTAGATAATTTTCATTACTAATACATCTAATTGCCAGATTTCCAGTGTCCTACCTATAATTAATTTTGCGGGAAAACTAAAAATCTTAAAGTATTTTTTCTCAGTTCCACACTCTAGCGAGTTAAGGTCTTTTGCCTTTGTAGGACAGAGTTGCTTTCTCATGACACACTGCTAAAAGTATTCCTAATATGTTGGACCTTTTATTGAAAGTAGCCTTCTTTTTCCTGAGGCATGCCTTCACACGCACCCATATAAGTTCTACTTTTGGTGTTTGAGTTGGGTGAGGTGCTACACTTGAAAGGGATGCTAAGAGAAAAAAAAAAAGCACACTAAGCAGATTAATCTACTAAACTTCCTAGGATCAGTGTGTACATTGCCCTTGTAATGAGTCCATCACCGTGTCAGAATCTTGACAACCGTCCACCGCTAGTGACCTTGATGCTGTCGCACAGACTGGACAACTGTTATAGATCAATCAGAGCTGATGTATTCATCTATTACACCTGTCAGGCTGCATGTCCACTCTCACCGTGCATGAAAAAGCAGATGTGAGTTATGACACTGCAGTTTAGAGAAGCATAGATCAAGACGGATGATACGGGTGACACCTGAAAGTGTACTTTGAAGGAAAAAAAGAATAAAAGAAAGCAAATCTGCTTTGTCACACCAATGTCTTTGCAGGGTTGATTTTGTTTTGTACTTTTTTTGTCTTGAAAGAAAAGATCTTTAAATGAGGCTGTATGTATGAATATTTAAAAGAACTTTAGGCAGAACTTTGCCAACTGAATCATTCCTGGCCTGAAAATGTTGTGGGCTATTGTTTGGCAGGGCTTCTGGTTACAAGAGGGGATTGGGTACTTGTCGTTTAGCAGATGCATTTTATTCAAAGAAATTCAAAGCATTGTCACTGAAACAAACAGTCATTGAACAAGCAGTAAGAAATTAAACTGATTTAAGTTTGACTTTATTTTCATGTTTAACACTTCTCACAAAGTACAAAGATCAAATAAATGGTTCTCGGCTCTTTGTCTGTCAGGCATAACCTTTGAACAAACGAATGAGTCATCTGAGTTAAATCAGTTATGTGGTGAGTGGTGAGTTGTCCAACTGTTTCTACTCATGATTCAGTCTAATGACTGAATGTGTTGTACTCACAGTCCCATTTGTCGGTTTGTTTGACTGATTCATTAAGAACCACACTAATTGAGCAATTCATTTACCAACTGGACAGCACTTCACACATTTTTTTTGTCTTCTTTTTTTCATTTCTTTTTTTGCATGCAGTCAGTAAGTATAAGTCAATTAAAAAAGTTTACTTTTTTTCAATGTTATTTTGCAGTGCCCAGTAAGATTTTGTTTTTGAAAAAAAAAAAATCTTATGCTCACCAAGGCTGCATTTCTTTGATCAAAAATACAGTAAAAACAGTAATGCTGTCAAATATTATTGCATTTTTTTGTCTACATGAATATATTTTAAAATGTATTTCTGTGATGGCAAAGCTTATTGTTTAGCAGCCATTCCCTTACAAAAAAAAATATACTTCAAGTTAATTTTATAAGTATACTCAAGTAATGTTCAAGTATATTGGCAAATAAAAAAATTGTGGAATAAAAATTTGGGTTCACTTGTAAAGGTGGTTAGACTTGGTGTCAGCTGGAGTATAGCAATACAGATTTCCTATCAGGACAAGGAATTTATTATTCTAAATGTATATACACCTTATGAACGTCACCATAATGAAGATGAGTATTTAAATAGGTTAGCCTTTATTCATTATTTTATTGAAAGTAATTCTATTTCTAATGTATTTGTTATTGGGGATATGAATGCTGACATTTCAGACAAAAAATAATTGTTTTGTAAACATATTGTTCAATTCTGTCAGGATACTAATCTCATATTGTCAAGTGAAGTGATGTTGCCTGTAGATAGCTATACTTATGTTAGCGAGGCTTGGAATACTACATCTTGGTTAGATCATTGTATCAGTACAGCTGATGCACATGCCTCTCTGAAGGGTATGCGTATTTTATATGACACAGTAACAACTGATCATATACCTGTTTTTATGTTGATAAATGTGGAGTATCTTATAGCTATTTCGGACAATGAAAAGAGTGTCAATACTGTAAAAATGGATTGGTCAGTACTTACTAAGGAGGATCTTTTAGCTTTTTATATTGGTACAGATAGATCCTTGAGTAATATTTATTTACCTAAGGATGCAATAATGTGTAGTGATGTTAACTGTAAAGACCTAAACCATGGAAGGGATATCTGCGCTATGTATAATGAAATAGTAGATGTTTTGGACAATTGTAGTAAGCCATATTTTAAACATAAGAATAAGGTTAATAATAACAAGCCGGGGTGGAGCAAGTATGTAGCAGAGTACCAAGCTGAAGCCCGGGAAGCTTTCAAATTATGGGTTATTGCGGGCAGACCCAGACAAGGGCCTGAGCTTGAGTATAAGAAAGTTGCTAATGCTAGGTATAAGTATGCTATTCGCTTTATATGTAAAAATTAGCAAACCCTGAGGGCTGATTCTATGGCCATGAAGTTGTTAAATAATAATATTGTTGATTTTTGGAAAGAAGTGAGAACTGTTAATAATTGCAGGATATCTCTTCCATGTACTGTGTACAGATGGAGTTTCAGGACCAGAAAATATTGCAGAGTTATGTAGACAGAATTATTGTAATCTTTTTAATTGTGTGCAAAATGAATTATATAATGTTGACCACATTGAAAATAATGATACGATAATGATTGTCACATGAGGTGTACCAAGCTATAAGCAAATTGTCTGACAACAAAGCAAGTGGCCTAAATCATATCTCCGCTGAACATCTCAAATATGGTAGTAAGAGGTTAGCTCCTCTTTTAGCTCTCTGTTTCTCTGGTTGTATGATTCATGGTGTGTTACCAGATTCAATGTTGTCTGTTTTGTTAGTACCAGTTGTTAAAGATAAAGCCGGAATGGTGGGTAGCTTTAAGGTTTCGAAGTTAAACACGGTACCGATCTATGCATCTATGCCTTGAAGGAAATTGTAAACAAGTATAGAGATAACGTCTCGGGTTATGACTATAACCCTTGTTCCCTGAGAAGGGAACGAGACACTGCGTCGAGAATCGACACTTTGGGGACGCTCCCTTAGCGTGCGCCTCTGAAGTAAGAATGAAACTACTCCAATCCTGATTGGTGTTGCGTCATGACGTAACATGTGACGGCACATAAAAGTGACACCAGCACACACACACATTAGCCTAGCGATGAAGCAAGACGCTCTCAAGCCTCGAGGGGCATGGCAGGACGACGCAGTGTCTCGTTCCCTTCTCAGGGAACAAGGGTTATAGTCATAACCCGAGACGTTCCCTTTCGAGGGAACTCAACACTGCGTCGAGAATCGACACTTTGGGGAACGAATGCCCACTAGGCCACACACCGAAAAACAGGCCTGCCCTAGAGTGAAACTGATCTCAGGCACTAGCTAGGACGAGAGCACATGTACGCCATGCGTACTATGGAGGTGCAGACTAAAAACCTGATAAAAGTGTGTGGGGTAGCCCAACCGGCTGCCTCACAGATCTCCTGGAGGGGGGACTCCAGAGAGGAGGGCCCTAGAGGACGCCATGCCTCTAGTAGAATGAGCCCTTGCGGCCAAAGGTGAAGGCAAATTGCGCACCTTGCAGGCCTACTTATGGTTTGTATAGCCGGGAGCCCCTAATAGGTGATCCAAAACACACTACAGTAGGTCCGACCTCCTCCAAGAAGAGGACCTCTCAAGGTAAATACTCGTAACTCTGACTGGCAGAGCAAGGAACCTCTCCTTTTTTGCCGACACATGATGTGGAGGATGAAATACTTGCAGGACCATGGACCTAGCCATGAAAAATTGCACTTAAGGCACATAGCTGGGTCTCGGATGCAGGATGGCCTTAACTCCGCCGGGGGGACACCCCAAGCAAGCTGGCGATAATGCCAGGGCTTGGAGATCTCCCAGTCTCTTTAAAGAAATAGCTAAGAGAAAGGCTATCTTGAACGTGAGGTCCTAGGCGAAGCCGACTGGAGGTATTCGAAGGGAGCCAGGGATAGCCCTTCGAGAACCACCGCCAGGACCCAGGAAGGAACCCTGGACCTGACTGTCGGTCTCATCCTCCAATACCATGGAGAAATAGTATGACCAGTTGGTGCCTCCCCAAAGGCCCAACATTTAGTGGTGCATGGAACGCCGCAATGGCAGCCACGTACACCCTACGTGTGGATGGGGAGAGATTTGTAGAAAAACGATCTTGAAGAAACTCCAGCACTGAAGCCATTGGACAGTTAACTGGGCCTAACTCAAGTTCTCTACACCAAGTAGAAAAACATTCCACTTGAGGCCATATAATCTCCTAGTAGACGGAGCCCTAGAGATAAGTATGGTTTCGACCACCCCAGCTGATAGACCGGCATCTAGGTACTGAGCCCCCTCAGAAGCCAGACCCACAATTTCCACAGCTCTGGATGAGGATGGAATATAGTGCCCTCCACCTGAGACAACAGATCCCTCCTCAGAGGAATCTGCCATGGCGGAGCTATCAGGAGTGAAATTAAGTCTGAAAACCATACTCGGGCTGGCCAAAACAGGGCTATCAGAAGAAGACTGATGCCCTCCTGACGGACTCTCTCCAGGACTCCTGGGAGCAGAGCGATCGGGGAAAAAGCGTACAGGCGAAGCCTCGGCCAGGCCTGTACCATGGCATCCAACCCCAGCGGGGCTGGATGAGTGAGGAAGAACCAAAGTGGACATTGCCCTTCTCGAGACGCAAACAGATCCACTTCCACTGGTCCAAACCTCTGCCATATCAACTCCACCACCTCTGGATGGAGTCTCCATTCCCCGGGCCTCAGCCCCTGCCTCGACAGGATGTCCGCTCCTTGATTCAGAACCCCCAGGACATATATTGCTCTTAAAGATAATATTTTCCCTTGGGACCATAAAATGATCTGATGCGCCAATCTGGATAGAGGGCGCGATCTGAGTGTCCTTTGTCGGTTTAGATAAGCTACCACTGAGACGTGGTAACCTTTGATGTCTGTGAGGAAGCTCCTCAGAGCCCTGAACACAGCCAACATCTCTAGGCAATTTATATGCCAAGAATGATGATGGTCCTGCCACAGACCCCTGGCAAAGCGGCCGTCCGAGACCGCGCCCCAGCTAGCGAGGGAAGCGTCTGTTGAAACGGTTTCCCGGCGACGTGACGCCCCTAACACTAGCCCTTGGGACAAGAACCAAGGTTCTTCCATATTAATAGGGAACGAAGGCATCTGTGCGTAACCTTTATTATACGGAACCCTTGGCTTTGAGCCACCACTGAAGGGGCCTCATGTGAAGCAGGCCCCAAAGGAATTATGTTGGATGCCGCTGTTATGAGGCCCAGCTGTCTTTGAAATTTCTTTACAGTGATGGCCTGGCCTAGCTTTATCCTGGACACCATGGCCAGGATGGATTCGATACGAGCGGGAGACATACTTGCCCGCATCGTAACCGAATTCTATACCACGCCCAGAAGAGTAGTCTTCTGAGCTGGGTCCAACACATTTTTCTTAGTGTTGAGCCTCAATCCCCGGTTCTGAATGTGGCCAAGGACGACATCTCGATGCCGAACTGCAGTTTCTCGAGACTGGGCCAATATGAGCCAGTCGTCGATGTAATTCAGTATACGGATGCCCTGAAGCCTCAGTGGAGCCAGAGCCGCATCCCTACACTTTGTGAACGTGTGGGGAGAGAGTGCTAGGCCGAACGGAAGAACCCGATATTGGTATGCTTCGCCCCCGAAAGCAACCTCAGGAACCTCCTGTGACATGGAAGGATGGAGACATGAAATAAGCGTCCTTAGATAAATCGTGACAAACCAGTCCTCGGATCTGATTTGGTTCACGATAATGTGGAATAGTAAGCATTTTGAACCTGAATCTCCTCAAAGAACGATTCAAAAGCCCTAGATCTAAAATTGGCCTCAGTCCGCCATCCTTCTTTGGAACTATAAAGTACCGGCTGTAAAACCCCGACTCCCTGTCTGGTAGGGGAACACATTCTATGGCCCCTTAATTCCAGTAGAGTCTGTACCTCTTGTTCCATAGCCCGAGCCTGTTCTGGAACCACTGTAGTCGGTACCACCCCAGCAAACTAGGGAGGTCGGTGACCGAACTGCAGTCTGTACCCATATTTTATAATATTTTATAATATACAGGACCCATATAGATATATACGGAAGGCGTTGCCATTCTTCTACAAAATCTACTAAGGGAACCAGCCCCTCGAGACTGGCCTCGGGTGTTTTTCGAGCACTATTCTCGACTTCCTGAAGCGGAGGACCGGCAGGAAAAAAGTCGATACAGATTTTGTGATCATAGTCGGTGCCCTGTTGCAAGCTTTTGGGGCGAACGCCACGGTGTGCGTTCGCTGGAAATCGATGTGGCCCGAAGCGTCAGAGACGGCGGGACAACATCTTCTTCCCCGAGGGCAGCTGCTGCTAGAACAACCTCGATTGTTCTACAGCAGGGGGGGGGGGGCAGCCCTCAGAGGTCCTACACTACCATTAGGACCTCTTTGCCTGAAGGACGGCCCTCAGGTCACCCTTCTGGCTGGAGGACTTCGGTTGAGAGTGCTTCCTCTGTTGCCAAACTCCCGCAGGAGGGGCTCTAGAGGCAACGCTCTCTTCTTTTTTTTTTTTTTTCGCTTCCTGAAACCTGTCAACGACTGTAGTGACAGCATTGGAAAACAGGCCAGAAGGAGATAGCGGAGCGGCCAACAGGAAATATTTGCCTTACTTAGATCTTTAAGAAGATCGGCCTGGTACGCCTGCAAAATCGTCATAGAGTGCAGGCACGCACCAGCCTGACCTTTTCTTTTCTAAATATTTTACCAAAGGAACCAGGCTCTCGAGCCTGGCTTCGGGTATTAAGTCAAGTCAAGTCAAGTCAAATATATTTGTATAGCGCTTTTCACAATACAGATTGTATCAAAGCTGCTTCACAGTATCAATCAAAACAACTTAACAATGTTTGTTTATTACTGGAAAAAAGACATCCAAGTTTGGTAGAGCTGATCAATGGTATGATTGGTTAATTAATCGGGGATTGGGGTAACCCCATTGGTCGACCCCCTGAAGCAGGTTTCCGGCAGGGCTGGACCGAAAATGATTCTCGATTGGCGAACGCGAATGCTGCCTGGCCGCAAAAATGTGGGGCGGACAGTGCAGCCTGCGTTCGCTGGAAACCGATGTGTCCCGAAACGTTTTTAACGGCGGAAGAGCAACATCGATTTCCTGCACCATAAATATATAATGAACATATAATGAATGTGGTGAGATACGTAAAGAGTGGGGTTTTTCCCAGGATCTACACATATATATATATATATATATATATATATTTATAAAGATCTGGGAAAAACAGTAAGCCCCGGCTCTGAGGTTGAGAACGGTGCTGCAGGAATCTCTCGTCTAGTTCATATTGACGGGGATCATCCTGCTTATTTTGTGGCCAGCTGATATATATTATATATATATATATATATATATATATATTTATATATATATATATATATTTATATATTTATTTAATCTGGCCACAGCACGCATCACAACCTCCACGAGCTCTACATAAGCAGAAACATAAGCTGGCGAGTGTGACTCATGTTGCTCGTTCCCGATGCTGAGCACATCTACTTCCTTATAAACAGATAGCTCGAGCACTGGACACTCGTCACGGGCAGAAGAAGCCGCATCGCGGGCTTCTGCGTCGTGAACGAGTGTCATAGAATCTGCGGATGATGAGAGAAAAGGTGCCTCAGCAGTCTCGTTCTCATCCGCGAGATCCTTCTGCGATCTCCACGATCTAAGCCGTCGCGCCGTTTTTATTCCTCAACGGACGCGGGACCCGAATCGCGGGGATCGCGAGCCTGGCCATCATCAGGAAATAATATAGCCAAGCGGGAGCGCAGCACTCTAAAAGTAAGTGCTTCACAGTGTGCACAGGCAGCTCTCTCTCTAGCTGACAGTGCATGCTGCGCCCCTAAACAATACACACACACACAGCTGATGCGTGTCCCCACCCGCTTTTGGCATATATCTTGGGCAGGGGTGCACACACTTAGTGTATTGTTCACTCGCCATAATATAGAGCTTAGCACAGACAAACAACATCAAATAAGACAGACGGTTTCACAGAGAGCGCTTGCTGAAGAGCGAAAAGCTAATGTGTGTGTGTGCCGGCGTCACTTTTATGTGCCGTCACATGTTACGTCATGACGCAACACCAATCAGGATTGGATTAGTTTCATTCTTACTTCAGAGGCGATTCTCGACGCAGTGTTGAGTTCCCTCGAAATGGAACTCAGTTTTGATGTGTTTCATTGATGCATCTAAAGCTTTTGATCAGGTTAACCATGTAAAGTTATTTGTAAAAATGAGACAAAGAGGGGTGCCAGAATATATTGTGAGAATTTTGGCCTATTTGTATGCCCACCAGATGATGCGAGTAAAATGAGGCACTAAAGTTTCTGCACCTTTTAGGGTTAGTAATGGAGTGCGACAAGCAGGAATCTTGTCCCTTGTTCTTTTTAATCTTTACATGGATGACTTATCTAAATGCTTGAATGCCCAACTGGTTGTATGGTTGGGAACATGTTGGTGAACTATGGGAATACAGAGATAACGTCTCGCTAGAGTGGCCAGCTTTGGGAAGCGCCTCTTTTTTTTTTTTTTGCTTGTGGATGTTTGCTTCGCCAGTGATATTGCATTGAGCTTGTACTACTGCTGTATTTTAATACCACGTGGCATATTTTGCAAGTAACTTCGACGCCCTTTCTGTCGAAATGGTCCCACACAGTACTTCTTTTCACACGCTTCATTTTGCTTGCTCAGCGAAATATGTCTGTAGGCACGTGTGGTTGCGCGTGTTGACGCGCCCCGTGAGTTAACAAATATAGGCTATATAGTATTTTGTTTTATGGTATTTATATATATATAAATGTACTATTTCAGTACTGCTTGGGACTAAATTGGCCCACTTTTAGTATATAAAAGTGTACGTTTAAGTGTAACAGTAGTAAACTTTAAGTACAAAACTAGGTTTCTCATTTGTAATGCATCTGTATTACAAGTGAACTATAAAGTATAGTAGTAGTTTACTATTTTAATACAAGTAGTACATTTTTTAGTTTATGAAAGCACACACTGAAGTGTACTCTCAGTAAACTATGGTTTAGTAGTAGTTTATACTGCAAGTATACTTGTAAGTTTTCTTGTAAGTGAACATAACATTATACTTATAGTTTACTATTTTTATATTATTTTTGCACTTGCAGTATACTACTTTGTTCAAATGTAGATATATATTTTTTTTAAACTTGAAAAATACTTTTAGCTGTACTTTAACTAATTTTTAAAATATTTTATTAGCTTCATGCATTCTTTTTTATCAACACTTGAATGTCGGTAAGTTTCACAAAGAAAGGCAACATTTTAAACAAAAAAGTTGAGAAAATCACATTTTTGTCAAAGACTACTCCTTGATCAGATTCAGAACGATGATCAAAACACAGATGGAGAAGATCGAGTCCAACACCCCCAAAGCTTCACAGTCGTTTTCTCTTTATGGTTTCGACATTTCATGTGGTAACATTAAGCAGTTTTGATTTACATGCTGTTTAATGTTTGATGATCACGTTATTTTACATTTGCGTGAACAATCTTCTATCACTTGTTTCAGCTGCTTCTTCTCTTGTGTTTTGATCTGGAGATTCTGTACTAGAAGATGTGTCAATGCGCCCCTTACTGTATAACAGTGGAAACATGGATAGCTGGAAAATTCAGTCAATGGTGGGGAAAGAGTAAAGTAGAATTAAAGTTAATTCCTATGTACACCACCAGAGGACTAGCCTACACAAAAAATTCAGATACGCAGAATTAGAAACAGATCTGTTTTATATCTGTTTTAAGTATATTTCTGAGAAGTATATAAAATGTAGACTGAAAGTATGCTTTCTTAGTTTTTAGTTTAAAAGAAGTATACTAATAGAACACTTGAATAAACTTCTTTTTCGTAAGGGTTACTCCAGTCTTGGAGTACTCAATCATTTAAATATACTGATTTGGTGTTCAAGAAACATTTCTTATTATTTATCATCATGTTGAAGACATTTATGCTGCTTAAAAGTTTTGTAGAAAATTCAAAGTAACAGCATTTAGTTGAAATAGGATTTTTTTTTTGTAACAGAATTCTTTACTATCTCTTTTGATAAATTGAATGCATCCTTGCTGAATTATTTATATATATATGTATATATATATATATATATATATATATATATATATATATATATATATGTATATATATATATATATATATATATATATATATATATATATATATATATATATATATATATGTATATATATATATATAAACCTAAACCTAAACCTGAATCTCAAATGGCAGACAGTATCTGTAATGTCACGACAATCATGTCTGGAAAGTAATTGTGATTATTCTCGGTTCCTCAATCTTGTATCTCTACCTTGATTGCTTTAGAGTTTCAGATATATTCAAATTACGTACCAGTAATTACTCGCTAAGATTTTTGAGATAAATTTTTTTTCTAAATCAATTAATCCATTTGAGGTTGATGAGTCTGAAGTTTTTTGCATGGTTCCATTTATGGTCTGTAATGAAGTACCTGAAATGAATGTCAGTCAAATATTTCAATATGTAGCTATTTTGTAGTCTGGTGTATCTGGCTTGCAAGCTCTGATTACCCTTGCTTAGGATTCTACATGGAATAGTAAAACATTTCTGAAGTGATGCATTTTCCATTTGAAGGCAACATTTACATTTTGCATTAACAATGACTTTTCAGTGATTGGATAACCTTTTGACCACATTAAAAGCCACATTTAAATGCACTTAATATGCGCTTGTGTTGCGATCTGATTGTGATTGGATCACAGAAGCCACATCGTAGGTAAATAGTAAATTACACATTGTCCTATGATGTAAATGATTTTTAACATTTTACACAGTAAATGCAACCGGTGTAAAGTAAATGCTTTCCAGATATTCTATCTGGAAACAAAATGCGTTTTAACAGTTTTGGGGGTAACTCAAGTAACGTGAGTTACGTAATCAGATTACTTTTTTCAAGTAAAGTAAAGCATTACTTTTTAATTTTCATCAAAATATACTTTTTTCAAATAAGTAACTCAAGTTACTTAGTTTTTTCCATTTATTTATCTATTTATCGTTTTTTTCCCACAGCTCTCCTGTCCCCATGTTGAGCGAAATTGGGATTAAGTGCAGAGGAGTTGTGTAAACATGATGATTATTGCAGTTCTAGACTAAATGTGAGCATGCATTTACCCATCTTACTCGCATAAAAATCAGTATTTCACAAGATGAATAAAAACCGTCAAATGAAAACCCAGAATATTACGCAAACCTGCAATAATTAAATGTTAAATAATATACTTTATGTATTTAACAGGGATGTGCCCAAAGCCTAAATCCGAACAAAAAAAGAAGACAAAAAAAATAATAATGTGGAGCCCTTTAAGGGACATGGTTAGGCTTGCTGCAGTAGTTGGTTTGGTTACATTACAGTACATCAGAATTCACTATATTGTGAAGATAGTGAAGAGAGATGACTGACAGGATGATGTCGGAGGATTTGGTGCGCAACAGATCCAGAGTGTCATTGATATATATCTTATCTTTTAAAATATGCGGTCAGTACCACCACTCCCTATAAATAGAGTATGTGTGATCGTGATTTCGGAAGTGAAAGTAAATATTGAGTGTGTATTCCACAGAGATGCTCAATCCATCCAGGAAAGTCTATCCCTTAAAGGGATAGTTCAGCCAAAAATGTTTAAATGTTGTCAATACTTACTCACCCTCAGGTTGTTTCAAATCTGTATGAGTTTCTTTCTTCTGTTGAACACAAAAGAAGATATTTTAAAGAATGTTGATAACTAGTTGACGGCACCTATTGACTTCCGTAATATTCCATAGTACTTAGTCAATGGCTACCGTCGACTGTCTGGTTACCAACATTCTTTAAAATATCGTATTTTGTGTCCAACAGAAGAAAGAAACTTGTACAGGTTTCAGAACAACTTGAGGGTAAGTAGTTAATGACAAAAGTTTTATTTTTGGGTGAACTATCCCTATACAAGTGCTAAAGTGAATCAGGAGGCGCCTATAAGGGCTGTTGTAAACTTTTCTGTTTTATTCTAAGTTGTTTTTTAGGGTTTTGCTTGTCATTTAAACCATTTCAGATGGTTTAGCTGCAGTACACACATACCTTTATGCTAAATATTTTCCTATGCCAGGTGTGTGGTACGGAGCCCTCAAGGCTTTTAACACGTACATAAATGGTCCTTACTGACATGTTAACATTCTGGCATTTAAATAAACCAAATGCTCAAGGCATATTACTACAAGCAGCTGTGGATATTGGCAGACTGTTTTATAAGTTTCAGATCAGTTTCATGATGGGTGGTATAAACCTTTTTTTATATAGGGGAAAAAGGAAGAAAATGCTAAGCCACAGCTGTGTAATTATCTAAAATGTCCTTAAACCAGCATTTCTGAGAGGGTGTTCAGAATCGATTTAAATCTCATTCAGGCGAGAGAAAGGCAGAGAGTCACAGCACATTACGGAGCTTTTATATGGTCTTTGATGCAGCTTTGCGTGTACGTAATTTGGTGTCACACTGGAGAGGAAGGGACCTCTGACTGTGACCAAAACAATCAGCAGTCCTAAAGCAAAGGGTATGAGTGGACCACTTATACACGCTGGAATGCCATTTACACTTCTATTCCAGCGGAAGACTTTACCACAGGTCCTGCTAGTAAACCCAGGCATGGTTCCTCACTCCGGTTGCACGTTCGGCGCTGTTTTATTGAAGGAAGTCCATTTCAGCTGTGGAGTTATGCGAAAAAGTCAAGCTTATCTACCACGGCTCATTGTTTTGATTAGAATATGATTGAGGAATAGGGAGGATGATACATAAAAAAATGAATAGCTCAGGGAAAATTATCAAAGAGGAAAATTATGAATTTTGCATGAGTAGATCTGGAAGGAAAGAACAGGTTGAATGGATGACCAAAAGAAGATGGATAAAAGAGACACTTGGAGCAGTGCTTTGGGCTTTTGTAGACAGTGGCCACATGGTCTTTGTTGAACAAACCTGAATAATGCTCTATTCATTGGGGATAATGTATTCCAGTGGCAGGTCTTGCTCAATCACTTGAAAGACTTGAAGTTAAACACAATACCATTGGTTCTCTGAGGACAAAACTTAAGTTCACATTAAAATATAAGTAGTTTAAGCTGAAACCTAATTTCGCCAATCTTTTTCTGTAGTTTGTAGTTTTAAGTCATATGAACCCAGTCAGAAGACAGTGCCTTTCTAAGAGAAAACAACCAAGCCTCTAGGGAAACTTTTTAATGTTTTTGAGTAATTATTTAATTTAATTTATTTTTCATTCATTCAATATCTTCTATACTTCTATTCTTATGTTACATTTATTTATTTACAGTACTTGTGTGGGAATTCTGTACTTTGATGCTTTATTCCAAAGTAGACTCATTAGAAAATGCCTCAGGTTACTATTGTAACCATAGTTCCCTGAGAACAGGGAACGAGACGATGCGTCCAACGACGCCATGGGAACGCCCCTAGCGTGACTGCGTCTGAAGCATCTATGTCAACTAGTCCAATGGAAAGAATGAGCGTCACGGGCGGGTGACGTCATGACCAGGATATGATAAAAGCACATCCGGTGCAAACCGGCATTAGCTTCGAAAATTGCCGAAGCAAGCCGATCGCAGGGATGCAGGAAGTATGGCAGGGTGACGCATCGTCTCGTTCCCTGTTCTCAGGGAACTATGGTTACAATAGTAACCTGAGACGTTCCCTTACGAAGGGAACTCAACGATGCGTCCAACGACGCCATGGGAACGAGAATACCCAAAGCGCCAGAAGTCCAAGTACCTGAGTGTCAGTCTGTTGTAACTAAGCACTAAGCACCTGAGAACCTGGGGCAGCATCCAGGTCTAAACTGTAAAATCTAACGAATGTGAGCGGAGAGGACCAGCCCGCCGCATCACAGACGTCCCGAAGAGAAACCCCATATAGTAAGGCTTTAGAAGCCGCCATACTCCTAGTAGAGTGAGCTCGGACCACCAAAGGACATGGCTGGTCCGAGTACTCGTATGCAAGTGAAATAGCCTCAACTATCCACCTACTGACCGTCTGTTTAGAAGCAGGAAGACCCTTCTTAGGTGATCCGAAGCAAATCAGTAATTGGTCGGACTTCCTAAATGAAGAAGTCCGATGCACATAAGTGTCCAGTGCTCGCACTGGACACAAGAGGTTCAGTCTTTCCTGGTCTGCAGATGCAAAAGGAGGAGGACAGAAAGCCTGCAGCACAATAGGCCTCGGAGTCGAGGTCGGCACCTTAGGGACGTACCCCTGTTTTGGATATAAGAATGCCTTGACCATCCCCGGTGCAAACTCAAGGCAAGTGGGGGAAACCGAAAGGGCCTGAAGGTCTCCAACTCTCTTAAGGGACGAAATAGCTAGCAGAAAGATAGTCTTAAAGGTAAGAAACTTATCTGAAACCGAATCTAAGGGCTCAAATGGAGCCCTAGAAAGGCCTTCTAGTACTATAGCAAGATCCAAAGCTGGCACCCTAGTGCGAGTTGCAGGCCTCAGCCTTAAAGTGCCACGAAGGAAACGTGTAACCAGGGGGTCTCGACCCAACGATGTACCCCCCACCAGGGTGTGGTAAGCCGCAATGGCCGCCACGTAGACTTTGAGCGTGGAAGGACATAGGCCTGACGTAAAGCGCTCCTGCAGGAACTCGAGTACTGTGTTCACAGAACAGTTAACTGGATCCCACTGATGTTGGTAACACCATAAAGAGAAAACTCTCCATTTAAGCGCATATAGTTTCCTAGTAGCTGGGGCTCTGGAGCTTAGAATGGTCTCAGCAGCCTCGGCTGAAAACCACTCTCTATGAGTTGGGCCCCCTCAGAGGCCAAACCCACAGGTTCCAAATCTCTGGTCGAGGGTGAAATATTGTGCCCCCGGCCTGAGACAGAAGGTCTCTCCTGATCGGGATCTCGAAGGGAGGACCGTCTAGGAGATGGATCAGGTCCTAAAACCAGATCCGACTTGGCCAGCGTGGTGCTACTAGCAGTAGGCTTATTCCATACCGGCGGACTCCCTCCAGAACTCCTGGGAGCAGAGCAACAGGGGGAAAGGCGTACAGACGTAGCCTCGGCCACGTCTGCACCATAGCATCCAGCCCCAGAGGGGCTGGGTGAGTAAGGGAGAACCACAGAGGACAGTGCGTCGTATTCTGAGACGCAAACAGATCCACTTGTGCTTGGCCGTAAAACTCCCAGATTTTCTCCACCACCTCGGGGTGGAGTCTCCAGTCCCCTGGCCTCAGCTCCTGCCTCGACAGGATGTCTGCTCCTATATTCTGGACCCCAGGAATATACACTGCCCTCAGAGAGAGTACCTTCCCCAGAGACCACAAGAGGATCTGGTGCGCCAGTTTGCAAAGCGGACGCGAACGCAGGCCCCCCTGACGGTTCAGATAAGAGACCACTGATGTGTTGTCTGTTCGTACGAGCACATGATGGCCCCTCAGGTCTGGGAGGAACTGCCTCAACACATTGAAGACAGCCATCATCTCCAGGCAATTTATGTGCCACGAGAGATGATGACTCTTCCACAGACCCTGAACCGAGCGGCCTTCCATTACCGCTCCCCAGGCGGTGAGGGAAGCATCTGTCGAGATAGTAACTCGATGGCAAAGAGCTCCCAACACCGGACCTTGGGTTAAGAACCAGTGCTCCCTCCATATAACTAAGGCACGAAGGCAACGCCGCGTGACCTTGATCATACGAAGTGGGTTTCCCCTCGGGGAGAACCCTCTGGTCCTGAGCCACCACTGTAAAGGCCTCATGTACAGCAGGCCAAAAGGTATCACGTTGGACGCTGCTGCCAAAAGACCCAACAGTTTCTCGAACTGTTTTACAGTGCGTGACTGGCCTAGCTTCAGCTCTTTTGTGGCTGACAGGATAGCAGCTACACGAACGGGCGATAGGATGGCCCGCATTGTCACTGAATCCCATACCACACCAAGGAAAGTGGTTCTCTGTACGGGAGAAAGCACACTCTTCTTGGCATTGAGCCTCAACCCCAACATCTGCATATGAGCGAGAACGACACCTCGGTGCCGAACCGCCAACTGCTCTGATTCCGCTAGAATCAGCCAGTCGTCGATGTAGTTCAGAATACGTATGCCCTGAAGCCTGAGAGGGGCTAACGCTGCATCCACGCATTTCGTGAACGTGCGGGGTGATAAAGCTAGACCGAACGGAAGAACCCGATATTGGTATTCTTTGCCCCCGAAAGAAAAGCTTAGGAACTTCCTGTGCTGAGGGAGGATGGAGATATGGAAGTAGGCGTCCTTCAGATCTATCGTGACAAACCAGTCCTCGGATCTGATTTGAGTCACGATCTGTTTGAGTGTCAGCATTTTGAACTTTAGTTTCTGAACTGACCGATTTAACAAACGAAGATCTAAAATAGGACACAACCCTCCATCCTTTTTTGGAACAATGAAATAACGCCTGTAAAAACCCGACTCTCGGTCGGGTGAGTACACCTGTTCTATAGCTTCTTTCGCTAACAGGGCCTTTACCTCTTGCTCCATTACCAGAGCCTGCTCGGGATGCACCACTGTGGGCAACACCCCGTTGTAACGAGGAGGACGAGAACCAAACTGGATTCTGTATCCTTTCTCTACAATCTGCAGGAACCAACGAGAAATATTCGGCAGAAGCTTCCACGCTGCCAGAAAATTTACTAAGGCCTCTCGAGGCTGGTCTCTGGTGTTACTGAGACAGCTAATTCTGGAGCCTGAAACATCATGGCAGGAACTACCTGAACTGGCTGCTCTAACGCCCCCCTCAGAGGGCGCGGAACCGATGCTGTGCCGCAGCATAGCATCAGCGACTCGCTGGAGACCGCTGCGCCCTGAAGCACCAAGGGTGGCAGGGTTGGCAGAACGGTCTCGTGAGGATCCCGAAATGGAACGGGCACCGTATAATGAGGTGTAAACCGCTCTACTTCGGTCGGGGCTGTCCTCACAGGCCTGACGCATGAACATCAGGACCTTTTTTTTTCTGAGCCGAAGTCTTCTTCGCCTGAAGAACGGTCCTCAGATCCGGCTTCGACTTAGAAGACTTCGGCTGAGAGGGTTGCGTCTGTCTCCAGTGTCTACGTGGAGGTGCACGAGACGCAACACTCTCTTTCTGTTGCACATGATATGATGAGCTCGACGGCTGGGGCTGCTCACGCCCAGCAGCCCCAGGGGGCTTGACACGGCGAGGGATAAACTTTTTAAAAGCGTCAGCTTGCTTCTTAGACTCCTGAAATCGCTCGACGACCGCGTGGACTGCGTCGCCAAAGAGACCAGAAGGTTCAAGCGGAGCATCTAATAAAAAAGCTCGATCTTTTTCTTTAATCTCTGACAGATTTAACCATAAATGTCTCTCAGTAGCTACCAAGGCTGCCATAGACCGCCCAATTGCTCTGGCGGTCTCCTTAGTAGCCCTGAGAGAAAGATCGGTAGCACGACGAAGTTCTTGAATATCGTCATGAGTAATTCCCTCACTACTATCCAGATCCCCCAGCAGGTCAGCTTGATACGCCTGTAGCACTGCCATTGTATGCAGACATGCTCCAGCTTGACCTGCTGCCGTATAAGCTTTGCCCACTAAAACCGAGGTGGCTTTAAGCGGTCTAGTGGGCAAAGCCGAGGCTTTCAGGGACGATGCGGGACCAGGCGAAAGATAGCTGGCTAAATTCTGTTCCGCCTGGGGCATCGCCTCATAACCATACTCTTTTAGCCCTCTTATTCTCGAATAAGTTTTAACTTGAGGGCTAAAAAGTCGTGAAGAGTAAGGTTTATTCCACGATTTCGATATTTCATTGTGGAGATCAGGAAAAAAGGGAAGCTCTCGTGGTGGAGATAATGTCGTGGACGATAAAAAGCGCTCATCTAATTTACTTTTAGGACGAGCGCTTTTATTCTCAGATGGCCATACAGTATTTAATTTTTCTACAGCCCGTGACATAACATCCACCAGCTCATCATATGCTGGGGAAATAAATTGTGAATCTTTTTCCCCCATGTGTGTGCTTTCACTCTCCATACTCATAACATCGACCTCCTCGGAGGAAGAGCATTGAAGTAATGGAGTGCTCTCTCCCCGGGCGGAAGAAACCGCAGAGCGTGCTTCCGACACCGGGGGGAGAGCGCTGGATCTTCCGGGTAAGGAAGGAGAAAAGGCCAAGGGACCCGTCTCCAACCCCTCCGAAAGATCCTTCTGCGATCCCCAGGAATGCATTCTCCGCGCCGCCTTGGCAGACGCGGGTCCTGATCCCTGAGGATCGCGAGCCTGCCCACTCTTTACATCAAAGAGTGACAGGCGAGAGCGGAGCATGCGGAGCGGTAGCATTTCACAGTGTTGACACTCAGCCTCCTCGAAGGCTGAGACCGCATGCTCCACTCCCAAACAAATGACACAAAGCTCGTGTGTGTCCCCACCCGTTAAATAACGCGGGCAGGGAGGAACACACTGCTTGTACATTTGTTTCGCCATAACGTTTCCGAATAAATTGCAACAGACAACAATAAATAGACAGAGACAGTATAACACAGATCGCTTGCTGAGGCAACAGAAGCTAATGCCGGTTTGCACCGGATGTGCTTTTATCATATCCTGGTCATGACGTCACCCGCCCGTGACGCTCATTCTTTCCATTGGACTAGTTGACATAGATGCTTCAGACGCAGTCACGCTAGAGGCGTTCCCATGGCGTCGTTGGACGCATCGTTGAGTTCCCTTCGTAAGGGAACATATTGACTTGTCACAGAGATGCATATCAAACTTGCAACATTGTTTTGGAAGGATATTTTAATAAATTATACTGAAGTGCACTGCAAAAGTGTTGCATGCTAACTTCACTGAGTACATATACTAGTTAGGTAGCTACAATTGTCAGAAAATTCACAGTACATTTATTCAAAGGGATTGTATATATGCGCAAAACCCAACTTTCTTTTTTTTCTATGAGCAGTCAAACTCTGCTGGCTCAGTCTTCACTGTTGTGTTGCAGTATTAAGCAATACTTTATATGTTAATTTCCGTTTACACTTTTGATTGACTCTCGCCTATGAGAGCCAGGCTCATCCAGAGGCACTCTGGAGCTAAGCCGGAATGAGCTGGAGCGGACTGGATTTGAGCTGGGCCGGGTCAAAACGGGATATGTGTGTGCCCAGGCTGCGTCTCTGCATCCTGCCTGGTGCCAGCACCCCATAATGCACTTTTTATAGGCACCTCCTGATTTCCTGGATGGAGTGAGTATCTCCGTGGAATATCAATGACTCTCTGCTGAAACGATGCAGTCAGTGGGGATGGACCGCACCGGCTCATAGAATGTGTCTGTGTGCATGCTTGTGTATGAAGTACAGAGATGCATGGTAGTCTGTGAATGTTCCATCATCTCTGTACTGTTAATCTTATGTATGTGGTTGTCCTCCACGATGTTTTATTGATTTCATGAAAAGAACACACACACACACACACACACACACACACACACACAAAAAAAAAAAAAAAAAAAAATCTAATCTTTAAATTGAAGTAAAATAATTGAATGTGAAATTTGGACAGATGTGATTGCTTTGTTGGATTTTTGGGTAATTATAAAACGTGCTAGAGACATTCAAAATGCATTTTGCATAGTTCATTATACTTATTTTAATAAATAATTTTTCTTTTGTGGCTTAAATAAATGACATGTTACTCAGAGAATGACATGTTTGGCTTGTTAAAAATGTTACATTCAGCTGTTGCAAACTTTTGCAAAGGTTTTGAAGATCAAGTTATAATTTGTTTTACCAGGAAAGTTGTTTTTTGATGCACAGTTGTTTTTATTGTCTCTTATAACAAATATATTTTATTTAAACCCATTAAAATGTAGATACTGTTATAAATATTAATGAAAAATCACTTTTTAAAACTTTTTCCATTGTTATGCCTTAGCATTATTTTGATATACCTCTCTCTCTCTCTCTCTCTCTCTCTCTCTCTCTCTCTCTCTCTCTCTCTCTCTGTGTAGTAGGGGTAACTGAATGTGTAAGTTTAAGAAAGTAGAACTTAGAAGCAAAGGATTCCTGCATGTTTCTGTGAGCTATACCCTGCAGGGATGGCACCATGAATAGCAATAGCTTTAGCAGGCCAGAGGTTCCTCTCAATCAAACTCGACTCTTTCCCACAGCTACATATGGAGGATTTATGTTTGAGGTTGTGCAAACCAGTCTTTTCTTTTCCTCTACAAACAAACACCTTCTTATAATGCATGTAATTTAAATGCGTTAGTTTCTTTTAAAAATGCTGTTAACTCATTTTTTTTTTTCAGTTGAACATAAGTGTTTCATTCTGTTCTTAACATTTGTGGGCAAATTGATTCTGGTCAAAAAGCATCGCAAATTCACAAATGTCCTTAGCTCAACACTTGTTTATCAGTAAATGAAGTACATAGCCATTTGTATGGATGATTTATTTATACTTGGATTTTTAGCAAACATATTTTTTATTAGCATCGGAGCTCAACAATTGAAATATTACTTAAGCAAAACATGAAGCCAAAATGATCTTTACACTGAATTATTGCAGATTTGCATTGAGATCCAGTATCTGCACATTAACTGTATTTTGATCGTTATAGAAATACAGAGTCTGATATTTTTGTGCTAGTAAAAACACTGCTGCGTAGTTGTGTTTGCATTCATTTTCTGTTCTCTGAACTAAATGTGTTAACTAAGAAGTGCTAACTAAGAAAATATTATATTATAATCACAAATAAATATTATAGCCATTTGATGGACCTAATTTAATCGTGTATTGTGAAATTAGATTTAAAGTGTTCTTTGCTATGAGGGTTTGAGAACAGAGGCATGCTCGTGCTGGGTGGAAAGTGGGCACTTGTAATTCAATGATGTGTTGGTGTGCTGGGGACTAAAGCTGGCCAAGCCTGCAGGAAGTGAATTATAACCTCTCAATTAAATCTGGGCATCTATGAAATATTGAATTGGAAACTCTTGAAGATTCCAGTCACGCTGTAGTGCTGCATAAAAGCTGACTGACTGCCTCCCCGGGCCTGTCAGAGGCAAGGCTGGGGCTGATCAGCTTGGCTTTTACACACACACACACACGAACACGAAGACACACGAACAAGTCAAATATATTTATATAGCGCTTTTCACAATACAGATTGTATCAAAGCTGCTTCACAGTATCAATCAAAACAACTTAACAATGTTTGTTTATTACTGGAAAAAAAGACATACACGAACACACACGAGCACACGCACACAATAATTTATACAAGCTTATACATGAAATTCTCTCTGGTCTTTTTTTCAGTACATGCTTTTATCCTTCGCTCTAAAGATAAACTAAGGACTAAGAATTCCCGCCTGTGTTTAAGTGTATTCTAGCTATGTCATTGCTGTCATGCAGGAATCTTAGATAGACTCTTGAAAATATGTCAAGATCAGGCACTTACTGTAAACTTTAAGTAATATTCCCAAGAATTAATGCTTTTTGGAAACAATTTTATTAGATAATGTAAAAAAATTATGAGAGACCTTGAATTTTTCTAAAATACCACTTTTATTTTTTTCAAGTTAGTTTAACACCACCCGGGTATCTACACTTGACTTAATTGTGCTATTGTGATAGAAATAACTAATATGATTTCCTCCTTTAAATTCTATGCATTTTATTAAGACACGTGATGTGGATATGAAGTGTATTGCATGGTAGGAATGACCCTAGTGTGTAAGGGGGAAATGCGTGGAACAGCTCCCTTTTTTCTCTCGCACAGACAAAATATATAGAGACATTTTTAACAAAGCTTTATCAGTTAAGATTCCTACCGGTTTTTATGCCACACACTAGCAATAAGCAACATGAGAGACATTTTTATGTGTAAAGTAAGCAGTGTCTTAGGTGCAGAATGAGTCTGCTCTGACTTGTTTTCTTGTTGCAGAAATTATAGCCAATAAAATGGAAGTTTCTATAATTTTCCGTCATATTCTAATAGTGTTTTTATATTGCTCGTGATACAGAGACTTGCATGAGTCTGTGTTTAAGAGAGTAAGAGAAAAACTCGTGCAGGATTTGAGCTGTTGATTCATAGATACTGAGGGTTTAAGAATCTCACTCCATCTGTGAGGGTATGAATTATTTATCTTGTAATGTAAATGTGGCATATCACCAGAATACTGAGGCACATCAGGGACCAATTGTATAGAAAGAGTCTCCTTCAAACCGTTTTTAATTGACTCCTGGACAGTATGGCGTGTGAGGAAACCTGTGAAGTACACAAACATCTAAAAGATGATTCCTATGTATAAATACTATTCCAACATAGTGACATGAAAGGCAGTGTCATCCCTTGAGATTCCTTATTTAAAATGCATGCAGATCTTAACGGTTTGTCAATGCTCGCAGACCATCTGCGGTGGGAAAACATGCCGAGATGTTCAGTTGATCTCCGGGCCACTACCCCTCCTGTTAGAGCTTATAGTCTTGTACAAGCCATACATTAAACAAGCCAGTCCTTCTCTCAACAACCTCTCCTGGCTCTTCAATGTAAGCTTTGCAATAAAGGAATCACTGTGTGTTTTTCTAGGAGGCTGTGTTGGCTGTGCACAGTGGTGCCATAATGCCTCAATGGCCAGTTTTATGATCGTCCATCAGCGTGGGCCAATGTAGCGTGTAACATGGGTGTGATTCCCGCAGTATCTCGCTTAAACATTACACCCGGTGAGATTCTTTCACTCCATTCAGCAATCTCCTATTCTCCAATCGGGCTCACTGCTCACACATGGACCTGCAATTTGCATCTTTTGTGCTTCTAATTAGCTGCCGCTATTGCATTAGCCTGGAATATATATATATATATATATATATATATATATATATATATATATATATATATATATATATATATATATATATATATATATATATATATATATATATAGAGAGAGAGAGAGAGAGAGAGATATAGATAGATGGATGGATATATTATATATATATATATATATATATATATATATATATATATATATAATTTGCTAATATAAATTACTTACAGTTGATCAAATTGATATTTTTTCAAACAATTTATACTGATTTTTTCTTTAATTTTACATTGAAATTTATTTACCTTTTTTATCTGCACAGCTATCTCTCTTTCTTTTAAATGTTTGTATCTCCTTTGTCTCACTTTCTCTTTTTTTCTAAATGGGGAAAAGACTGTACTGATGTGGAGAGCAGTTTTGGGTCATATGATGATGGAAGTTTCAGGCTGAATTATTCAGATTCCAGTTAGAGAAACCTCATAGCTGAAGGAGATGTTGACATTGAGAAAACTGGCAGACGTTCACATGCTTAGACACACACACACACACACACACACACACACACACACACACACACACACACACACACACACACACACACACACACACACACACACACACACACACACAGTTTACGGATTACTGCATTCACATTACACCTACTGGATATGAACCATGCTTAACTTTGAGTCAGCATTATGCCTCATAGTGTTTATTTATGTGTGAGGAGCGTGCTGGTTTGATATTGCTCCAAGAGCACACTTTCTGATTCCTCTCAGAAATGCCTGAAACAATTAGGAATGCATCATTTCTCATAAAGCTCTCAGTTCCTGTCCCTTTCTTGAAAAAAACATGATTTGTGAGCATTCATACAGTGGCCTCAAGTATTTTGAATTTTTTGCTACATTATGGAAAACTCAGAACATGGAATTCTCCCGACCTTCTGTTTCAATACAGCCACTGGAATGATGCTCTCATTGTTAGATATCTGATTTTTAAAATTAGGGCAGATCAATCAATCCTGGCTTACTGTATGACAGAAGCATAATTTGCCCTTATTTTTATGATAGCGGCTCGATGTTTGTTGGTTGTTTTCAAGTGGAAATGAGAGAATTTTGAGATCCGAGTTTTCTGGAACATTTTGAGGTTAGGGATGTGTCATTCCTAGACTCTAGACATACGGAATAGTATTAAAGGGATAGTACACTCAAAAATGAAAGATTTGTGATTACTTACCAACATTCTTTAAAATATCTTCTTTTGTGTTCAACAGAAGAACGAAACTAATACAGGTTTGGAACAACATGAGGGTAAGTAAATTATGACATTAATATGCGATTAATTCAAAATCATTTACTCTGTAAAGTAATTTAACGCAAATAAATGTCTGAAGTACGTGAAATTGCATCAATTAACGCAACGTCGCGCGGTTAGATGAAACCTAAAATTTGTGAGTTTATCATACTGAGCATCTACAATGGTGCAAGCACCTGTTACCCTGTGGACATTTCTAGTTTAACCATTTAACCCGATTTCCCTTCTCTGTTTGCGATCAGATCATTTTAAGCCGCTAAACACTGTGAAAGTTTTCAGTCCAGTATGTGATTTCATTCAAACAACCAGTCCAAAACAGCACTAATGTAAAGAAAACAAGGCCTATTACATCAGAGAGTGCAGAGAGAGTAGAGCAGAGAGAATAGAGACTCTTTGAAAATTTTGTTTTCAGTGAATTATTCATTCCATCATTTTTTTCTGAAGAGTGATGACAAAATGAACTTGTTAAACAAGCCAAATGGTGAATGCTTAATTTCACGATAAGTGTACAATTGGGTGCGATTAATCACGATAAAAAAATCTGAATCTATTGACAGCCCTAATAATGCATGAATGTCATTGCATTAGAGACTAAACATCAAACCAATTGTCATTTATTTTTGCATAATCGCGCAAAACATTGAACACAAAGAAGTTTGTTTCAAATTGAATACTATACTTGTACATGCATTGTTTATATTCGCCATGAAATCAAAATCACCCATCTAATTTTCAAATGCATATTATTGATCTTGGATTTTGAATAATTAATCCATGCAGTTTTCTCTTCCAATTGTTTTTAACTTTTGTTTAAATTTTAAACCAAAATGTCACAACTTCTTCCAGAACTCTGTCTGGCGAAATATGCCAGACTTTTCCTATTATTTAGTCTGTTTTTGAGTCCAACTTCCAAATCTCAAAATCCAATCAAACAACCGAGGATTTACTTTTTTTTCTTAATTTATTTTTCAATAATCCATTATATTCAGATTGTACATCACTATATGGAAGAAAAGATTTACTGCTTCTTCCATTCATCAAGACTTCACGATAAATAAAATCTGGACCCTTTCTAGTTTTCAAATGTTAGTGCAACATGGGCTGTGTTCACACTGTCATTTTTTGGTATTGACAACTGCATTTACTTACAGGCTTGAGTGTCGAAACGTCCCGTTCACACAGCAACTTGCAGTTGCGTCTCGAATACTGTCTGAAACGTGCAACATGTCAAGACTGTATTAACCATAACCATAGTGACAGTGAAAGTATTATCAAAGATGGGTACATCCATAAATCTTTAAAAAAAAAAGTCAGTCCAAGTCAGACAAAAGTCCAATTAAGCCACAAGTTCATCCGTCAAATTTGCATTAACCAACAGAATCTTAAATGTAAAGATGCTATAGCCGAACACTTTTAACCGTTGCACTCAAGCCGTGTCTCACGTCCTTTGCAGCATTTTGCCACAAGTGCATGACACAACATTTGAGCAGGGTTGGCAACTTTTGTAAGTACATCTTTAACAAAAAACAAAAACAAAATAATTGGGGTTAAAATCAGTATTTGCTTGCATTCATTAATATTCATTTGTGTGTGCTTATACAAGTATTAAAAATATTAGGATGTAAATGTAGGATGTATAAATGTTTACATGTATTTCACATTTAAAAAAATATTTTTGATCATGTCTAAATATTTATTCAAATGCAAAACCTAAAAATAAGTCAGCAGTTATGACCTGCAATACTCTTTTGAGCAGCTAGACTAGATACATATTTAATAAAGAGTCATACAGGGACCTACAGGGTAAACCATGGCATTAAAATTGAAAATGATTATTTTTCCAGCCACAAAATGACTCTATTGGCTCTTTGCATTGGAATGTAAAACACTTTTCTCCATTTTAACCTTAACTACTACACTTATTGTAATTTTAAAATATTAGAAAAATATATTAAGTGGTCAATAATTGCTATTTAGAACTAAAATATCTCAAAATATTAAATAAATATTATTGAACTAAAATTGGCTATGGCACATTTATTTAATTGAAAAATAGTTAATGTGTATGGTCACATTTGACCACCAAGGAGTATGAATGTGACCAATAAGTAAAAAATACCTGAGGGTTTACCTACATCACTCAACAGAATAAAATGATACTGTAAATGTTGTCGACGTAATAATCAATGCACACTATGCTGTAATTGTTACGGGTAACGTTGTTGAGGAATCACGAGGAAGACGATGAGGAACAGGAAACAGGAATTTATTTAAAGAAAACTCAGAGTCGCAACACACGTCATAATATGAACAGTATACATCAGCGTAACATAGACGAGAACGGACAAAGACTGACTGAACAGAGGGAACTAAATACAGACATTGATGAACATAAATCAGGTGACACAGATGAAGGTAATTAACAAGACACAGGTGATGAAGATGGACTAATGACGGTTGGCATGGTAACAGATGAGTGGCGGGAAAGCAAAAGACATGTGACTAATACTGAAAACAAACTGAAGAACTAAACAGAACAGAATCAGACAGACACAAACGTGACATTACACCCCCCCTCCCTCCGGAAGGCGCGACCTCGCACCTAAGAGGGACCAAGGCGGAGCAGGATGAGCAGGCGGCCAGGGCGGAGCAGGATGAGCAGGCGGCCAGGGCGAAGACGACCCTTCTGGTGGCCATGGCGGTGAGGACCCTTCGGGTGGCCATGGTGGAGATAACAGAGGGCGGAGCCATGGAGGGGGCGGGGCTGATGACTCCAGGGAGCCGACTAACGGAGGTGGAGCAGGTGATCGAGGAGACCAGGGTGAAGCCGTAGAGCCGACGAGACAGGGCGATGTCGAAGGACTGGAGGTGAGACAGACGGCTCGGGCGACCGAGGCCAAGACGGGGATCCTGAAGAACGCGACGGAGCTGGAGCGACCGAGGACCAAGGTGGAGCCGGAGGGAGAGAAGAGCCCAACTGAGCCCGAAGGATGGAGTGACAAGGCGAAGACAGAGGAGGGTAGTCCCAGGGCGGGTCGATGAAGGACCAAGGGGGAACTGGGGGGACGAGGAAGCCCGGAGGAGCTGGTGGGCTGAAGGGCCACAGCGGAGGTGAAGGAGGTAAGAGCCACGGTGGAGGTAATGGACCGGAAGGCTGAGGCAGAGTCCAGGTAGAGGAGGTCCGAGGTGGAGACCGGGAATCCCCTGACCCTGAGGGAGTTGGTGGCAGGCAGACCCACGGCGACTCCACCTTCTCGAAGATTTCAAGAGGAGCTCTGGGCTGGACGAGACCAGCGGTGAAGGCTCTGGGCTGGACGGCGCCAGTGGCGAGGGCTCTGGGCTGGACGGGACCAGTGGTGAAGGTTCGGGGCTGGACGTGACCAGCGGCGAAGGCTCGGGGCTGGACGGGACCAGCGGCGAAGGCTCTGTGCTGGACGGGACCAGCGGCGAAGGCTCTGTGCTGGACGGGACCAGCGGCGAAGGCTCTGGGCTGGACGGGACCAGCGGTGAAGGCTCTGGGCTGGATGGGACCAGCGGTGAAGGCTCTGGGCTGACAAGCTCCTCTTCTGCTGGACCGACTGTGAAGAGAGAGTTACAGCTGGCCAAAACCCATTCTACATAGACCGCGAAATTCCCCCGAGGCCCATCTTCGGGCAGGCGTGCTTTGGTCTTAGCGTTGAGACCTGCCCGTAAGAACACACAGAGGCTGGTATCATCATAATGAACATGAGGTACCAAGTCCAAATACCTCAGTGTGTGGGCCTCGAGGGACTGATCCTCCTGGGAGAGCAGAAGGCTCCTGCTGCAAATTTCATAATTTTTGTAGGTCCGTTCTTCTGTTACGGGTAACGTTGTTGAGGAATCATGAGGAAGACGATGAGGAACAGGAAACAGGAATTTATTTAAAGAAAACTCAGAGTTGCAACACACGTCATAATATGAATGGTATTCAGGTGACACCGATGAAGGTAATTAACAAGACACAGGTGATGAAGATGGACTAATGACGGTTGGCATGGTAACAGATGAGTGGCGGGAAAGCAAAAGACATGTAACTAATACTGAAAACAAACGGAAGAACTAAACAGAACAGAATCAGACAGACACAAACGTGACAGTAATGTTTACCAAAAACTGCTGCAAATACCTGAGTTGTGAAGCTGTTGTCTATCCTGCTTAAAGCCATACAAATGTATTGACAGTGATGGACGCTGGTTTGTTGGAAACTATTTAGAGCTCCATGAAACCACGTGACCGTATGGCGGCGACGTGGACGAGATCAACTCAACTGTTTTTCAACAGCTCTGATCTGTTATGCCACATTAAGTGCGACAAAACGGTATTTATTGTTTGATATTGTTTAATATTTCATATTAAAACTTACAAAATTTGAAAGCTGAGATCAAAAGCAGGGTTACCAATTTGACGTGAGATTTACTTGAGTAGAGTGAGAGTGTGAGACAGAGCCTGAAAGTGTGTGATCACGCCATATGCGTGAGAGTTGGTAAGGTAACCCTGATTTGAGTCTCGCATAGAACGCAAAACTGATGGGAGCCAGTGGAGAACAGTGACTGGATCTAGAACCTTCAGATGACACACAGCTCATATCTCTGTCACTGTAATTTACAGAAGGCAAAACATACACAAAACGCCTTAGCAGGACGGCTCTCTCACACTGTATGACGTGACAGACAAATCGAATTGTCCAGTGCGGTTCCTTTTACACAACGAGGGTATTCCAAGAATGTGGTTTATGCAAAATTTACGGGTCTGAGTTTGGTAGTAGAATGCGGTTGTCACTCCCGTATGTAACCGTACCATGTGTGAACGTAACCGCATTAAGGATTCAAATACAGGACAGACAACCGTATTCTGCTGCTGTGTGAACGTGGCAATGTACAAAGTTAATTAAAGTAACTGGTCATTTTCTTTATTTTAATTTTCTCATTTTAGTTACATAATGCATTGAAATTCATACATTACATTAAAATGTCCATATATTTTGGGGCTGCAGTATTTCTTGCTACTGTGTGAATGTGTACTGTGTATTCCATTTGCATTTGTTCTTTTTTTTTAATGTCTTTTCTCACACCTGGCTGATCCGGTATGTTATGCACAAACAGGGCCGTATGTAAATTCAAGAGCCTCATGAGTATTAGCTCAAGGTTGTGGAGCTCAACCCTGCCTCTTGACCGAGCCGCATCGCTCAAACTTTCCACTCAGAATGTTTAATTATTATTAGATGTTGCTTATTTGACAGTGTGTCAAATCAGCTTAATTAATACTGGCCATCTGCGGTATTTAATGGCGGCCCCAGATTTGTGTGGTCTCTTGACATGCATACGGTGAAGGAAAAATAGCTTAATAAAAGAATCTGTACAGTGGAACCCTTCATTATCTGTCGTTATTACCAGCTGTGGGCGTCTCGGGCCGTGTAGATCTCTGTACCTCATCGAGAACGTACACCTGTCACGCTAATTTGGACGAAAAACAATGGGGTGAAGACCAGAGGTGAGGGTAGGCGCTGTGAAAAAGACAGCCATTATTACTGAGACTCAAGGTCCGCTTAGAGCAGAGCCGGCCCTAGGGAGGAAGAGAGAGATACTGATCGTCAACCTATCCACCCCCTCCATCTCGAAATTGTGATGTGCATCCACTCTGATGGCATTCTCTTGATGTTCAAAATAAGTCTGAATCTTATTACCGAGAGTGAATGCCTTGGGAACACTTGAAGCTGGTTTCAAATAAGTTGTGAGTGAGAAATAGCTGTTGCTTGAAAGGGTACGACCCAAATGCAGAATTTTTTAGTCTGATAAAATATCCCTTCTCCCTTTTAGCATAACACTTGTAGGCTGAAAGGAAATCTATGGACAGATGGAATCTTTACTGCAAGGTGTTGCCTAGAGATGGGGACAGAGACAATGAGCTGTCTCGATAAAAATATTGCAGGAAAATATGACTCAACACTGAGCGGTGCTTAAAGGCAGCATCATTCTGTCTAGGAGAGCTTTTGTTTTAAGGAATAGCCTACGTCATCCAAATTCAATTTTTTCTTAGATTTTACCTTATGTTGTTCTAATCACTTATGACTGACTTTCTTTCGTAGAACACAAAAGGAGATGTTTTGCAGAATCTCATAGCGGTTCTTTTCCAAGGGTTGTCAAGCTTCAAAAAGGACTTTCATAAATTTTGCTTTCATTGTTTATGCTACTCTGCCATATTCATTCTTCAAAATGTTATACTTTTGTGTTCCACTGATGAAATGTCATGGTTTGGTTGCAGTAAGAGAGCATAGAGGCAGGATCTGTGTGCAGCAGTATCTTTTATTGACAATAAATCAAAGAAAAAAAAAAACATGCAGGAGAAACAGGCGGACACGGGAGATGAAGAAAACCACTGATAACAAGAACGGATAAAGAACTATTAAAACTAAGTACACACATGTACATGTACACACAAGTTAACTAAGCAGACTAGAAACAGGGGTGCAACTAAATCAGTAACCATGGTAACAAGTTTCCTTCTTTCTTTCCTTTTCCTTCATCTATCACTCACTTAAAGTTAATTTTGAATAATTTAAATATTAATAAATTAAACCCCTTATTTAATAAAAACTGCTAAATGTAATCTTTAGCTTGTCTCAAATATACATTTTTCATACTATGTATTATAATGTTGTGATACCTAAATTTTCTTGTAGCATTTAATGTTTTATTTATTTATACATAGTAGTGTAAATTTGTAATATTGGCTATTTATTGTTTATTGGTCATAACATGAAAATAATTATTCACTTATTATTGGGCAGATTTTTTTTTTTTTAAATGCCATTGCAACCCTAGAAGAAATTAAGTCGAGTGAGTTTGGAATGGCGTGAGAGTGATTAAATGAAGACAATTTTTTTTTTTTTTTTCTGGGTGAACTGTCCCTTTATTGACTTGTGTTGTTACTTGTTTCTGTTCTATTCTCAGTCTCAGTCTGATTGTTTTATTTTCCATGTACTAATTCAGTGTTTTCAACACTTCACCAGTGGGCCGACAAAACTCTTTAACACTTTAAGCTGCTGATGAGAGCATGTTAGCGACTCATTCTGTTTGCCCTCCGTTCAAGGCAAACACACACACACACACACACACACACACACACACACACACACACACACACACACACACACACACACACAGACACACACACACACACACACAGGCTATAGAACGAGTGACTTAGACATAGATGACATTTCCCCAATTTCACACTAAGCTGCCTGTAAGAAGGCAAGCGAGCAGAAACACGGGTGAGTGTGAATATGCCAAAAAAGAAGGAAGACCGGGGTCAGGTACAAGAGAGAATGTCATTAGAAATGTGTGAGTTTGTGAAGCACGCAGACAGCATGCGTGTGTGTATACGTGTGTGACGCGCTGCAGAAAGCCATGTTATCTTCCAGAGTTAATCACCTTGTGCTTCTAGCCTGACTGCAGCCGTGTCCATTCCCCTGTAATTCAGTCAATGTGAAATTGGCTGACTTCGGTAGTGTGTGTGTGCGTGTGTGTGCTCTAAAACATCACAGGCTCTGTCCTAAGGTTCTCAACCCATTTTGGCCGTCGGACTGCCCGATTCTGTATGCTCAAGTCTTTCAGAATCATCTGCCCTTGAGCCAATTGGTCAGTTAATACAACAGGAGACTAACCAAGTCAAAATAAGTCCATACTCTTAAGCCGCAAGTGTCTGTGAATGAGCAGGGAAGGGAAGGTTCTACAACACTGAAGAGTTTTATTGTGAAGTGGAAAGGGTCATTGGGATTTCAAACACAAAATAGCTGGACAGTACAGGTCACATTGTACTTTATATTTCAGCTATAGACCATTTGGGAGAAGACGTCACAGTTATGTCAATGCAGTTGCGCAGTGGTAATATGTAGAGAAAAACGGACAAAATCCATATAGAATAAGAGAGAAAAAAAGTATTGTGTCTTTGGATGTCGGAATCGGAATGCACAAAAAAAAAATCATTTTTATAGAGAAGATTAAATTTTCTCTTCATTTTTACAGAATATGATTGTCAAAGATGCCCTTTGAAGCTAAACGCTGACATTTATGTTTGCAAGCCATTAAACGTACAGACTGGACTAATGAAACCTGTGAAATTAACCTTACAATTAAAAGCATGCATTTGAAGTAAACAATATGCAATTCATAGGGATTATAATGTATTAACCCTACAGTTACGGCGTAAAATAATATTTAAACCTATTGCATTTTGTGTATAGATTTTACTTATAGAACTTATAGCATTTTTATCTTGCAATTCTTCTTTTTATCTTGAGTTTATATCTCCAAATTCTGACTTTATAATTCGCAACTGCGAAGAAAAAAAAATCAGAATTGCAGAATATAATATTACAGTTTGGAGGAAAATAGGCAGAAAATGTTATTTATCTTATAATTCTGATTAGGGGTTCAAGCGTGTAGCACTGAAACCCTATTGTTATTGGTAATTTTCCCATGATGCAGCATTCTCCATCTAAAACTGATCAGGCAGACTGAACCGTAAGTCGTAGAGACTTGAAACTTTGAGGGCTGTTAGTACTCACACCGCCTACAACGTCAACAAAGGTGCGCCCCGAACGGCCTGACGGGGGCGCAATAGCGGTCAAAAGTACGGAATGGCTCATAACTCCTAAACCGATAGGCGTAGGCTCAAGTGTCTTATATCGTTGGAATCCTTGGCTCAAGGCGTCACCCTGGAAAATCTTTCGGGTATTTGGGGTTTTTCCAAAAATCTACATTTGCAAACTAGTCCTAGGTTTATGGTCCGACCGGAACCAAACCAGTGCAGCAAGATTCTCTGGAGTCTGATTGTCAATAGTTATCAAAAAAAGTGGAAATTTCGGTTCACGGTCCCTAAGGGCCGCCAAAACGTTGGAAGTGGGAGGAGACACTTTTACTAAATTGGCTATAACTCGTGAACGGAACGAGTTATTTTCACCAAACTCAGCACAACTATGTAAGACCTCAATCTGTGGTCGCATGAAAAAGGATGCGGCGACTGGCCACTTGGTGGTGCTATAACTGTTAAAAAGGTGTCAAAATGATGTATTTCTATGGCAAATCCCATGAAATGGCTGAAAGCGGCCCTTTTCCTGCCTGATTTGCATACAACCTCACAAAATCAGGCGTGCACATGCGTCACGTGATCCTAAAGCAGCTTGGAAACTTTTGTGGATGTCGGGCCATTGGTGGCGCTTTAACTGTTATAAAGGTGAAAAATGCTCTATATTATCCTATGCAAAATGACATGACTGTAAAATGGTCTGCTCTGCGCAGAACTTCACCAAATTAGCTGAGCATGTGCGCCATATTATTCTAAAGAAGCGTGCAAACTTTTATGGAGATCGGGCCATCAGTAGAGGTATTACAGTTTAAAAAAAAAAAAAAACACACACCAAAAAACACCACATTTCCATGATAAATGAGCTGAAAATGCAAAAAGCTAAATTTTTCCTCTCTTGGGTACATGTTAAAAGGCTTGATAAAGATTTTGTACCCAGCAGCTCAAGCGTCAAGTGCTGAGACCCTATATATTTTTTTTTTTTGTAGGCACTTTTTATTAGGGTTTCAAGCGTGTGGCACTGCATTTTTCTGTTGATTACTAACCTTTTGCATCTTTCCAAGCTAAAGGAAAAATCCCTTTTTCAATACTGATATTAAAAATGTGGCAAACTGGATCTGCCAAACAACATTTCTTCTCTTAATTTATCAACTTTATTTATGAAAAAAATCATTAAAATAATTTCCAATTTCATATGGTTTAAAAATAGTTAAAAATGAGTCACCTGTATCAATAAAAGAAGGAATTTGACTAGTGTACTCCACATTTTTTTACAATCATATTTACATTCACTTTTTTTAATTTTGTAAAACATTGTTTTTCCTATTAATTTTAGTTACTTGATTTCTTAATGATTCTTGCCTGAATCTCTTCTATGATATTTTATAAATTACTTTCGGTTTCCTAAGTGTTTACATGCTTGCTAAATAAAAAAATAAGATATTTTTACGCATCTGCTTAAAGGCCTTAAACTGCTTGAACTCCGATAAATTCTGCTTTTTAATTTTTTTTAGAAATGTTAGATATATACTCTACAAATTATTTTATTCCATGGCTTCCATAGACTGCTACTGTAGAACTATCATTTTCTGCCACCAGGTAGGCTCCGCCCACAACACACTTCATTGCTTTAAGTAATTGCAAACACTCAAATGGTCCATAAGGTATAGCTGTGCTATATTGTGAATGGCTAAAGGCCATTGTTAGTAATTCTTTAAAACAGCATTGATAGCCTTATTGCTTAATAAGTTTTTTTTTTTATATATAAAAAGCTGTTTATTAATTAAATTCAAAAAAGGAATCAAAGTTCAACATTGACTCACCTTCAAATCTGACTAACTTTACAACAAAAATACATTAATATCAGAAGTCTATTTTTATAGCCTACAAGTACTGTCACAGACACTTTTCAAGGAATAATATTTTCTTTCTTTCTTTCTTTCTCTTTCTTTCTTTTTTCCCCTCCCTTCCTTCCTCCCTTCCTTCCTTCCTTCCTTCCTTCCTTCCTTCCTTCCTTCCTTCCTTCCTTCCTTCCTTCCTTCCTTCCTTCCTTCCCAGATGGAAACTGCAAGCTCTTCTAAAATTCCCAGCACATTTCAATAATGTTAAGAATATTTATAATTCCCATTAATTGTTTTGCAACATTTTTGATGACATAATTGTTTTTACTATAATATAAGTTGTCATATAGAGTACTTTAATGGTGTTTGTTTGCTTGTTTGTTTTTTGCTTGTTTTGTTGGTCGTCATCATCCACTGTCATTGTAAGGCAGAGAGCAGGTCAGACATTCTGCTAAACTTCTCTTTTGGTATTCCACAGAAGAAAGTATTAACAGATTAGGAACAACATGTGAATTTGACTAGAATTTTCATTTGTTGAGTGAACTATCCCTTTAAGTGCAATGCAGTCATATCCTGTACAATAGGTGATCCAGTATTACATGTCGATAGCTGTTTTTGTAATCATTTATAGCTACATTATATTGATTAATACGCATTCAGGACTTGCCCTAAACACTTTGCAATAAGCACTACTTTTACCAATGTAGTTCCTCATAATCTGCACATGCAACTATGTAATTTTGGAGCAGTTTATGCATCTACTTACACACAAGTGTATGGAAGTAAAATAATGCCAGTAAAATATGTTTTTGAAACAAAAAGCATGTTGAATTGTACTACTTGAAAAAAATATGCATTGCATTAACCCTGCTTGTATTTTAATGCATTGTATTTTTAGGGCTTGCATTTTTATGGGCTGAAATTTAGCATGGTTGAATATTTAAGCTGTGAATAGTTAAATTCAAAACATTTCAAACACATTTTCATTAGTAAAATTTCAATAATCCATATTCACCTTTCATATTTCACTTCCAAAATATTCAAACTGATTAAAAATACAACCTATAATATTCAACAGGTGGTTTTCGGTCCATTTTATTTCGCTTTGCAAATTCGCTTCCACAAATTCAGTGGTTCAAATTCGACAGTAAATTCAACGTTGACATCCAGGAACTGCAGGAAAAGCAGTAGATTACCGAGCATAATCTCCATCTGCTGTTAGTCGACCTCACCAGCAGGGGGTGCAAGCGCGTGTTGTTGACGAAGATCGAGCAACAGTTAGAGCAAGCCATTCATTTATAAAAACCTATTTACAATGTATCTGTGATTATTATGACGTCTGTTTTATGTGAAATTAAGTGTCTTCACGATTACTTTTCCTGTGTAGCCTACATGCATCTTTCTCTACCGTGAACGAGATTATAATGTTAACCTTATATTGCGGCGATTGTGCTGCATGCAGTACTAGGGTTTCCCTCAATACTTTTAGGATTCCCCTGCAGGACATATAAAACGCTTAACATAGCTTAATGGACTAATACAGTGATATAAAAGAAAGACCAAACTCGCAGGCAAGCAGAAGGACTCAGAATATAAACTTAACGCGCAAAGTTTAATGCTCAGCGTTTCTCAGTGATACTGGCATAAGTTGGCTTGACATTCGCACATTTAGGGACCGTCTCTAAAGTTACATACGACATTGGTATACACGTTTCTAACTTCAATAGCATTTGAAGAGAACGACTTACAGTCATAAAACCAACTGTAAAGTGTTCATGTAGGTGTCAGGCATAATGCGCAATTTATTCAAATAAATTGAAGTTTGCTATTGAAGTTAGAAACGTTTAGGCCTATAGGACTACCAATGTTACATTAGAGACGGTCCCTAAATGTGCGAATGTCAAGCCAATTTTACATTTAGTCATTTAGCAAACGCTTTTATCCAAAGCGACTTACAGTTAAACTAACAATATAGGACAACAATATGAAAGTGCTATGACCCTTCCCAGTTTAATCTAATGCAGTACATGTATGTAGGCATACAGGTCCTTCTCAAAAAATTAGCATATTGTGATAAAGTTAATTATTTTCCATAATGTAATGATAAAAATTAAACTTTCATATATTTTAGATTCATTACACACCAACTGAAATATTTCAGGTCTTTTATTGTTTTAATACTGATGATTTTGACATACAGCTCATGAAAACCCCAAATTCCTATCTCAAAAAATTAGCATATTTCATCCGACCAATAAAAGAAGTGTTTTTAATACAAAAAAAAAAAAAAAGGCAACCTTCAAATAATTATGTTCAGTTATGCACTCAATAGTCAATACTTGGTCGGGAATCCTTTTGCAGAAATGACTGCTTCAATGCGTGTGGCACTGCTGAGGTGTTATGGAGGCCCAGGATGCTTCGATAGCGGCCTTAAGCTCATCCAGAGTGTTGGTTCTTGCGTCTCTCAACTTTCTCTTCACAATATCCCACAGATTCTCTATGGGATTCAGGTCAGGAGAGTTGGCAGGCCAATTGAGCACAGTAATACCATGGTCAGTAAACCATTTACCAGTGGTTTTGGCACTGTGAGCAGGTGCCAGGTCGTGCTGAAAAATGAAATCTTCATCTCCATAAAGCTTTTCAACAGATGGAAGCATGAAGTGCTCCAAAATCTCCTGATAGCTAGCTGCATTGACCCTGCCCTTGATAAAACACAGTGCACCAACACCAGCAGCTGACATGGCACCCCAGACCATCACTGACTGTGGGTACTTGACACTGGACTTCAGGCATTTTGGCATTTCCTTCTCCCCAGTCTTCCTCCAGACTCTGGCACCTTGATTTCCGAATGACATGCAAAACTGAGCAACAGTCCAGTGCTGCTTCTCTGTAGCCCAGGTCAGGCGCTTCTGCCGCTGTTTCTGGTTCAAAAGTGGCTTGACCTGGGGAATGCGGCACCTGTAGCCCATTTCCTGCACACGCCTGTGCACGGTGGCTCTGGATGTTTCTACTTCAGACTCAGTCCACTGCTTCCGCAGGTCCCCCAAGGTCTGGAATCGGTCCTTCTCCACAATCTTCCTCAGGGTCCGGTCACCTCTTCTCGTTGTGCAGCGTTTTTTGCCACACTTTTTCCTTCCCACAGACTTCCCACTGAGGTGCCTTGATACAGCACTCTGGGAACAGCCTATTTGTTCAGAAATTTCTTTCTGTCTTACCCTCTTGCTTGAGGGTGTCAATGATGGCCTTCTGGACAGCAGTCAGGTCGGCAGTCTTACCCATGATTGCGGTTTTGAGTAATGAAACAGGCTGGGAGTTTTTAAAAGCCTCAGGAATCTTTTGCAGGTGTTTAGAGTTAGTTAGTTGATTCAGATGATTAGGTTAATAGCTCGTTTAGAGACCCTTTTCATGATATGCTAATTTTTTGAGACAGGAATTTTGGGTTTTCATGAGCTGTAAGCCAAAATCATCAGTATTAAAACAATAAAAGACCTGAAATATTTCAGTTGGTGTGCAATGAATCTAAAATATATGAAAGTTTAATTTTTATCATTACATTATGGAAAATAATGAACTTTATCACAATATGCTAATTTTTTGAGAAGGACCTGTACTTCCCCAATTAGGTGCGAGTTAAGCGTTTTGTCTTGACGGAAGGGGAATCCTTGAGTATGATGAGGTATTGAGGGAAACCGATTATAATCCCGTTCATGGTAGAAAAAGCTGATAACATGTAAGGCTACACAGGGAAAGTAACAATGAAGTTAATGAATGAAACATAAACAGCTTTTGTGCCTTTATCATCTTTTCCACATATTAAGGCTACTGACCCAGATAATCATCACAAAAAACGTAATGCATGCTCAATTGTTGTAAATGAGTTTTTATGAATGAATTGCTTGCTCTAACTGTTGCTGTTTCTTCGTCAACAACACGCGCTTGCACCCCCTGCTGGTGAGGTCGATTAACAGCAGATGGAGATTATGCTCGGTAATCTACTGCTTTTCCTGCAGTTCCTGGATGTCAACGTTGAATTTACTGTCGAATTTGAACCACTGAATTTGTGGAAGTGAATTTGCAAAGCGAAATAAAATGGACCCAAAACTGCCTGTTGAATATTATAGGTTGTATTTTTAATCAGTTTGAATATTTTGGAAGTGAAATATGAAAGGTGAATATGGATTATTGAAATTTTACTAATGAAAATGTGTTTTAAATGTTTTGAATTTAAATATTCACAGCTTAAATATTCAACCATGCTAAATTTCAGCCCATAAAAATGCAAGCCCTAAAAATACAATGCATTAAAATACAAGCAGGGTTAATGCAATGCATATTTTTTTTCAAGTAGTACAATTCAACATGCTTTTTGTTTCAAAAACATTTGGCATTATTTTACTTCCATACAAGTGTAGCCAAAATGCACAAATTTAGCCAAATCTTCTTTAAAATCCCAGTTTATGCAGATGCAATATGTTTTTAGTGTTATGTGTCATTAGATGAGGAAGTCATCTTGACTGTACTGTAGAAAAGATGTGCTCATTTATTTGCATGAGCCACAATGAATTGAGGTTGATGTGTTGTGCATAATGTGATCTACCGAAGTAGGACATGTTTTTTGTTGCTTTTAGAACAAATGTCTTGTCAACCAAATCAGAACCCCAGTCCTGAAATCAGAGGGGAGTGATTGGATTTTTGGAATGTTTTATGCCCTTCTTGTGTAAATCAAGTGTATAGTTAAGCTTTGCACTTATAATCTATGTACATTTAATGCACACATACTCATTAGTAGTTGCACTATATTTGCTTCATGTGCATTACATTTAGCATAATTAAGTGTGACCATCTTTGAGTAGACAATTTCTACTGACTTTTCAGCAGCTATACTGGCACTCCTGACACAAGCTGTGCTAAAGGTCAATGACCTATATTTAGTTTTCTTTGTGTTGCTTTGGTGACATTACTAAGCCTGTTCAAACATGACCTTGTAAGTGGCTCACTCTCAAACCACCCTCTTTGCATCAAGTGGATGGATACATATGCATAGTCACTTCCATCAATGTACATCATATCAAAACATGGTTTTGTGGGATTCCCCCCCCCCAACCCACACACACACACACACACATTCTCTTTGCATTCTCACCTCATTTGGTTTTAACAAGATCATAATCACGACTGTGGCCCGCACGCAGACCTGTCGTAAACTGAGTGGCGGAAAGCTTTACGAGCAGAGGAGCTTTACTGATGGAAGGCATCTGAGGAACATCTGTGAAAGGTGCTGAGTCGACACTCCTGTCATACTTGTCACACACGTGGAGTGTAATCCACTGGAAAAACCTCTCACCCAGAACACCCTGCTCTCTGTCAAATGCACATCACTTTGAGACTGACTCGCATGTCCCCACCGCATCATTCACTTGATATGAGCCTGTATAGACAGATGAGGAGGACATTCTTTGTCAGTGTTGGGAACTCTAAAAAACAATCTGAACGAGTGTCTTTTTGGGGATTTTAAGTTTGAATGAAAATGATGCAACACAAGTACACACTAGCATTCTAATCTAAGGGTACGTTTACACGACAACGATGTGCTAAAAATGGAAACGTTTTTTTCTTTGTACAGATGACAACGTTATCAAAACGATCCCCGTTCACACGGATCTATGAAAACGACTAATAACGCTGTATTATGCATGCCAGACAAGTAGTTGGCGATGTCACTTTGTAAAGAAAGACTACACACCTGCGCACATACGCATTCTTTTACTACAGTGCACTCGAGCCGAACGCACATGCCTACATAAATTACATAATCTATAATTTTTTGTGCAATTTTCATTCTAAGGATGTTAATCTTGATAATACTGTATTATTACTTTGTCTTCTGGGTAAATTTCATCCTCACGAAGCCAGAACCATTCACTGAAATTAATCTTTTAGAATTTTCTCCTCTGATATAAAGTCCCTTTTAACTTCCTTTAAGAAAATGTCAAAACCTTAGAGCACGAAGGCTTCGAAAACATATACAGTATCATTCTTGAGTCTGTGTTGTAAGGAACCTTTCACAAAAGCACAATATTAAGCGGTTTTGTAGTGTCATTCAAATTACACAGTCACAATATTAACACATTCTAAAGAAGTACTATATGATTACATATATAAGGTATTACATAAAAAATGGTGTATGCTCATTTTACTTAAAGAAAATAAATTAATCCAACAAATTGTTTATCCAGTTTACGTAATCCATTCGAGTTAAGATTAGATTAATGATTTTATGTGTGTTAATGTATTATACCATTGTGGTAAAGTGTTGAGCGTTTACTTCGGTTAAAGACTTGCAAACAAGTATTCAGGTTGCCTTTAACAAAAAAGAAAGAAACTATGAGAGTGTTATGGATGCAACCTGTATCATTCAATTCCTCAAGTTAGTGGGCTAGTGGACTTGAGTGAAGTTCTGGTAACACTTTATTTCGATAGTCCACTTTAGACATTCAACTAACTATAAGTAACTTTGCAGCTACATGTCAACTAACTGTCATTAGAGTATTAGTAGACTGTCTGCTTAATATCTGCTAACACTTTATTTTGTTGGTCCCCCAACAGATATTCTACTGACTATAAGGCCGTGTGTCCACCAAAGCTTTTTTTCACGCTCCTGGTGTAAAATTCTAATTGTTTTCAATGGGAGCTCCGCGTTTTTTAAACGCCATGAGCGTAGCGAGGCGCTGAGCGAGTATTTAACGCTCAAGCACTGAGCGTTCGGCGTTTTTTTCACGCTGAAGCGCTGAGCGATCGGCGTTTTTACTGGTCGCCGAGAGTTGAAAAATGTTCAACTTTTGGATAAAACGCAGCGCTCATCCTGGTCACTTTTAACCAACCGTCCAATCACAGTGGAGGAGGGGCGGGACTATTATCACACCGACCAACTGTCATTCAACATTCTTTGTGTACAAGGACATCAAACAGCAGAGCTGACCAAAATGGATGAAAAATTAATATTGCTGGTCTCCGAACATACGTGTTTATACCAGATGACATCCCCGGATTACCACAATGTGAATTTAAAAAACAATGCTTGGAGGAACATTTCATCGGCGATCGGTCTATCAGGTAAGCAGTCAGACAGCTGATCGGTGTTTACATTAGCGTAACGTTAGCTTGCAAACCGTCAAAGCTATTTTTTTTTTTAGATACATTTCTATAAATAACGCCCGGTAATCGGAATATTCTAATTGTTTTAAGTTTCACAAAATCTCTAATCTTTTTGTTCATACAAATTTCAGTAGAAAAATGTCGTAAAAAGTGGAAATACCTGAGGGACACTTTCAAAAGAGAGAAAAATGAAGAGAAAGAGAGAAAGAAGTCAGGTTCAGGGACAGCAGGAGGCAATCGGAGGTGGAAATATATGTCCATCCTCAACTTCCTGGAACCATACATCACAAACAGGGACACCTCTAGCAATTTGAATACATCTTGTGATGAGGATATTAGTGCAGTGGCTCTCCTTGAGTCTATGGTAACACCAGTGGAGGTAGTGTAGCATACTACGTGAATCTCAATGTTATGTGCTGCTACATCTGTTTTAATTGTGTAGTAAGTGCTGCTATATCTGTATAAAGAATTATAGGATTTGTTATAAATGATGTTAAATGAAAGGCTCTTATTATTTATTTTAAAGGAAGGAATTATTATTTATGTCAAAGGAAGGAATTACTATTATTATTAGTAGTTGGCTATACAGTTTATCTGTGTTTGTGTGTATATATATTTTTTTTAAATACATTTTCTGATTTGTCCCCCACAGACATCAGATGAGAGCACACAGTCCCTGACCCAAACCCAGGCCAATACCACACAGCCCGGATCTCCTGACTCCCCTAATGTGCCACCACTCTGCACACCTGAAATTCCTCGCCGTACTCTTGCTCCAAAGAGAAGGGCTGAGCAAGATATAACTGACTATCAGCGCTGTGTGCTGAACGCCATCAGTAACAAACCAGATGAGGAAGTGCATTTTCTTTTAAGTTTAGTTGGTGCTTTGAGACGCCTTCCTCTACGCAGTCGATCTGAAGTTAAAATCAAATTTCAACAAATATTACATGAAGCAGAATTTAACAATCAATAAAACACTACCATGCACACATAAACAAACATACAGACAAGACACACACAAACATGGCCTAATAGACTCACCAAATTACTACATGTAACAATCAATAATTTTATTTTTTATTTGGCAGTTTGATGCATTTATGAATCTGTACTACAAAGTGATCATTAAAATAATTATTAAAAGCATTCATCTTTTCCATTCATTTATTTTCCTCTTTTGATTTTTAGACTACTATTTTATTTTATTCGCAATGTGTAGCTTGTTAGTGAAAGGAAATATGCTCATTTTCTAAGGTTATGGGTGGCTCTTAAAAGAGCCTTTTTTTATTTTAAATTGGTGGTGGTCCTGGATGGTACTGATGGCAGTGGTCCTGATGGTGATGGGAGTAATTATGAGGCCTTAGATGACAGATTGCTGCCATGCAACTTCACCTGCTGGAGAGGAAAAGTAGGTGGTGTACCTTTGCCTTATTTCCAGTGCTTCCCTAGAGGCATTGTTGCTACCTGCTCGCTGGATGGGCTGCATGGCAAACTGTGGCTCTGATGGCAGGGGGACACAACTTCCTTCCTCTTCATCAGCATCCTCATAACGTAGGAAATTCTGAAGGATGCAAGTGGCCTTCACCACTGCATCTGCCACTTTTGGTGAGACACCAAGCACTCTGTGGTAGAGTCTCCATTGGGCAGCAAGTATCCCAAATGTACACTCCACCATCCGCCTTGCACGGGAAAGACGGTAATTAAACACACGCTTCTCTCTGTCGAGGTGTTTTCCTGGGTAGGGACGGAGAAGGTGCCTCTTCAGAGGAAAAGCCTCGTCACCCACAAACACGTGGCACAGGCTGGAGGTCTTCTGCTCCTGGTAAAGGTGCATCCTCTGGCAGGTCGAGGGTTCCCTGGTGGAGGGCCTTGCCAAAGTTGGAGGCACAGAGGGTCCCACCGTCACTGCTTTTCCCGTATGCCCACCATCCGGAAAAGGTACCGGGCATCAACCACTGCTAGGAGGACGATGGAGAAAGCTCCCTTTGTAGTTAAAATACATGGACCCTGTTGAAGATGGGGCCTGTATTGTAACATGCTTCCCATCGATTGCTCCTAGACAGTTGGGGAAGTTCCACAGCCTATGGAAGTCTTCAGCGATCCTCTTCCAGTGGTGTTGTTCAGGGAAGGGCATGTATTCCTGGACCATGAGAGACCATATGGCCTCACACACTTCTTTTACCACCCTTGCCACTGTGCAGTAACCCACCCTGTAGCTAAAAGCTATTGACCTGAACGAGTCTCCTGTTGACAGATACCTGAAATAAATAAAGAAAAAGTTGCAAAGGGCCATTAGTTATAAGTTAAATAAAACATCTATTTAAATCATACTTTCATTAGGTATAAATGCAATAAGACATAAGTATATTAAATTATAAATGTGTTTAGATGTGTAAAATATCTTCAGTAGCTATCACTGAATCATAAATACCTTAAAATAAGGTAACAAAAAGTAAAATAAGCTACGTTGTACCTCATATGCAGTGATGAATGTAACTAAGTAGGCTACATGTAGCCTACTAGAATACAATTTTGAGGCACTTGTAACGTTACTTTATTTGAGCTTTTTTTATTTTCTGACAACTTTATTTCTAATTCACTAAATGAAAGAGACAAATACTGATTTTTTTTTTTACTTCACTGTAAAAAACTGCATTTTTTTACAAAATACTTTGCATTTTCAACTTAATAACACAAAATATCACTTAAATAAATTCGGAATAGCCTACATTTACCAATGCACTATACCTCAGACAAATGCAGAGACGTTCTTCCGAGCTGATGGCCTCCCGGTAGTTTGTGTCTCTCTTCGAAATAGACGGTCCAATTCTACGGAACAACATTTCAAACTGTGTCCTGCTCATCCGGAAATACTCATTTAACCGACTACCGTCCAACTTTAGTTCTTGAACCAAACGATGGTACTCGCCAAGATGTTTTCTCGCTCTCAAAATCTCATGAACCCTCATAGAGCGGCGTGTCCGTCCTCTCTTTCTACGTGGTTCATCCAAAGCAAGGGCCAGAGCAAGTACTCTACTTTGTGTCGACATTTTAAGTGTGAAACAAATTAATTGTAGTTAACACCCAACACCTAACCCTAACCTAACAGTCTACTGACAGTCGACTACAGCCTACTAATACTCCAATGACAGTTAGTTGACATGTAGTTGAAAAGTTACTTATAGTTCGTAGAATGTCTAAAGTGACTATCGAAATAAAGTCTAACCGAAATTCTTAAATATTAGTTCTATGAATGTCTATATATATGCAAATTATTTGAGAAGATTTGAATAAGCTGTTAATGTGTTTTTAATTGTATTAAATATAAAATTGATAGTAATACAATAATAGTGTATTAAAAAGGCTAAGACCTGTTTATTTTCAATTGTAATGGCCCAGCTCCCCTTGTCAATGATCTATTACCCCCTCATCACAGCAATCAAAATTCATTGCCACTTAGGTCATGTGTGTAAAGAAAAGTATATTTAGCCTGGTAGTTTGAAGACATGTCCAAGAAACTTGACTGAGTTTAATTGAGTTTTCTCAATGCCATTTAGTTCATCCTACATGAAGTATGTGAGTTGTGATAACATGTTTCCATCATGTTGGAACCACTTGTCCACGATTGAATCAAGTTATTTTTTAACAGGTAAAAAATAATATTTTCAGTTGGTTAAAAAGCATCTGAAATTTATTGTGTGAATGTTAGATACAATGCTTTCATAGTAAGATGTTTATCTTTCAGTTTAATACAGATTTTTGACCTTCGATCCCCACACAAGAGACTTAAGTAGTCATGTTTTTCTGTTCACAGACACGCCCCATGGTGGAGACAACCTTGCACATGTCTTGCATTCCATATGCACATTATGAATACTTGATGCACTTGACGTAGGGGTCCATCTCGAATGCATAGCACTTTCTTGGGTAATTCTATCATAGATGCAAAGAAAACAGGTGGACAGATGGAACGAGCCTAACATTATTATTCTCTTTATAGAGATTATAGACTTTACCCAAGTCTGCAAACATTGTTCTAAACAAAGTCCTCTAAATAATGTTACATGTGGACTAATACAGTCAAGCTCCTCAAACAAACCCAATCAGCTCATTTCCAGCCGTGTTCTCCTTAAAGATACTATAACTAGACACCTCATGTTCCCTTCGTAGCCACGGGCAACAGATTCACATGGAGAGGCATGTGGCTCGACACGGTTGCGTGTTGCAGGGGTTTAAAGTCAGGGACTCTGACGTTATGGGCTTTTTAATGAGAGGAGAGATGTAGTCTGAGAGGCCACGAGTGTAATGGAGTAATCCACTGCTGAATTATTCATAGCAACATGTGAAATGAAACATGGCCGAGATTAGCGCTTTTCTGCTCATCACTCCTGTCCCCTGTGGACTCCACAAAACCGCCACTATGGACGAGATTTATCTTGCTTTCTTCGAAGTCGCACCGGATCACACGGATGAGTGTATATGCTTGGCTTCAGTTGCTTGTCATTATGGTGGTTTAAGTGAGCGTTTGTAAATGCTAGGATCTGATCGAGTTAGATTGGGTGGGCCTAATTCCCTTAGATACAAGATACGGCACTCATGCTAATTTATTGAACAGGAGAAATACCTTTTAACGGTTTGCATAATGGCTGCTCTAAAATTTGTAAAAAGCTGCATGCAAACTTTTAAAGAAGTGATCTATTAATCCTTAACTTCGTTCTCCGAGCAAGATAACAAACATGATTAAATGTTGTTTGTGACTGAATATGTTCAAGGTTTTTTGCCAGGAGAGAAGCAGTAAATTGTTTGTCAGATGAAATGAGTCACTTCAAATGTCATCGTGGATGCCACTGAATCTGAGCCCTGTAAATTGCAGCACCTTCATGAAACACGGAGCCTGGCAGATTTTGTTTACATCTATTAAGATGATGGTTATCTAATGGCATATGAACAGCTGGGGGTTAATAGCTGCTGGAGAATTGACTTGAATAAGCAGGGCACATCTCAGTGGTATGGGGAATTAGCAACACAAAGAACAACACATTTACAGATTCATGATCTTTGCTGAGATGGTATACAGATGTGTGACACCTTGTTTTATCCTCTGTTCAGATGTCTAGAAAGTTTTTTGGTTGTTCAGGATTGTTTCACTCTCCATGCTATATTTTTTTAGTAAGTCATATTTCTGACCTTTTCCTGGGAGTTTGAGTTGTTTGGTGCCAGAGGCGTTTCTGGAGGGCAGTGCTTAGAAAGCCTAGTCACAACTTTTCTGCAGCCAGACAGAGTCACCTATAAAGAGCATTCAAACGCTTAACTCGGACATAACAAACATGCTTTTGTGTTGTCAACCCATGGTGTGGACTGAAATTATGAACACATGCCACTAACACAGTAGAGACCTGGAGATTGACCTTTATGTGTCCACATCTTTTATACTCTGTCCCTTTCTATACATTTCTCAACTTCATGTGCAAATAACATTCCACCATTAAACATATCCTAGTAGTTTAAGATCCGGGGCCCGTTCTTTGTACATGGATTACTCAGTTTTCTGGATTTTACTGTTGATGATTTGACATGATCCAAGATTGTAAGGTTCTTCGAAGCTCACCCTGGAGTTGCTGTCATAGCAAACTTGTAAACTCAGACCTGTTCAGGAGTAGGCTTATTTCACGAGAACAAGATTAAACCGCAAAAGTCAGTCCCAGAACCAAACAAAATTATTAATTTTAAATTATATACATCATAATAATCATTTTAATCCTCTGGTGCTCTACAGTAATTTAATTTTTGTCCAAAACATTTTTTTAGTTTTTTAGTTTACGGCCCAATTCTCACTTTTAACAAGTTGCTTATTAGCATGCTTATAACTAGGATATTTGTTTTTTTTTATTAGGGTGAATTAAGGTTGATTGGGACACTTTTTCCAAGTAATCTCAATGGCAAAAGATGTCCAAATCACCCTGAATTCACCCTATTTGTAAAGCGTATTAATGCCTTATTCTGCATGACCATATTCTACATCTCTTAATCCTGAATTAAACCTAATCTTAACAAATACCGTACTAATTATTAATAAGCAATTATTACGAGTTTGAGGCAAAAGTAGTAGTTAATAGTTAATTAACAGTGAGAATTGGAACCTAATCTAATGTGTGACCTTTTTTTCTCTCATCAGAATGGTACGAATTCAGGTTTTGACACTTGTTTTGTGAACAAAAAAACAATGGACATGATTTGAAAAGGTTAAATCGTCCTGAAAAAAAAGCTAGACTGATCGCATTGGAAATTAATGGGAAACAAATTTCATCTAGATGAAACGTTTGGTACTGTGCCCAATCAAAATCTTTTTCACAACTCAATTTGTTTAGATTTATAGCTTTGATTTTCTCGCAGCTTAAGTTAAATATAATTTGGAAAATATATATTTCATATAAAAATAAATTGAAGATTGTATTTTTGTGCATTTTTTCATGACAATAGACTTATTAGTGACTATATAGACTATATATAGACTATATATAGACTATATATACTCAACAATAATTCCAAGTGTCCTCTTTAAAAAGAGACCAAACTTAAGTCTGTGCTACAAAGCATTCAAGATTTGACACTTTAAAGGCACAATTTATGTGCGAGTTTTGCATTAAAATGTCCAAAAACAACTAGCACAGTGTTATATATTTTATATGCTGTCGTCATAGACCATTATTCGTTATCGTTACAGTAGGTTCTGTAGCCAAAGATAACTCCAAGAAACCTAAACGTTGGGGTGAATCAAATTTGAAGAAGAGTTTTGAACAAGAAGGGAAATAAAACAATGATAAATTTTGGTGTCTATGGCAGTGTAATTAAATTTATAATATGTTATGCATAAATAGTAAGTCAGCCTTTTTGCAAATGCTGTGGATTTACTTCAAATGTACTTTTAGTATGATTGTTTTGAACACGTAAAGCTGTGCTGTGTTTCCCCACCATTTATTCAACAAATAAAGTGGCATATATGAGTAATAATTTAGCATTAAACATTGTTACCTGCGGCAAATTCATTAGAATGATTATAAACAATTATGAAACTTTTTCATTACCTCATCCACGAACAGAATTTGTGAATCCTGTCGGATTGATTCCCATTGGCAGTGGAGGTGAAGATATCCCATCATTCCACGCTCCTTCACGGCATCATAAAGCTATGCCTAGTTTGTTATTGTCTTGAATATGAGACCTCTAGTGGCGAAAATTACATACTGTGCCTTTAAGTTGGAAATTTAATTTTCAGGTCCATGCTCAAAAAGTGTTTAACAGGTAATAAATGGATTATAACTACTGCAAAATATTAAATAAAAACATTATCTAACTAAAATATAGTAGGCTATATTAATTTCATTGAAATAAAACAATGTAATTTTTGACTGCTACGCAAGGAGCACCAGAGGGTTAAAATTCATTAGAAAATAATTATAATGTTGTGTAGTCTATCAAAATAGACAGAGACAATTTTGCTTATTGGCTTGATGCAGTGCAGATAACTTAAAAAAATAATGCAATGAAAAAAAAAATAATGCAGATAACTTAAAAAAAAAATGCAATGGAAAAAAAAAGTATGTGTGCTGTGCCATTAGAAACATGGGTTACTCTTTAGAATACTGTTCCGTCATTAACGAATAACTACAGGAACATTAGTAGCACTATTAACATTCTAGTAACTACTATTAACTTACAAGATACTCTGATTAACGAATTAGTAAGTAACAGTGCAAGTCAATGTAAGCTTTTGAGGTTTTTGTAAGGTTTTGAATAGTAATGACTCAATGATTACTATACATCCTTCTAAAATGAATTACTAATTATTTGGATCAGTATTCTAAAGTGAAGATCAAGGTAACCCAATAGTAATGACTTAAGTGTTACTAAATCCATCAGAAGCAATTACTATCCAAAACCTTTAAGAAAAAATATACAAAAAAACAGTAATTACTAGTTAAAAATTAAAGTAATTACTAGGTAGTTATGCTTTTCACTTTAGAATACTGATCCAAATAATTAGTTATTTTAGAAGGATGTAGTAACACTTGAGTCATTACTATTCAAAACCTTACAAAAATCTCAAAAGCTTATGACAATCAATATTAGGGAGTTATCATGCATTTCAATTTAGAATACTGATCCAAATAATTAGTCATTCCTTCTGAAGGATTTGGTAATACTTGAGTAATTATTAGTGGGTTACCATGACATTAACTTTAGAATTAATTATACATTGTTATTTATGTTACTTATGAACCTGTAGTTATATATTCTCAACAAACTGCCTAGAGTTAAGTTTTTTTTTTTATTTACCCAAAACTGGACCAAAAGTAAATGACAATTGCTGTAATGAGATCATCTGAAAATAATGCCGCACACTCTTTTTTTTTTAACTTTTTGTTCTGCACAGTACACTGGTACACATGATCTATGCATTAGAGCATGTGCGCTAATTTGCTCATGTTAAGGAGAGTCAGAGTTGATGCGCAGAGTGATGGCTATGACAGTATAATATAAGTTTTTTTTCTCATTTTACAATGATGGTGCTTCCTGGTGCTTTTTTGGTCTGCTTCGAAATGCTTAAGTAATCTCAACTGTTTTCGTTTAAGCCCTGGGATGAGGTGTGTGTACTGAACATTATTTAGATTTGTATAGATTTGCATGGTTAACATGGTGGTTAACATCTCTGCTGCTGTAAAGCAAGGCTTAACCAAAGGGAATATCCCTGTAATTTCAGAAGGCATTTACTATAGAAAGCAACAGTGCCTGCCCCCCTTTCAGCGAATTTAAAAAAAGTCTAGGGATTTCAAAAAAATCTTTGTTAAAGCAATGAACCACGCCAATCAGCTACGAGATGAATCACATCTCTACATACTTTGATTTGAATCAAACAAGTTGTTGAAAATCGGACAAAAAGACAAAGGTACAAGATTGCACTTTGTGGCTTAGTGTATTTACTGCTTCATGGAAGTGGGCGGAGCTAAAGAGCTATTTTTTTCCACTCTCTGATTGGTGTAATTTTCTGTAGCATCATGGGTAATGTGGTTTTCACCAGGAGTTCCACTAATTATTTTATGATCATTTAAAAAAATAATAAGCTAAAATAATGCAAGCTGTAGCTTCAGCAGAAGCAAATGCCATGGATTAACAACCTTGCAGCTCACAGTAGGTCTGTCTTTAAAGGTTTATAAGTTATCGTTAAAAATAATAATAATACGTTTGATTTATATAGTGCCTTTCCAAAGCTCAAGGATGCTTTACAATGTAAATACAATAAAGAAAAACATACTAGCACTAGAGTAGGCAATGAAAACAGACAATAGTACAAGCAATGGATAATAGAAAAGAAAAAAAAAATCAATTTCCCTATGGAGAAAATTAATGGAGTTTTTACTTCATTAACCCTACTGTTGGACTCTTTTAAGGCTGGTTTTACAACCAATCCTGATCTCAACAAATAAATTAGAATTTCCTAAATCTGGCGCACTTAGAATGTTGGGAAAATCCACTCTTATTTTTACACTCTGTTAACAGGATTAACGCTATGAGACATAAAAAACAGTTGGAATTTTTGGGGCATGTGTAGTAGCTTTAAGTTGCTTAATATTACACAGGTTGTAGCTGAATGAACCTGGTAGATCTGCAGTACCATGCCATATACATCTCTAGTCTTCATATACAATATGGCAGAGTTCATGAGGAAGTCAGGCTGTCCGGGGCTTAATTAACCCAGCCATAAAGGACAGCTCATTGCAGTGGTGAATGTCATTGAAGCCTCCACTGCTGTGGTTCCCAAAGGGATCAGGGCTAATTGCAAATACAACCTTAGCATGGGACATTGCCTTGAGGAGACATGGTAGTAGCACTATACGCCTGTTAATGAAGCTATGGAGAACGGCGTCGCTCGGAAACTGCCGTGCGCTTCGAGATTGGATGGCTGCAATTCGCCGACTTCAATCATTTCGCTGATATATGTGGTATTCAACTAGATGATAATTAGGTCTGTTTTAGAGAGGCGGATAACGAAGTTACTGGAGTGTGACAGTGTATGTGGGCAAAGGACTGTAATCTGACTTTAAAATGAAATAATAGACAATAAAAAAGATTTATTGTAAATGTACGAGTAAATAACAAAAATAGACATATTTTGCTAGATCTGTTTAGATGCCTTTCCTCTCTCTTCATCTCGCATACTGACTGTCTCACACACATTAAATGCATTCACTCCCACATAAACATCAGCTGCGTTGAGAAAAACAAACACCCGTCTAAGGAGGTCATGTTGATTCAGTCAGTTTTCGAAAGTGTCGTGTGCACCGTTGTGCCCTGTGTGGGTGCGGTAGTGTTACTCTCACAGGGACTCAAATGTGAGGATTAAGCTAAATGAGTTTGTCAGGTTCACTGTTTCAATCCCCTCTACTCAACAAAAGAAAAGGCACTTTTGGGATTTTAATATCCTTTGCTCTGCAATCCTGCTTTCTTGCAGCCAGCAGTTTATGAGGTTTATTTTTCTCCCCTTTGCAGTGGCGAGATTAGTATGAGACGAAGAAAGCCGCGTTTGAATTTTAAAAGCTGTAGGGTAAAATGGATTCCCCTTTTTGATATCTATCTTTCTGTTTTAATCAATCTTTTCTTACTTTTTTATATATTTCCACCAATTTCCTTCCCTCTCTCTTTCTGCTTAAATTATTGATCTGATGACATTCACAAAAGCAGCCCACCATAACACTGTATGCTGAGAGGAAAGCATGATTTGAACAGTGTGGCAAATTTAACACTTTGAAGAAAGAAAAAAAAGAACTCCCTCTCACATTTTAATGCAGAGTAAATCAATAAAGTGCATGTGTCACCCATATAACAGTGATGTGTATTGGCCTTTTGATTTGTGCATTGTTGTGAGTGTCAGCCACACTGTTTTTGCCCTGAGAGCTGCTATATTTGCTCCATTTTTCCATTTTTTATGTCTATCCAGCTCACTTTTTTTCGATATAGCTTATATAGCAGTGTTTATAGAGTGGTGCAGGTTTAACATCAGAACCTGGAAGTCTAATTCACCGCTGGTTCCTTTGAGATTTATAATGTTTTTTTTTTTTCAATTTATGAGTAAAATAAAGCCTGTGGTAAACATAACTTGACGAAACATTGACGTTTTAACGTACACTGCACAAAATTACACCCCAGGCTGTCTTATCTACTAATTAAACATATTAAACTTATGAACATAACTGCTATGCATTTTCACCATGGGTGTGTCGTGTGTATTTTACGTGTACGTGTATAACATGTCAAAGTATAGTCAAGTTATTTAAACTACAGGCTTTATTTTACACATTAATCAAAAAAAAAAAATGCAAATTAGTCTTCCGGGTTCTGACCACTCTATATGTCGCAAGCAGTATGCAATATCCACATTTTATATATGCATTGGATCCCTAATATGCATGGTATTTTTATTTTTTTATTGAGAATTCCAAGAGGTATGATTCATTCTTACACAAACTGGACCGACAATTTGTTTTTGTTTTTCTTCCAGGACAATAACTGTACTCATTTAAGGTCTGTTTCATATAGAAATAAAAACAAAAATAGTAGATTGCATAGGATACAGTGTTTATGGCACAGTAAGCAGTATGCTATATTCCATTCCATAGACTATGCATTGGAGCATGTGAGCAACTGCTAAGCGATCACCTTGACAATATATTATAACATTTTGCCACACTACACTTTAAAAAAAAAATAAAGGTGTATTGGCATGAAGAGCCTTTAACATTCCACAAAAGGTTCTTTTAGAAAAGGAAAAGTCATAGATTATTAAAATGTTCTTCACAATGAGAGAAAAAGATGGTTATTTTAAGAACTGTTCATTGAAAGGTTCTTTAGGGAACCAACATTTTTATTTTATGGCATCGCTGCAAAATCCACCTTTGAACATTTATTTTTAAGAGTGTAAAATGATGCAATGCTTTGATAAAAACAAAACAAACCAAAAAACTCTTATGTTTTTCCATTTTTCTGGGATTTAAAGAAGCTTTTTGTCTGCTTTGATATGTATAATGTATAATTGATCTAAACTGCTTTGTGAGATGAGATGTGTGTAATGTACATGCATTAGTTAGACAGGTCCTCAGGAGATCTGACTCAGGTTCTCTGCGATGTTGGAAGCTTTAAGGACTGTGAGGGTGACATGTTGAGCAAACACTGAATCCCTGGCTTTGGTGTTGGTGTTGGGTTATCCCTCATAGTTCATGCTTAGCTTCAGATTTTCTCTCTATCTCGTCCATATCTCTTTGTCTGTCTGCTATATTGACACAAATGTAACATTTATGCCATGTTCTGAGGTTTGAGAGTTATGGACAGGTTATCTATATAGTGGTGTCTGAAAATTAGGGTGTAAGAAAAAATCTTTCTTTTTAGTCTGATATTTTCAATGAATACAGCTGTTTTGGTTCACAAAAAATGTATGTTTAGTTTGAGAGTTGAACACACTTTGCAGCAGTGAAGTTTGTGACCTAATTTAAGTCTGTTTATTACACAAAGCTAGGACTTATAGTGCTTGAGTCGTATGCACTATTTTATTGGTGCTTTTTGTGTTATTCCAACGCTATCTCATGACCAATTCGTACAAATTCGTACGAGTGAATAAAAGGTGGCTAATTCGTAGGACCTCACTAGTACGAATTTGTACGATTTGTCTAAACACATGTGATGGGTTTAGGGGCGGGGTCAGGTGTAGGTCATGCGTACGAATTCATACGAATTGGGCAACTTGTAAAATATGTACTATTTAGTAAAAATCGTATGAATTTGTAGGAATTAGCCACCTCATGAAATCCGTACGAATTGCCGTGAGATCGGGTTGCTTATTCCCTTAAAATCAAATTTCATTACCTTTGTCTACTTTATTCATTGTTTATTTTTTCTGCTCTAAGGAGTAACAGAGAGAGCGAAGGAATAAAGAAAAATGGGAAGCTGCTAGCTGATGAAGTTGATGCATGAGAGCTGATCAGAAGCAGGTCTGGTAAAAAGGTTACTAGCTTATCAGCCTTTGCCTTAGAATGAGACCCATTAATATTACAGAAATATGCAGTGCTTTTATCGATACAGTTCAGTGCAGACCACAGATGTTCCATTATTTAATCAATGTTTCCCACTGATACAATTCTAATAGTTCTCAGATTAATTAACGCTGGTGTTGTGTATGTCATTAACACCCACAGCATTTGAGGGTGGAATCACAGTATTATCTTCTGCAGTGTTTATTGGAAGTGTGACACATTTTTTTTTTGGTAGCAAGTAGCTAGCTTGTACTAAATTTGATTCAGTAAATCTGTTCATGGACCACCGATAATTTAATCTGTACCACAATATTCTAAAGTACGTCCATTTAAGAATAAAGCACTGTTCAATAAATTATTTGATGTGTATTTTATGAAAATAGACATTAATCTGTTAGTGTCAATAACAGCCCACATGTACCAAATTATATATGAGAGTGTTTCCTTTCTTTAAACAGTGTTTCCTTTCTTAAAATAAATCTTTAATAGCAAGCTAGCTAAATTAATTTCTGTATTTTATTCAACTGAAACTTTTGGAACAACCAAAGGGCATTTCTGTGTAAAGCATTTATTTTTCGTATTTCTTGTGCTCTCAGCTTGTCAAAAAGTTATTAGAAATTGATTTTGTGGACTCCAGAAAAAGACAAATAGCATGCATTAAAAATTGTTTATCTTGCGTCACTGTAAAAAGAAAAAAAAATTGCTGCCTTAAAGTAACACTATGTAGTTTTTCAACCTTCATTATATATTTCCAAGACCCTTGTGATGGTACATCGACTTACAATAGGTTGAATGACACGCCTGCCATAGCTTGACAGTGTCTGTATCGCTTTTACTGGCACTATGTAACTTCGGGTTTCGGGTAGGAACCCGAGCACAAAAAAAACTACAAAATTCGACTGCTTTACGGCATACGTCACTTCCCCCACTTCCTCAGATTCTGACGTGAGAGCCCAACTAGCGTTTGATACCCGCCTGTATGTTGTTGTCATGACCGAAGCAACAACTAAAAGGAAGAAGGCAAAGGTTTTGTCAGAGGTGACTAAAAGAAGAAAAAGGGAGAGTGACAAATTAAAAGACCGGACGAGGATCACGATTGGAGGGAGAGCAAGACCGTTTGAAGACGGTGAGAGTGTGCGCGCGCGCGACCGTCTCTCTCTCTCTCAATGCTCGTTCTTTCAGTAACATGCACCCTGTCACAAGCACAGCAGTCAGTCATCTGTAAAGTGTTTATACATTTATAAATAAATCAGGGAGTCAGGGAGCTGACTATAGCGCGAAATGTAAAAGGCTGAATAAGGGCGATATTAAAGGCGAATTATCAATCTGGTAGCTACACTAACATGCTAGTTTACGATGGTTATAATAAATAATCTTTCAGGATAACTATCCTAATGTCAGCAGGCTGATATGTTTGTGTATTTATTTTTACTCTGGCTATAATGCAAATCGATTTTCAAATTTGCAGATTCATCTATGGTAGCTTGATATTATAATATTGACGATATATGAATATTACCTACCACACAAACGTTGAATTGAATTAGCATATCCGTTATGTAAAACAGTAGACAATAGGCTACTATAATGACGCTGTCTTGTAAACGTGAGCTACGCGATCTTTTGACGTTTGAAAAAAATAAAACCCATGAAATTATATTCATATAACATGCTGAAATATATGCCAATGTACCTGGGATGAAGACATTTCACACGCAACGCTGGCAGTCTGCCCGCGAGAACTCAAGACAGTATCGGCTTGTCAACAAATGCACACGTGTATCGCCTGGTGTAACCATGACAGATTTTACGACAGTAGTAGAAGACAATACTGTTTCCCAACTGTAGGGGGACCCCGAGAGCAAAAACCGCAAAAACGACATAGTGTTGCTTTAAATTTTTAAGTACAATCAACTTGGATGTTTAAGTAATTTCAACATAAATTACATTACACTGACTTAAATACTTTTAAGTTATACTTTGTTGAATCTTGTGAAACTTATAAAAAACTTAAAACATTTACTGTTGATCTTCAAAGTCTTTTTTGAAAATCAAGATAAAAAAAAACTTTTATTGAAAAAAAAAACTTTTTTTAAATACATGATCTTTTAAGCTTCTGTACACTTTACCTGAAAACTACAGACAATTCTACATGTGAATAAAATGTTTAGGTTTTGTAGAAATGTATGCAGACTTTCACTCTCATGAATTGAATGGAAGCCTATTCTTCCATTCTGAATTTTGCACAACCCTGCACTGCACATCAAGTATTTTAATATGAACCTTTTTCTTTAACAGCAGAGATCTGCCCCTTGAGGAATACTTTTCCATTGCTAATATCTTAAATGATAGCAGGTTACACATTATACTAGTCTCCGGTTGAGGTGTCATATGGGCTTGATGGAGAAATATTATTCCTCTCTAGCAAACCGTGACCACGGTTGAACAACCAATTTATCACATTCACATGATTCTTATTAAAAACATGTAGCTACTTTGGATCAAATAGAAACACAAATAGAAACCCACATGCACACTTGTCATCCAGCAGACTGGTGTGAATTGTGCAAGTTGATATGTGGAGTTTGAGCAGAGGGGACGCCAACCTTGAAGGTGGCACTCCTTCATCCATGAATGCTTCATTCACAACTCCTTATGCTCAAATGTATCACAACTCAAAACCTTGAGAGGACCTTGAAAAATCTCTCTCTATTCATCTATATTTCATGATGCCTTGTCAGATGGAATTATAGTGTGTTGCCATGTTCTCGTGAAGAATACAGGGAATTTATTGGTGTGGCTTTCCTCTGCCCCGTGGATGTTTATCCTCTGCTGGTTTGCATTTCGTCAGGGTTTGGCGGCACTTAGCCACCGTGTTTGTCTCTGTCCCAAAAGGTTTATAAGCAACAGGAAGATTTAAGTAAACAAGCAAACAAGTTCTGTATTTCCAAGCAAGATAATCACGTAGGAGTTTGCAGAGCCTGGTACCCCTGAATACACACTCCTCATCCCTTCCCTGTTTGAGTCACACCATATACCGCAAATGTAACACCCACATGCGCACACTCGTCGAATCTTGTACCTTGATCTCATGTAGCTGGTTCTGTAACGTCTTGTGAAGCGATGACCCTGTTAAAAGCATCTACCAGATACAACCAAATCATGCTAAATTAAACATGTTTCATTTTCTCCAAAATGGAATTGGACAGGCTTTTAATTTGTCGATCTGTCAGGGAGCATTGCCACATCCATCCATTACGGCTATGCCTGTCCTCAAACAGAAATCGATAGGAGGAAATTCTAGCTGTCAGATTGTCTTTAAAAATGTAGGAAGGCAGCTCATTTCAGTTATCACTTCAGAATGAAAGCAGAACAATAGTTGTTACATCCCTCAACAGTAAAAAACTGTTACAGATATATGATTAAACTCACTGTGGGCATCTGTCTGCTGCCTGGATATTCCTGGGGCACAGAGATACGGCCCTGCATTTTCTTTATCTGATGGGTCGATCGTGCTATTTCCTGTACAACATTCTCTGTGCGTTAGCCTTTTGGTTCTTGTACAGTGATCAAGCAAAATATGTGAAATTCTGGGAATGAAAAGCAATAAAAATAAACAAATCTATATGTTTAGTCCAATCCTTTAGTGTGTGTGTGTGTGTGTGTGTGAGTGTGTGAGAGAGAGTGCGAGAGAGAGAGAGAGAGAGAGAGAGTGCGAGAGAGAGAGAGAGAGAGAGAGAGAGAAAGAGAGAGAGAGAGAGAGAGAGAGAGAGAGAGAGAGAGAGAGAGAGAGAGAGAGAGAGAGAGAGAGAGAGAGAGAGAGAGAGAGAGAGAGAGAGAGAGAGAGAGAGAATGACACAATAACTTGTTGTAAAAGCCCAATTAGAGCATGCGTGACTGATCGCATAAACTGAGGAAATGAAAAATCCAATCCTATGCTTAATACTTTTGGAAAGAATAAAGCATAAATAATTTTATCTGCTATATCAAAATAAAATATAAATATAGGCAGTAGGTTGATCCATTTAAGCGTCATATTTTTTTGAAAACTGTAAAAAAAAGTCTATATATATAAAATTAGTTATAAAATTAGAATTAGAATTATAAAATTAGAGTATATATAAAATTTATTTTTTAAATGTATGTTAATCTAGATAAATGATCAACTTGTGCAGTATTAATTAATGATGCCTAATGCATTAACTAATGTAAACAAAGTTAACCTTTTGTAAATGTTACCATTAGTTTTGTCCACTACTTTTTAGAAAAAAGTGACTGTCTGTTGCATGTTGTTGCAGTATAAAACAGATTCACTTTTTAAATAAAGAGTTTCATAGAATTTATAGTGAGACTCACTGAAATTAATATTTGTCAGCCATAAGTCTATTGCAATAATACTTTATTTTATAGTTGTAAAATTAATATGAAAATAAAACTTTTCCTGGAGTATTTTTACTCTTAGAAATTTTGCATCTACTGTCCAATGAAATTATACATTGCAGTTGATTAGAACTGTACTTGGAGCAAACAACTGTGGCATATTCCTCTCTTTTTTTCTGCCGCCAAATCATGAGAGCTAATCTTTCTAACCTAGTAGAGGCCTCACCACTGTAATAATGCAAACCAGCATGCCACTCACCCATGGCCAAGTTGACCGTCAGAGCCCAGAACCATTGAAAGAAAAGCCCAGCCCAGCACTGACACTTCATTAACTGATAAGCATCTGGTCAGCTCTCTTCTCTGCGGTCTGTCTCCCTCCTCATCTCTATCTATCAGTCTACAGAAAGCTAACGTATCAGTCAGCAGAAGGAGGCGGGTGATGAGAAAATGTGATCCTCAAATCTGTCAGGATAATTGTGCGACTGATAAGTCTCCCATGGAGAATCCATCAAAAATGAGCCTTCCTCCATAGTGGGTCTCGCACTGTGCTAGTGTTGACGCAGGAAGTCAATAATGTCAATTAGCGTAATAAAAAAGACGGTAAAAAGGAAGAAAGTGATAAGCCAAATGGCGAAAGGCTGTGGTTGCTCGGATGCACGTGCTATTCCCATTAAAGATCAAATATGGCTTTGTTATGAAGAAATCCAGAAATTGTGGTTTTGCTTTAGTTTAAATGATTTGGAAATGACAGGAAACTCTCATATAGCATCAACTAAGAAAACATGTGAACAAACAAAAAAATGGTCCAGAATAATAGAAATAAAAACATCGTCAGCTTTATAAGGCTCATTTGTCTTTTGAAATGGTATTCAGGTGAACTTGGTCCTGGCATTACCACGAAAAAGAGATGTTATATGCCATTTTGGCCATATAACCAAGCAATAAAAGCCATGTCACATCAACCTACTCAGAACGAGTCCTACAGCCATTAAAGATTAAATTTACAAGGCTCATCATCCACAGATACAACACCGCAGTGTGCTATAAAGCCTCTTTCCCCTGAATAATGTAAAAACATAAGGACATGTAATGGTCTAAGGGTGTTTTTGTGTGTGTATCATTGCAGCGCTTTGGTGGTGGGTGTGCTCTGGCCTGGCTCTGTTCTCTGAGGGCAGTAAATTGCTGTGTGTGAGGGAGGTAAAGGCAGGGTTTCTGCAGCCACAGATCTACGGGTGCCCCTGCCCCTGATTACAGCCTGCCCCTACTCTGTCCCCCATGCTAAAAATGTACAGCATAATGGCATATTAGTGTCCACTGGAGCCTAAATTGCTCCTACTTTGCATGACACCAAGATAAAATAGCTTATATTCGACACATGCTAAGTTTCTATTGAATGTTGTGCCAAAATATAATCTATTTAACATTTTAATACAAACTCTTGCCAGAATAATGCTGCTGAAGGAAAGGAAAACAATACTGAAAAGGAGATTTTTAGATATTGATGGAATTTTTGTTTTTTGTAGATTTATTTAATTTCGATTTATATAAGTCCTTAGTTAGGTTGAATGTTCCATCAGAAAACAACCTAAATCCTAACCCTTTAAATGCGTCTTTCAAATCTCTCTCTCAGCCTCTAATTTGGTAGATGTTGAAGGTTAAACAGATCAATAAAGGATTGTATTAAATGCTGCACTCAACCCTCTTAACATATGCTTCAGCTGAAGCACACTGCTTCCTGAGCTTTGAACAAGGCAAGCTATAACTTCATTATAAATGAGTAGAGATCACGTTTCAAATAACATTCAATCATTAAGGACTGCATCACAGGAAAATAGGCTGATGAGTTTGTGTGCATCTATGTGTGTCTACATGCACAAACCCATCACATATCTATCGGGATTAAGACATCACCACATTCCTGTAGCCAGAAATGTGACCAAATGACAGTTCATTACAGTGTAAATCTAATTAACTGTATCAGTAAAATACATTTTCAGAAATGACAGAGAAGCGTAGTGTTTCTATAACTTCTTATGTGGTAATCCGGATTGCATAATTAAGTAAATGTCCTACAGTTGAAAAAAAAGACAAGAGGAAGGAGTTTAGTTTAGAGAAATACAAACCAAATGTTTTCTTTTTTATTGTTGTAACCTCTGTAGACTCCTCATAAAAATAGCGTTGCTTAAAATAAGGATAAAAGAAAATTGCTGTTGGAACGATCTCCATAAAGGAAAGTCCATAATTCACACATTCATTTTAATCTCTTTCTCAATAAAGAATCTGAATCTGAAACCATGTTAATGTATACCTGGCAGCAAACCATCCAGTAACTGCAACCGTCTTGTAAGTCTCGCAAACTAACATCCAGTTGAGCCCTTGCACTACTAATCTGAGGCAACTGTTGTAATGCATTTACTAAATTAGCCCTAAAAGCCATTTAAATCAAAATTAACGCAGTACAGGATCTGAAAGAAACAGGAAAAGCAATCAAAATCCAACTCATGAAACTGGATGAAAAACCAAAGGATAGTCAATCCAATTTGTCAAAAACCAAGAGGAACATCAGAGTAATAGTCAGAAGGTTAAACTCAAAAAGCAAGCAGGATGTCTGTTCTGGAAACATATCGTTAAATGCTTGCTGCAAAACTATGGCGCAGCCCAAAAAAAAAAAAAAAAAAAAAAAACATTTGGCTGGGAGCTGCAGAACAGCAGACTCTGTAAATCCAGCTGCTCCATTCTCTCTTGGTGTCCATCCTGTGTTTTGCAATGTTTAGTTTCCTATCTCTTAAGCCAGTCTCATTTATTGCAAGTATAACATTTGGCACAATACAAATTATTGGTGCTTTTAGAAGATAAGCCTTTAAAGATCAATCAGTGGACAGTTACTTAGAAAGTTCTCTGTATAAATGGGACTTTACTGTATCATATACAGCATGGTCTAAAAATCACAGGTTGCCCCTTTTCAATCAAATCTGTCTCCGTTTGCAATGTCGTATCAGCATCATCACATTTTCCCATCTTAAATAAGAGTTACAAGTTAGAAAATAGTTTAAATTCATTTTCACTTTTGTATAATCTGTTTCTTGTATCATCCCATAGTGGATTAATTTATATATTTATATTAATATATTTATGTATAAGCATGTACAAGAAAAACAGTCTCATTTTTGCACTGGGTACAAAAGTAATTGCTGTCTTTTCTGTTGTGCATTCTATTGCATGTTTTCATGATGAACAGAATAAAAGACAGAGCAGGAGAAGGCTGTAGGAATGTTATATCTGTGTTTCCTGTACCTTCTCCTTTGTGTGAGTTTTGATCAGGTAGGGTTCAGGGATGGTGCTGATGGTGGGGCGGGGACGGTGCAGGGAGTTCCCGATGTTGTTTTCTGCCCAAGGAGCAGAGTGTGCTGGTCTGTAGGAGCTGTAGCTGGGTTTGTAGGTGCTGTTGTGATCTCTCAGGCTAGGTAACATCATCCCACTTTCACCTGGTATACTTGTCCCTGCATGGTTGTTAGGAACATTTTCCTCCATCTGAATGACCTCTATAGTCCTAGCAGCTGCCACTGTGCTCCTTTGCTGGTGCCGTTTACGCAGCTTGTAGAAAGCAATAAGCATAACGGCAGCAAGCAAGGTGACTGCCACAAAGCAGCCTATGATGATCTTGGTTGTCTTCATGACCTCGTCAAGACTGGCAGGTGGGCGTGTCGTTCCACGTACAGTTGGCACAGAGACCTGTCGAGGTGTTTGAAGTAAAACTGTCGGTGTAGAGATAAAAACTGGCTGAAAGACGGAGGGGGAGGCGGTTACCGTCTTTGGCTTGATCACTTCCTGTGAGGTGGGTTCTACTTCCTCCACTGTCACTGTAGTGAAGTAACTCAGGTTAGAAGTGTTGAGCTCAGCCGCAGTCACATTCAGGTAGGCCGAAGCATTGGAGTTTCCAGCCATGTTGGTCACCATGCAGGTGTAGACACCTGTATCTGCAGGCAGCACATTGGAGAAGTTTAGTGTCCCATCATTGAGCACTGATATCCGTGGGTGATTAGAGCCATGGGTCAAAACTGTTCCATTCGGCAGGAGCCATCTAACTGATGACATGGGGGCCGTACGACATTTTAGCTCAGCTACACGTTCAGCAGAGATGTTAAGATCCCTTGGGGCATCCAGTATAAAAGGTGCTGAGCACTGGAAAGTGCTCTGGTCCACCTCCACCAGGTAGCGTCCACGTAGGTAAGCAGGGGTGTGGCAGCGGCCACAGCAGGTGGAATTAGTGGGAATGTACTCCCTCAGCCACCAAGCCAGCCACACAACATCACAGTCACACCGCCAAGGGTTGTGGTGCAAATGGAGCTCCACCAGGTAACTCAAGGGCGCAAAAAGGTCATGCGGCAAAGAGCTAAGGTTATTATGGGCCAGGTTGAGCTCAACCAAGGCCGTAACATCATCAAATGCATTTCTCTCTATTGTGGTGATCCGAGAGTTCATAATCCACAGCTTTTTCAGGGATTTCAAACCCCTGAAGGATCCAGGTTTTATCTCTGGAAAGTAGTTCTCAGACATTTCTAGCTCCTCCAACCCCACCAAAGGGGTCAGGACTGGCATCTCCCGCAGATTACACATTCCAAGGTTTAAGTATTTCAAGTTGTATAATCCCTCAAAAGCACCCTCAGAAATATACTCCAGCTTCTTTAACTCTCCCAGATCCAGACGCATTAAAGAGGGAACGCGGTTAAATGCGTAGGAAGGTATGCTTTCGATAGGGTTGTTCCTGAGCCATAATTCCCGCAGTTTAGACAAGTACTCAAAAGCGCCACTTGGGATCACCGTCAATCGGTTGTCGAACAGCTCCAGTGTGTTGAGGCTGTTGAGGCCGCTGAAGGCCCCCACCTCAATCTGCCGAATAGAGTTCCTACCCAGTTGCAGTACCTCCAGGTGACGGAGGTGTTGAAATGTTCCAGCTTCAATTGTCTCTATGCTGTTCTCCATCAGGTTTAAATGGCGTGTGGTGGCAGGGATGCCAGGGGGCACTCGAACAAGGCCGCGCCTGGTGCACACTACCTTAACGAACTGGTTACCACAGGAGCAAACAGCAGGGCAGGTCAGTGGTCCAGAGGGGGTGGCGCACACACTCCACGATCGCACCATGAGGTAGACTGCACAGAGCAGGGCTGCGTTCCAGGCACGGTGCACAGTTACCTGCCACAAGAGACTCATGATGTGGCGCGTTCATAATTCAACATCGCGTGGGGATTCGGCTGGGGAACGGAGAACAGTGGCCCTACCCTGGTTTGAGCAAGACTCTGCATCTGTTTGCCATCGACAGTGCAGGATGGTGCTGTGATAAACACAGAGAGGGAAAGATAGGGAGAGATGGAGGAAGAAAAAGATGAGTGGAGAAGGGGAAAAAAAAAAGCTGACCTACAGAATAAATATGTGGAAATAGAAGGCACCTACCTCATTAGCTCTGAGTTGTCCTTAGTATAATCCTTTATTTTGAAGCAAAACCCCAGCACCATTCACTCATGTTTCCCACTAAGATCACTGCACAACATTTTCAGCTGTTTCTCTCATAAAAGTAAAGTGGAACATGAACTGATTTGACAAAATGGCCCCTATTAATTCCAGAGAGAAGAAGCATTTAGTGAAACTGGTTCAAGGGGTAAGGCCCAGTCAGTTAAGCAGGTGCACGCATCCAGTCAGCTTGAAAAAGATCTCCTCTCAGCTCCCCCATTGATTGTCCTTGGAAGGCGACACTGAATACCACTGAACAATTTTCACAAGACTCCATTGCCAAAGTACATGCACATTAAACCAAGGTACATATAAAAAGAGAAAAAGAAAAGATAAGGGGGAAAAATCCCAAAGTCTTCTCAGATTTGTTTTTTCCCTCGCAGTAGACTAAGTCGCTTTTTTTTTTAGTTTGCCATCGTCCACCCCCCACAACACTTGTTCAGCGATTAGCCGTGCGCTGATGAATCCAAAAAGGCTAACAAACGTACACTGCGGTCATTCCGTATTGCTTTTTTAACTCACTCCGCTCTCCTGTCTGTCGCTGTAGCAGCTGCGGACTGCCGCGTGCACAGTTAGCAATAATCCATCAATTTCTCCGGAGGGGGGCTTGGGGGTGGTGTTGTGGGAGCAGAAGGGGGGAGGGGGGGAAGGAGGACGGGGGAGCAGCAGCAACAGCAGCGCAGCAGCGGTGAAGCTCTCTCCCTATCCGCCGATCTTTTGCTCCTCGTGCTCTTTCTCACTCTTTCTCTGTCTGGCTTGCTCTCTCTCCTTCTTCCTTTCTCTCTCTTTTCCGTATCAGGAAAAAAAGGATTGATGCCGCCGTGTGATGTGTGGCTAATTTCAGAGAGATACCTTGCAGAGGATTCCGTAGTTTGCCCTCCCTCCCCCCGTTGTGGATCCTGCGGTATTCCTTTATTTTCCCTTGTCTTGAGGTAGTAAGTTGTGGCAGTTCGCCTGATCTGGCTGTGAGGCTGCGGGTTGGCAGAGGCTCTGCAGTGGGAGGTGGGCAGCAGAAAAGCACGCGAGGGAGAGAGAGAGAGAGAGAGACGCGCAAACACACTTGCACACACTTGCGCACACGCGCGGCAGAGAAGACTGTCAACGGTGGCAGTGGCGAGAGCAGTGGTCCTCACCTCCAGCACTCTCCCTCCTTTCTGTATTTCTCTCTGTGTGACTGGGTTGCAGGCGGCAGAGTCTTTCTCCTCCTTTTGTCCTTCAGTGGAAACGTGAATGTACTGCTGACGCATCCCGCTCAGAGCAGTGCATTGGTTTGATGCAGTGTTCTTGTGTATTAACACATTCTCCCCCTCCTCGCTGAGTGTACTGCCTCTCTTTCTTTCTCTCAGACACACACCAATACACTCTCCAAGTCTTCCTGGTTCACTTTTTACAGTTTTTACGTCTCATTCTTAGATTTTTTTTTGTCTCCACTTGCCTCCTTTCTTTCTCCTCTCATTATTTTGTTTCTCATTCATCTCTGTCCAAACTTTTCTCTCATGCTGTCTTGTGCACATACACTTTCTAAGACTTTCCACTGTACACACTCTTTCCTCACATTTTCATTGTTAATTTATTTTGCTACTTTTGTCTATGCTCCATTTCTCTTAGTCTGACTTTCTTCTTTCTCTCTGAAAACCTTTATGTTGTATACTGTATATGGTGTTTCAGTGGCATCATTTAAAATGTAATTTTAAATTTGAGAACTATGGAATGGGAGAGATGCTTCTCGGAAAATACCATTATGTAAAGTGCATTTGCATTAAGAATGTATCTTCATACTTTCATTTGAGTTATCCAGATGATAACAGACAAGCAAATTAAGATAAGCATGATACTATAGGAGGCTTCCAAGAATCACTGGGGTGACACCATCTTTGTGTGTTTGCTGACTGTGCTTGCATTGGTCAGTCTTAAGGGACACCACAAAAGCACAGACTAGTGGGAAAGAAACAAACAAAAACAAAAAAAAAGACTGTGAAGACTGTGTTTTGGTGAGACAATAAAGCAACTTGAGTGGGTAAGGAAATAAATAAGGTGGAGGTGTGTGCTGAAATAAAAAAAACTTGAACAAGACAATTTCACATTTCCCTGCCTAAGTGTAGATGGTATTGCCATAATTGACTCTCCCTTGTGTTGTTTCAAACCCTTATAATTTCATTTTTCCAATGTAGCACGAAAGCAAAATGTGCAGGTTCCATACAACAAAAGTGAAGTACAAAAGAAAAAAAAAAGAGACAAAACTACTGTTTCGCTGACCGATATTTATCTTGAATTTTTGCTGACACCTATCTGTCTGGATGTATTATTGCACAAGCTAATGTTTTTAGTAACTGATGCCATTGTAAAAATGTGCAGTTTTTCCACCGGGAAAAGTGTATGCTAATAGGTGGGTTACTGAGAGAAATTTGTAATATTATTGGATCATTTTATTCTCAACACATCTGTCCCCATGAGGCAACCAGTTCCATATAAATTGAATCAGCTTTATTTAGGCTAGGCTACTGATATGACAGGATCTCATGCGAGTGTACATTATTTTGAACTTGTAATACATTTCTTTGTGCAACACTTTTTTTAATGGCGAAAAATGTTTATATTGGTTTTCCTGTCTACAAACATTTTCACATTTGTGCATGGTACACATTTAAGTGCTAATCTGTTAAGTTTTCCCTTCTGTAGCATTTATAATTCACAAATTAGCTAACAATTCTCGCACATGTTCTCAAGTGAATTCGAGCTGACATTCGTTTTTCTCATGCTTCCAGTGGCTCTACAGGTTTTAGACCACTGAACTGGCCTTATGTGCTGTCATCTGGAGAATGAGCAGCAGTGCTAGTTGACATCACACAAGAGAAGGCTCTCTCAGGGGTCTTAACACCTCAGGAGCCCAGCTGAGTTCAGTCAGGACCACTGCTGCTCACATCAGCACGTCCATATTAGCCACACGCTACATATGTAGACTTTAATACTACATGTATTCATCCGTCAAACCAAATCACTTTTCATAACATTGCCCATCACTTTCCCTCTCCATCCTAGCCACCAGAAGAAGTGACATTTTTAAATCCTGTGCACCTGACCAAAACACTTTAAACTGCACCAGAAACGGTGATGGTAAGCGCTCTAGCCTTCATTTGTTATGGTTGCATTACAGAATGGTACTTTTGGACGGTGTCTTATCATCTGTTACAGAGTTAGATGAAGAGTCATAGCACTGTTGGCTGAAGCACCACAAAGCTTTTGCACACCGGGGAGCTGTATGAATTATCTTAGTCTGGATGTACGGTCAATGCTTTGACCCCCTATTTAACAACTCACAAGTGGAGGTAATTGATGTCCATGGTGCAGATCTTAGTGCTAATATCATTATAGAGGTCGTATGTATGGAAATGTCAGGATGGAGCATGCAAGTTCTTCTACGATTCACTCTGCTTCTCAGTGAGCTGTCTATTGGAGGTGTCAAACGGCAACCATACAGCAAAGCAGCAAGGCGGAAAAGCTACACTTGCTGAAGAGACTGCTCATGATTGATTGCTAATGAATATAGGGGGAAAATGTAAATTCTCCTTCCTGACTGACTACAAATCTACCATCTTTCTTTTAGTATAAGTAGTATTTGTTATATTACATTTATTTGCTGTATGTTCAACAATACTACACAAAATTGATTTTCACTTTTATATGATGCTAATTATTTTAGTGGTCACAAAGTGTTCAGATACTTGAAATTATGCTCACATAACACATTTTACACAAGATAGCATTGCTATATTCAGTCATACCGTTTTTATTTCATAATAGGCGATGCCACTCTGGCTTATTTGTGATTGAAGAAACTTTATATAATTGCTCTCAATCTGGCCTACTAAGAAAGCTAGCTCTACATGGAAAAAAGTATATATATTTTATACCTAAAACTTTTTTTAACCCAATACAATGCTGGTTGGGAAAATAAACTAACTCAAAATGTTATTTTCTGTGTCATGTGAAATAGTAAAATAGTGAGGCTCTCTCGGGGGACTTGTGATTAAATATTTCCCCTTTTGCAGAGATACCATCACAAAATGTTCACCACAGATGAAGCCTTCAAGTCCATTTTTTTTAAATTATTATTATTGTTTATATATATATATATATATATATATATATATATATATATATATATATATATATATATATATATATATTGCAGAAAACATTCAACATATGACACAAATTAGCTGTATACAAAACCAGGGATTGCAGAAAAAAAAGAGTTTTTTAATAAATAGTGGTGTACTGTATATTCATTTGGGGTGTCAATTTGAAAACAACATATTAAAAACTGATTAGATTTAGTTACACCCCTTGACTTTATGTAAATTCCATAATAAGAAATTTTTATCTGATCAGCATATCAGATAATTAATTTGATTTGGATTTTTAATCAATTGAAATTCCTAATATTACGGTACCACAAAGTAAATATATGATCTTGGCTGCAATGACTGCAGTTGCTGTGACAACAGTTTGCATGCATTTATATATAGGTTTTTAACATTGAACTGAAATAAACAGGATGTTTTAGATCAGTGATTCCCTACTAGGGATGCATGTTTCACTTGATTATTATTATATTTTATTTTATAACATGTTTCAGTTCCATATTAAGGAAATGCAATTTGTAAATGTGCAATGCAATTGTGTGGATTACTCTTGTAAATAAATATATGTGTACTTGGAATAACTAATACATAGTGTAAACATATCTTATAGAAACTCCCATTGGATTGTAATGTCTCTGTGCCAGCTTATAGATCAGCTCTAGAGACCGTATTTGTGTGTTTGAGCACATGAGTGTGGTTTTGTTTGGTGACCTGGTTGTGGGTAGCTGGTAACAAGCAGATTCTGGAGGGGTGTTTGAGGGGTAGATAGATGGAGGATGTGGGCTAAAATGGGCCCATGTCAATATCATTCCCTCTGTTCCACATCCTCTGATACCTCTCTCTCATGCAGATTAAATATGTGGCATGCCGCGTCCCAGTTTCTGTGGCAGTCATATTTGGCGGTCACTGTGAAGGGTGTTAGTGAGCCACAGCGGCCGAGGGGAGTGGATTGTGATGATACCACAGCGCATTCAGTCTGAATATCGGTCAAACTCTGCCTCTGTAACATTTAATAGTACTCGTCGTATACACACTTCATTACAGTAATTACTGCAGAGTGCTGATCATAAGACATGTTGTTCGTTCCGGTTGGGAGGGGAAGGGGTTCTGATGGGCGATCAGTGAAAGTGTTCAGAGTGAATGAATGAATTGGCTCTTGGCTATGAGGCTGTGGATCCTCTATGCTTAGTATAGCATGTTAGCAAAGTGCTGCTCTCACTACTTTGGGTTCAGTAGGATCGATCTGGGCTGTAATGATGAAATCCCCTTCTGCTCTCTTCACCGTCCATTTTTTTTTTTTTTTTTTTTTTGGAAGACGGAGGTTGGTTTGATTTATTAGCTGTCTGAATTTGCTCACCCTCATCGACCCTGCTCATGGTGTCATGTAGAGATGTGGGTGTTGCTGAAAGGTTATGGTCAACACTACTTTATCTCTCTATTTGCCCTATGATCAGTGCTGCTTGACTTACAATGAGCAGTGGTGCCAGTATCTGTTTTCACATCCAACTATGAAACTCAATGCACCTGACTGGCCATTGTCCAGATCTTTTATAATTCAGGTCAGTTTTATCAGAAAATTCGATTTTCTGTCCTGATCGTCTGAGAGTAACAGGATATGAGATTACTAATATTTTCTTTTAATTGGTATGCTAAACGTGAGCTTGATTCAGTGTTTGTTTTAAATGGGCGTATCATGAGGATATATCATATTTCCCTGCTTATTTCGAAATAAAAGAGCTTAACTTTCAGAACACCGTTTAAAAGTTTGGGGTCAGTTAGATTTTTTATGCTCACCAAGGCTGCAATAATGTGATAAAAATACAGTAAAACAAAGTGATATTGTCAAATAATATTACAATTTAAAATGGATGTTTTCTATTTTAATATATTTTAAAATATCATTTATTCATGCGATGGCAAAGCATTCTAATTATATTAGATATAATTAGCTTAATATTTTTGTGGTGAATGAGATAAAAAAAAATCCTGGATTCTTTGATGAATAGAAAGTTCAAAAGAACAGCAGCTATTAATTGTTTTTAACATTAGAAATACATTTACTGTGACTTTTGACCAATGTGATGTTGCTGAATAAAAGTATTAATTTGTATAATCATTTTATTTAATTGATATGCAATTTATGCAAATAAAACAAACTTTTTTTCAAACTTTCATACAAAGTTTCTCTTGACAAATTGTATTTCATTAAAAAAAGTTTGTATGAAATTACCCTTTTTAAGTCACTGATTTACTAACCTAACTAAATAGCAATAGCAATAAGTTAAAGCTGTTGTTTCACTTTCACCTATAAGATTTCAACATTTTCATATCACATTTAGGCCTACTTAAATGTGCACAATGCAGCTTGATGTATTGCATGGAATTTCAGTTGAGTGAATTCTGAATTAGCTCTTTAACAAATGTCTGGTTTTCTCAAATATCCTTAATCTGCACTCTCAAAATCTGCTTGCAGCAGTTGCCTGCACGACTCATTTAACTTAAAAACCCTTTGTTTCAAACAGAATTATTCATTCAGACACAGTGGGAGTGCAGCTTAAGATTTCAGCAAAATCTATAAGTCTATGAGCTTGTTCTTAGCGCCGACACTTTATCTTGCTTTTGTTTTCGTACCCGGCTACTCAAGCCTGGCTAATCGTATTTGTGATTCTGATTTCTTCAGTGATTGATTTTGCATGTCTGAATTAAAACTCACTTCCTGCTTCCTGTTGATTAATGCTGTGTTTGCAGAACAGATTTAGTTGATCTTGTTGTTCGTAGACTAATATCCTTAATTATTTGGGGACCTCATTTGGTGTGGCGTGGTTTTGCACAGATGATTAAGGATGCCTGCACATCAGAGAAAACTCGGGCGTTTGATGGATAGGAATTGCAAAATTGCTTATTGAGATACTGGAGAAAGAAAAAAAAACAGTTCACTTTTAAGTCAGGATACAGAAAGTTGGGATTCCAAAAGCACAACCGGACTCGGCTCTATATAATCCTCATTGGTCAACCCCATTGGATGCCTACTTTTAAGTGTGTTGTAGTTTTAATGTTAAAGTTAAAAATGTTTTATCTTTCGGTCGCATGACAGAGCATCACTTTATCAAACCCTTTTAGTCCCATTCAAATCAATGGATTTGTAGTATTCTCTGAAGCAGCGTTAACACTATGTAGACACCCTAAGGCTGAGTTCATAAGAAAAGGGCAGAACTCTTTGTTTACATCATATTTTTATAACAAATTATCATTCATGTATTTCTCCTAAATAAAGGCACTCTTAGAGTTACTTATTTATTAACTATAATGTTTGGTATGGAGACTCTCACCAAAAAATGTCTCTGCTGTGAATGAGTTGTCTGCAGTCATATTCTGCTACAGCCACATAAAACAAATATATTTTGAGATGAGAGTCTATGTAAGTGTAATCATACTAGCCAGAGGTAGTTTATATGAATCCAGTTGCAGGAGCTTTATTGAAATTAACATAGGACAAGCAAGCCGTGTCCAGTTCTTTGCTAAGCTACCTGCTATAACTTAATAAACTCCCCACTGGAAGGGTTTCAGGACAAGTACGGCGGATACAACTCGAGTCACTTTATGAGCTTTTATTGCGCACACATACACAATAATCATCCACAAACTAGATAGCCTGAATGCTACCGCTACACTAAGTTAGTCTGTCAGCTGGATATTAGTGACGTTATTTTGCATGTTAGTTCGCTAGTTAGGTTGTAAACCTGCAATGAAAACACAAATACAAATACCAAAATTAACTAATGAAATTACACAATCATGTGATATTAATTCTTGATCTGAATTAGTAGCAAAGCTAGTTTATAGTCACTCACCGGCAATGCGTACCAGTCCTGACTATCAATAGAATGAAAATGAAACCTAAAGGCGACGCCTGCACACTGTGACTAATTAAGCATACACAGACAGACCAGGAATGATAATAAAACTGTAACCTAGTAAGATTATAACATATATGACATAACATAAATATGTCTGCATTTGGAATAAGGCAGTAAATGTAAACACTTATTTCCTCAAATACCCCAGAACATAATGATAACATCCATCACTTGTAATATATATATATATATATATATATATATATATATATATATATGAAAGTTCTTCAACCCGTGAGAATAAACAGGTGGCACAGCACAGACTTGATGTGCACAGACTTGATGTAGGAAAGTTTTCACCAAGAGCAGAAAAGGATACAACTCAGGTGGTTATTCACAGATAAATATTCACATTCAGGTAAGCATTCACAGGTAAGGCTTTTTATAGTCTTTGGAACAATGCATCAAACATAACTTTGGAAAGTATCCACTGGTAATATCTCTCACAGTCTTTGAAATGTGGCATCACACATAAATACCATGAATCACCACAAATAAGGAGAGAACGAATACATTTACACTGCGGAAATCTGCACTTTATTTCACATCATTCTTAAAATAAGCCGAAGTCTGGCCATTTACAGCTATCGGTATCGACGCGAAACATCCAGAACCGCCGCGCCGAACCAGAGTTGCAGCCTCCCGACAACAAGAACCCAACAGCTTTTGTAGGGAACGAAGAACCTGCGCACCGGTGCTCCCAATCACGCCGCAATCAGTCAGTCACCTGCAAACAATACAGACGTGACACACACACATATACACACACACAAAACAAGGAAGGACTGACTGGGACGTCACACAGGTAAAGTCGTTCACAGTCTGTGACAAGAAGAACAGAATGCATCTCAAGTAAGTCTTCACTGGGATGGTTAAGAATCAAACTAAAACTTCAAACTCCTTCGGAGTATCAAACGCCATAACAGGAAACATTCGGTGAGGTTGGTTCTTTGCAGATGAGCGCAGTAAGTATCCTTTACAGCATTCAAAGCCAGACCAAGGGGCTATTCCATAAACCAAGATTAGAGTATAAGCCAGGCTTATTTCGGTTAGTCAGGCTTATTTTTGGTAGATTCAGTTTCATAAATCAAACTTAAAAAAGTTCAAACTCAGTTACCCTGGCAACTTATGCTGGGAAACTAGCCTGTATATATATATATATATATATATATATATATATATATATATATATATATATATATATATATATATATATATATATATATATATATATATATAATATATATATATATATATATATATATATATATATGTACTTTATTATGTCTTTCAATTCAAACACATTTAACACAATTATACAAATGGACAGTTCCTTTAAAGACATCATATTTTCCCCCAATAAATATTCCTTATTTTTCCTTCTACTTTTTTTTCTTTTGTGATAATACCAACACATACATATAAATAAAACAATAAATGAATATTAATAAAAATATAACATTCACATATATCAAACTCTTATAATGAATGACACATAATTCCTAATAGTTATTCAAGTAATATTATTTAAATATCAAATATTCAATATTAAATAAGTAAATAAATAAAATAACAAATAACTAGAAATAAAAGGGAAGGTTACATAAAAATGTAGTTAATGTAGGCCAATATATATTCCTTTATTTTATGGAATATTCTTTGATTTTAGAGTTGCACATATCTTTTCAAAATGTATACATTTGTTCTTAATTTAATGTTATCCTCTCCATAATGTACTTTAGTAACTAAATTTAACCACTCATTTAAAACTGGGGATTCTTGCTTTCTCAAAAACATTATTGCATAAAAAGCTGTAATTCTCAGCATTCTAAATAAGTATATATCATCTTTATAAAGTAGCATAGGTCCTATATCCAAAACTATATTTTGTATCTTTATATATTTAGTTTCTTAAAAAAAATCTTCCCTGAATTAGGCTACTTCTGTTCAATTTCTTTTTTTTATTAGAAGTATAAAATATATGAGTGTAATGAGCTAGAAGTTCACTGCAACTTATCCAACATCCTAAAGAGAAATTATTATAATTAGAAGATATTTCTAGTGTTATAAAATATTGCATATTAATTTTCCAAGCAAAATTTATATTTTAGTCAGAATTATTGCGTTCCTATTTGGCGCGCATTCGCGCAGCAGCGCTCGTTCAATATGAAGATTAGCAGCAAAATGGATACATTTGCACGACTTTCTAACATTTACAGATGGAGAATACAACTGTAAAATGTAATTTTTGCACTGAGGGGGGAAAAAAACATGTCACAAACGCATAAAACAGCACAAAATATACTCTGTTTGATGGTGGATCGATTTGATCCACGATCGACCTCTAGGGCTGCTTCAGAAACGCGTGCACACGCAATTATCTAGACTAGATAAACCTGGATCAAATTAGTGAGATTGCTTGAACTTCAATTACCTTTCATGGAACCACTTTAGCCCCAACTTATTTATTAGGCTCATTCAAGTCCGGTTTTGGAGTTTAATCCCCGCTTTTCTAAGCTTCATTTATGGAACAGCCCCCAGGTCTGATCTTCATTTCAATGTTTATGTAGGCTGAGCGGGTGAATGACGGAACCGATTCCAGGACCAGGCTGTGACAGTAAGATTTAAAAAAAAAAAAACATGATTGAAGTAAGTTACATGCAGTGTGTTATTATGTGGTTTTCATAAGATTCAAAACATGTGTAGCGACAATGAGTCTTACATGAAATTAGCTCAAATTATATGGAATTTTAATAATTAATCATGAATATGATTAATATATTGCATATTACAGTTAAATTATTGAAGTTGAAAATAGATCGATTGTATATATGAATGATCAATCACAACGAATTATAATTTCTCATTCATATATCAATGGTCCCCTTTCAGATCGATTATATGAGATAACCTTTAATGGAGCTAATTTAGCTATCGAACAATCTGTTTGTACAGCAAACGGCCGTAAGATTAACTTATCAACTTCTCAACAAGGTTATCCCTTCCTTATAATTCCAAAAAAGCTATTTTCTGGCCATAAAAATTCACCTTCTTGTTATTATAAAATTTAGGTTACTGAAATGGTAACGAATTGTAAAGCTTTGCAGCTAGATCAAACATTTCATTGACTTTGTAAAAATGGGGATTTTAGACAGTAAGCAATCATGAATATAATGGCTTTAATAAATGCAAAACTAGTAATACATTGAACTACGATTCACATAGAGTAAATATGTATTTACAACCGGAACAGACTAAACGGAAAACATTACAAACACGAATTTACAATAGGATGAGTGAGGGAGAGAAAACGAGAGTGAGAGAAATAGAGAGAGAGAGAGAGAGAAATGAGCTACAGGTCAGAGAGAGAGAGAGAGAGAGATCACCGATGTGATCTCAGCATGGCAAAAATCACAGACAATAACCTTAAGAGAGACAACAAGAAATCACGTCAGGTCACAACCAATACTTGCATATGGTTCTTGTTGTGTTGCTGAGGAACGCAGTCGTGTGCGTGGGTCCTTTTTCGGAGCGGACGTGTTCTTTTGTGTCTTTTCCGGGCAAGCAGACTCGCGGGAAGTTTAAACTTTAAAGGTTCAACGGCGTGAAGTTACCAAAGAAATGATTCAGAGTTCATCTCCCTCATGGAAGGAGAGGTGAATATGAAAATAAAACTTAGTAAAGAAAAGAAAAGAAAAGAAATGCGGCGTAAAGCTCCCTAAGGAGCCATGGGACCGGAAACCTCTCACAGGGAAAAGTGCTCTCCGAGAAACTTCTGTGTCAGTCTCTTATGGAGAGGAGGGGTTCACGCCTGCTTCGCGTACGTGAACCAATCATCTTAGAGTATCTCGAGCGGGAAAAGTTCTTCTTTGTCCTGTCAGGATAATTTGTGACGGTATGAAATTTTGTCATTTCTACCCAGAAAGATTGTACACACAGAACAATACATTTTACTGTAATATCCTATGTATGACTTGTTTAGTCAAAACAAGACGGTCAAACAGGTACCAAGAATGGCCGGAAAGAGTAGAAGAAACATAAAGTTACATTCATATGCAGAATTACACACATTTAATGTTCACTCACACGACTATAAAGCCATAATACCGGCTACTATGACCTAGGAAAGATCAAATTCATGTTTATACATTTCTTAAATGGTTATCCTTATAGAAAATATAAGATTGCAGAGTCTATTCCTTTTTCTTTATCAGAATTCAAGTGGGAGCTGTGATTCCCTTGGAATTCCTTTTGGGGGTCATAAAGTTTTATGACCTAGCAAGAGGGAGAGGCACAGAAGGTGATCCTGTTAGGTAATCTTTCTTTAGAAATACACTTAAGATTCGAAGTTACAGACCAGTCTCCAATTACACCCATAGAGTAAGACAAAACTAATTAGATATGCATGCATACAGGAAGGTCAGATACGATTCTGTGTTATATACATTAAGGACATTTCTATCCTAAGTTGCACACAAAGGACGTTTGTGTGCGGGTATGTGTGGCGTGTGTGTGGGGGTATCCTTATGGTCAGCATCTGTCCATCCGTGGTGTGTACCACGTGAGGGTTTCAAGAACAACGGGGACCTGTTTCTTGATTGCACAATGCGTCATAAATGGAGCTAATCAATGACCTACTGGCAGACATTGGGGCACCATTTCACATGATTCAAGGTTTTGTGAATTAAACATATATGTGTTCATATTTGTTCAGTAGTGAGAGGAAAACTGGATTCGGTCAGTCGTCTGTTTTGAAATAGGCCTAAGTTACGTGCAGTCTGTCAGTATGTGGTTTTCATAAGATTCAGTACTATCTCTGAAGTGAACCTGATAGTCCTCAATAACTGATTCCGTTAGTTTTGGCTTGTGCAGCATCTACTTCACTTTCTCTCGAGGCCTGTGGAGTGGGTGTTTTTACACTCATTGAATGACTCTTGGCACCGTCAATGAAGCCCTCTATATGGGCCTTTACTAAGTCACAAATACAAATATCTATGCCAGTCACAGTCTCTGGGAGCTTAATGAGGAACTTGCCAGGCATTTCATTTTCACTCTGTTTTGGGGCCACTGAGTTACCCTGCTCAGAACTGTCCATTGATTGTTCTATAGAGTAGTTGGTCCCTGTATTGGAAACTCAGTCCCTGGGTGCCTAATTATGAAACTCTTCTTCTGTCTTTAGCTCAGAAGGAAAGTTCAGGTTTCCTGAAGCTCAGAAGGAGAATGCCTGTCCTGAAGTCTTCCTGTGTGTCTGGGTTCTGGTACTCCAGGACTGGAACTGTTCAACTTCACAATGATGTTTTGTAGATTCATCCATCTATCCATCTACCCATCTATCCATCTACCCATCTATCTATCTATCCATCTATCCATCTATCCATCTATCCATCTATCCATCTATCTATCTATCTAATCTATCTATCTATCTATCTATCTATCTATCTATCTATCTATCTGTCTATCTGTCTATCTGTCTATCTGTCTATCTGTCTATCTATCTATCTATCTGTCTATCTGTCTATCTGTCTATCTGTCTATCTATCTATCTATCTATCTATCTATCTATCTATCTATCTATCTATCTATCTGTCTATCTGTCTATCTGTCTATCTGTCTATCTGTCTATCTATCTGTCTATCTAATCTTCGCCACAAATACTTATATTTTCTCATGATATTTTGTTGTATCCAGGAATATGTTCCAGCATCATTGCTGATATTTATAAATTTGTCAACTTGATAATTATATTGTAAACATTTTTATGTTCATGAAAGTATAATTATTGAAGGGTAGCGTTAATGTTAGAGCTTTAGGCTGTGTAGTAGACCATATTGGTGTGGTAGCAAAACTAGGAATGAACTAAGCCATTGCTGTCTGTAAAACATGAGCTTTGGATCTCTCCCCAACAGTACTATTCAAAAGTCTGTGAACCTGTGGCTCATTTTCATCCTAATAGCATGAGTCTACCCTGCATATATGTCCAACATATAGTCTCCGACATCTTGAGTCTGGTATTCCTATGTGCTGTCGGAAATGAGGGAATCTCCCATGAAACAATCAGCCTCATAGTTTCAAGGATCCTTTTTATATTTCCTCTCCAGTCATATGCAAATGCTACATTTGCATGCAGAACTGAGATTGGCTGCTAGCAATTAACATTCTGGTAATGTCTGAATTCATTATCCTGGTGTTGCTCTGCCAGCAGTTTGCAGTAAAAAGGGACTTTGTCAATGTTTGATGTTTGGTAAAGAGATGTTAATTATAGTTGCACGAGACCCTGATTCTCTCCGACTTTCAACCGGAACACTAAACGCTACTGTGAATGATTTCAGACAGCAGACCTTTGCTTGTTATTTGGCGATCCTTTAAAGTAGTAAGACACAATCAGCATTTTCAGTTTTACTTCGGTGGGAGGCCATAAATGAATAGTCAAGTAAATTAATTAAACACGGACAGAAGGGGGCCAGAGTTTCTGTTGATACATGAGCCTGGCTCTGCTGCATATGTCTGTATCCATAGTTTCTGTCATAAACAACATGTCTGAAATGAAAAGTCTCTCTGATATTATATAAACTGATGTGAGAATATACCATACAAATATATAATTTAGTGCTTATTTGCTAACCTGATAAAGCTTGAGTATATGGCAGTGAGAGAGAATGAAAATATTTCATGTCATCCATAAATTGTTGCCTGACATATCTAGAAGGATTTTAATGCAGTAAACCTGATACTTTTAAACTTTGGCACAGACATTGAGAGCGATTGGTCCTTGTTTTTGAGATGTAGAACCCTTGAAATTTGGAAGCCGAAGACTTCTGGGAAAATAAGAGAATATGTACTATAGTCTCCATCAGAAATCTTACTTTGTTCCTGTAGCTCAGCAGGTGAGGATGACGTTAGCAATGCCAAGGTCAAGAGTTCAATTCCCAGACAACTCATGTAGTGATAAAATATATAGATTGAATGCACTTGAAGTCACTTTGGATGAAAGCTTCTGCAAAATGTGTGAATATTTAATTGATTTATTTTGACAGTGTACTTTTGACAATAAATGCATTCTAACACATTTGCTGTACATTTAGTATGAATACTATAGGAATTTTTCTTTTTCTTTATTTTCTTTTTTTGAAAGAACCGTCTTATGCTTATTTGTTTGATCAAAAAGTAAAAACAGTCAAATACAGAACTATTATTACAATTATTTGATTTGATTTACTTTCAATCAATCAATCAACATTTATTTATACAGCCCTTTACAACACTCAAGGTGAGCCAAAGTGCCTTCCAGAAAAAAAAAAAATATATATATATATAATGCCTCAAAACAAACTATAACAACAAAATATATGTCACAAAGAAAACACATAATGCCACAACAACTGCTATGAATTAAAAGCCAGTCTAAATAAATAAGTCTTAAGCCTAGCCTTAAAATGGCCCAAGTCAGTGATTGTATGTATGTCACCAGGTAGCTTGTTCCAAAGGCTTGGCCCAGCCACAGAAAAAGCCCGGTCACCCCAAAGTCTGTACCTTGACCTAGGGACTTCCAGCTAAAGTTTATTTGTTGATCTAAGAGCCCTGTTTGATTGATGCAAAGTTAACATCTCAGTTATGTACGATGGTTCAAGGCCATTGAGAGCTTTAAAAACAAACAATAAAATCTTAAAATCAACTCTTAAAGAAACTGGAAGCCAGTGGAGCGAAGAAAGGATTGGAGTTATTTGCTCACGTTTGCGTGTATTAGTTAGAAGACGGGCTGCTGCGTTCTGCACCAGCTGAAGGCGCTTGAGTGATGACTGTGAGACTCCAACATAAAGCGCATTACAATAATCTAGTCTAGAGCTAATAAAAGCATGAATAGCTTTCTCAAGATCCGAACAGTTTAAAAATGGTTTAACCTTGGCCAATAAACGAAGCTGAAAAAAACTAACTCTAACCACGCTGTCAATTTGCTTATCAAATTACATGCTACTATCAAAAGTCACACTGAGATTTCTGATAGTCGGTCTTAGCTTCGAAATTAGCATATAAGGGTCAGAGGTTGCAGACTCACCAAATAAAATATATTCAGTCTTATCTTCATTCAAATTAAGGTAATTTTGCTTTAACCATGATTTAATGTCATCAAAGCAATCAATTAGTGACCGCAATGCATCAGAATTTGTTGGACTCATAGGCAAATAAATTTGCAAATCATCAGCATAGCAGTGATAAGCTATGTTATGCTTGTCTATGCTAGACACAAGTGGCAGCATATAGAGAGAAAATAAAACCGGTCCAAGAATAGAGCCTTGTGGCACCCCGCAAGAGAGAGAAGTAGTAGAGGAGGACGAATTCCCAATCACTACAGAAAAGGTTCTGTTGGTCAAATATGACTAGAACCACTGAAACGCAGTACCCTTAATGCCAACATAGTGATTAAGGCGAGACAGAAGGATTGCGTGGTCCACTGTATCAAAGGCCTTGAGATCAAGGAGCACTAAAATAACAGGGCTCTTGACATCAACAAACCGAGCAATATCGTTGTGCACCTTTTACAGTGCAGACTCAGTACTATGTCGCAATCTTAATCCTGATTGAAACTTCTCAAACAGAGAGTTGTTTTCTAAAAATGAATGTAATTGTATGAAAACAACTTTTTATAACACTTTTGATAGAAAAGGCAGTTGAGACATTGGTCTGAAATTAGACAAAATAAAAATAAAATAAATAAATAAATAAATAAAAAATAATTGTATTAATCCCCAGGGGGAAATTTATACATTTTAAATTAATTAAAATAATTAAATTAATTAAAATAATTAAATTAATTAAAATAATTAATTATAGTGAGCTAATTAAAATAGCTCACTATAATTATTTAAACTACAATAAAATAAAACAGTTTTTTATTTTCATATTTTTAAAAATGTAATGTGTGTGTGTGTATATATATATATATATATATATATATATATATATATATATATATATATATATATATATATATATATATATATATATATATATATATATATATATATATATATATATATATATATATATAAACTCACTCCAAACTTTTGTATGGTATACATAATATTAATAATAAATTATGATGATGATGATGGTTATTATAATAGAAGTTAAATTGTGACATTAACTAAGCATGAATATAAGTCTAATTTTTTATTGTTGTGAACAAAAATGGTTTTCTTTCCTATATATGTCTTATGTTGATGTCTTTTAAGTAGTGCACATTTAACTAAAAATCACATTCGGGTGTCAAAATGTCACACAGTTTTCTCCAAACTGTGATACTTTAATGGTGTTTCTCTCCTTTAAAAACAAGCGCTTTAAAGTGAAGCTTTTCAAAGATCTCAGTGTGTTTGTATGGATGGAGGGCAGCCTGACTCACTCCAGCTACACAGAAGCTACAGTGGGGCAGTGAGAGTTGAGACAGGTGAAAATATGATTGAGGGCTAAGCGATAAATCCTGTAAACTGGAGGTTCTGACCTGTGGTAATATGTTTCCTATGGCAATGCAATTCTGTATTTCCCCGAGGTGATCCGGGCCTCTATGGAAGAAAAGCATTCAGCAGCTTTCTCTAAATTGAAGTCAATAATGGCGAGTCGTTTATTAAGTGTTCTCAGATACTCTGGGCAGCTTCTGGAAGGGCCGCGATTGAGTTTTGAAAATATAGCAGACAAATAGGAATTGATCTATCACCCCCACAGATGAAAAAGGCAACAAAATACAAATATCAGCTTTAGAGCGGTAATCAAATGTTTCAGCTAGGCTGTTTTATGAATATATTCAATACAAACCTTTTCATGATCCCTTTTAATATATTTGCCTCTTTTCTTGGATTAGTGGATTACAGAAGATTGTATTGGCTCTCTAGTGACTCATTCCACATACAAGCTTAATGTGTCGAGCCTTTAAGATTCATATAGGGGAGCAGAGCAAGTGTGGAAGGAAATATGTCTTGTTATTGAGATACAGCCATCCTCATTCAATCTCAACAACAGTGCCAGGCGTCAATACTTTTACCTATTGACCCTAGGAAATGCGTTATAGGTTCCGAGTTCATTGTTTTCATCAGTCGCTTTAAAGCACTTTTCCCTTTTTTTATGTAGGCTATGCAGATTTTACAGTCAACTGATCCTTGTGGACTGGAACATAAATGCGTTATTTTGGATTAGTCTGTTTAACATTAATGTGGTAATCTCACAAAAATCATCAATATTTGACAACACCATTAGATACAAAAATAATATGTCAAATATTTATGATAAATATTGACAAATCTGGTATTGCTTCAGTAATTGAATTAATTTCAAATATATTTTCAGCTCTGTTTATTGAATTGTCACTACAACTAGACAATATAACTATGTTAAACTACACTGAACAAAATTATAAACGCAACACTTTTGTTTTTGCCCCCATTTTTTATGAGCTGAACTCAAAGATCTAAGACTTTTTCTATGAACACAAAAGGCCTATTTCTCTCAAATATTGTTCACAAATCTGTCTAATTCTGTGTTAGTGAGCATTTGTCCTTTGCTAAGATAATCCATCCACCTCACACGTGTGGCATATCAAGATGCTGATTAGACAGCATGACTATTTCACAGGTGTGCCTTAGGCTGGCCACAATAAAAGGCCACTCTAAACTGTGCAGTTTTACTGTATTGGGGGGGGTCCGAAAATCAGTCAGTATCTGGTGTGACCACCATTTGCCTCACGCAGTGCAACACATCTCCTTCGCATAGAGTTGATCAGGTGGTTATTCACAGATAAGTATTCACATTCAGGTAAGCATTCACAGATAAGGCTTTTTATAGTCTTTGGATTGTGGCCTGTGGAATGTTGGTCCACTCCTCTTCAATGGCTGTGCGAAGTTGCTGGATATTGGCAGGACCTGGAACACGCTGTCATATACGCTGATCCAGAGCCTCCCAAACATGCTCAATGGGTGACATATCCGGTGAGTATGCTGGCCATGCAAGAACTGGGATGTTTTCAGCTTCCAGGAATTGTGTACAGATCCTTGCAACATGGGGCCGTGCATTATTATGCTGCAACATAAGGTGATGGTCGTGGATGAATGGCACAACAATGGGCTTCAGGATCTCGTCACGGTATCTCTGTGCATTCAAAATGCCATCAATAAAATGCACCTGTGTTCGTTGTCCATTACATACGCCTGCCCATACCATAACCCCACCACCACCATCGGCCACTCGATCCCCAACATTGACATCAGCAAACCGCTCACCCACACGACACCATACACGCTGTCTGCCATCTGCCCTGTACAGTGAAAACGGGGATTCATTCGTGAAGAGAACACCTCTCCAAAGTGCCAGACGCCATTGAATGTGAGCATTTCCCAATTCAAGTCGGTTACGACGACAAACTGCAGTCAGATCGAGACCCCGATGAGGACGACTAGCATTGAGATTAGCTTCCCTGACATGGTTTCTGACAGTTTGTGCAGAAATGTTTTGTTTATGCAAACCGATTGTTGCAGCAGCCCTCTGGGTGGCTGGTCTCAGACGATCTTGGAGGTGAAGATGTTGGATATGGAGGTCCTGGGCTGGTGTGGTTAAACGTGGTCTGCAGTTGTGAGGCCGGTTGGATGAACTGCCAAATTCTCTGAAACACCTTTGGAGACAGCTTATGGTAGAGAAATGAACATTCAATTCACGGGCAACAGCTCTGGTGGACATTCCTGCAGTCAGCATGCCAATTGCACACTCCCTCAAAACTTGCGACAACTGTGGCATTGTGCTGTGTGATAAAACTGCACATTTTAGAGTGGCCTTCTATTGTGGCCAGCCTAAGGCACACCTGTGAAATAATCATGCTGTCTAATCAGCATCTTGATATGCCACACGTGTGAGGTTAATGGATAATCTCGGCAAAAGAGAAGTGCTCACTAACACAGATTTAGACAGATTTGTGAACAATTTTTGAGAGAAATAGGCCTTTTTTGTACGTAATATAAATGTATCTTAATTTAAGAATTTTTAGATGTTTTTTATTTAACCTTTATTTATTTAACCAGGCAAGTCACTTAAGAAAAAGTTCTTATTTTCAACAACAGCCTGGCAATTACAGAAAATGGAAAACAAGGCAAAAATATTAAGCAAGAAAAACTCTTTTTTTCTTTTTTTCTTTTTTTTTCTTTGCTGTGTAGTGCCAATTTGATAAAATAAGGTGATTAACTGATTTATTTTATTGGAAATGTTATTTTTGAAACTAATAATATAAGGTTATGGAACAAGAGTCAGTAACCTGCTGTTGTGACAAATTAACCGAACTAGGAGGATTGTGATGTGAATTTATCATCATAAACAGTTCTTTAACAAAGCTGAAAACTTTAAATATTTAAGGACAATTATTATTTTTCAGTTAAAACCTAAACCATGTTCATGTGATGCTTATATATGTTAGATATTAGACAAAGCTTTTGTTTTGTATAAAGTCTCCTCAAATGTGCTATTTTGCGGCATGTACTTCAACGCCACAGGTGTTGAAACAACCATTTACCCTGCTCATATCATAAGTATACCTTATTCATTTTCAGTGCTCATAACACACATGAATGCTAAATCAAACAAATGCTAACTGTGTTACTGCATCTTGTCATATTTTATACTGTACCAGCCTTTGACAGAATGTAATTCTAAGTTAACTCTCTCCTGACAAAGGCCATTAGCTTGATAACTTAACATTAACATTTCATTTCAAAACGAAGCGCATTGGCACAGCTAAATCCCGCAGGCCCTCTGCCTAAATGACTGGACAGTTGCATGAGGGCTTTGTTGGGGGCTTTGGAAGGGAGGGCGGTACGAGTTTAGCATTGCAATTGGAATTGATTTCCAGACATGGCCCATTACATGTGGATGCACTTCATCTCTTGAAAGCCAGGATGACACGCTCTCATACACAGCACTAAAGCTTTCTCTCAGGAGACACCGGCTCTGTGGCCTAACCTCTTTAAGTAACATGCCTTATACTTGCGTCACATTCAGCTGATGGCTGTTTATGACTGCTTACATGCATGAAATATGACAGGAAAACGCGGCTGTCACAGAGGCATGCCATTAATTATGGACGATTCAGTGACCTTTGAATTTATCTGCATATTCCAGGGCAGTTATTAAAAGAATAGTTATGTTTTTAAAGGGACAGTCTCCTACATAGCCTTGTACAGTGATATCAGTTGTTAATACCATGGTGCAGATTTATTGCCCTATTATTACTTGTTCCATAGTATTTATATGATAATTCAAAGATATAATGCCTACGGTACAAAAATATACTGTGATGATAACATGATGCAGTGATGATAAAACCATGGCACTTTGATATATGCCATAGAACTGAAGTCTTAGGGTATTTACACAGTACTTCCAAGAAAACCAGGGTAATAGCATGGTATATGTAAAAAATAAATAAAAAAAAACATGGTACTTTTAATAAATGTAGTTCATTGGTATTTACATTGTACTCAATGGTACTTCCAAGAATACTATAACTATGGTACATGTTCAACAACAACAAAAAGGTACCATATATGACACTGTTTTGGTCATGTAACATGGTATTCTTTGATGTTCCTTGTAAAAACCTTGATAAATTAAATTCAATAAAAGAAATGTTTAGAATTTTTACTCAAAATAACTTTCAAAATGCTGTCGTAAAAACCTGCTGAACATTACATTATATTTAATTTTACTAATTTTTCTTTATGATTTTTGGAGGTACAGACTATAAAATTACCAAAAAAAAAAAAAAAAGGACATTCCCTGCATGGCAATCACATTTGATTTTATATATATATATATATATTCCCAGGGTGTTTGGTGTTCTAGTTTATGTTATTTGTTAATGTTGGGTAATGTTTATTGCATTATTTTAGTAGCATAGTTTTATATGTTATTTTAAATCCCTTGAATTAAATATATGGTTATAAGTTCTAAAATATACAGCCACCAATATGCTATCCTGTAATACTGGAAAGTGGAAACATTGTCATCGTATTTATTTATTTTTTTAACAGGATATTTTTTACAGTTTATGGCACATATCAAAAGAACAATAGTATTGCTGAGAAATATGTCCAAAATGGCAATACTGCTATATGGTATGTCCAAAACAAATATTAGTATGGTACTACGTCCTAATAGTACCACAGTATCTTGTACAAAAATATAAATAATAATAATAATGATAATAACAAATAAAAAACATTTTAGCATTGAACCATGTCCAGGATTATTATGTTATTTGAGAAGAACAAATGACAGGTAGAGTGGCATGGAGAGTAGTTGCCTAGTTAGACAAGGCTTTAAGCTCATGTGGCATCTCTCTCTCTCTCTCTCTCTCTCTCTCTCTCTCTCTCTCTCTCTCATGTGTGCACATTCTCTCTTTACTCAGCAGAAGGTGGCACTGGGCGTTGTGTGATGCCATGTGCCGCTATGCCTTATCCAACACTGGCATCATGCCCGCTCCCTCCTCTGCTCCGTTGAGGAGCTCATAGCCTCAGGGGAGTGTATGTATATATGTGTGTGAGTGTCTGAATGAATGAGTGATTCTCTTCTGCATCTTTGTGTGTGTGTGTGTGTGTGTGTGTGTGTGTGTGTGTGTGTGTGTGTGTGTGTGTGTGTGTGTGTATGTGTGTGTGTGTGTATGTGTGTATGTGTGTGTGTGTGTGTGTGTGTGTGTGTGTGTGTGTGTGTGTGTGTGTGTGTGTGTGTGTGTGTGTGTGTGTGTGTGTGTGTGTGTGTGTGTGTGTGTGTGTGTGAGCATATGACAGTCCCATGGCTCTGGATTTGTGAAGATGATAAATGTGGGGTTGTTTCACACCCTGCCCTGTCTGAGCACTATTTAGTGAGCAGAAGATTGTCCCTGACAGGACATCGTCCCCGTCAGCCAGCATCTCCGGGCTTCAGCACTTACCTTCCCGTTGCAAGTCCTTAACACAATTACTACTGAATAACAGGTCCTCTTCCTTTTATTAAGACTAATCGCTGCTTATTAATGAGAGGGGCGCAGTGCTCCGCCCACGAGTGTCAGAGAAAAATGAGCTACTAGTTCCAGTCTACTGGCCTTTTTTTTTTCCTGTAGGCATGTAGTGCAAACTACATCATTACTGCAGAGGTAAAGACATCATGTAGGCATATATCCAATCAAGGAAACTTTGTACCATCAATGAAATGCAGTATCTTGCTCTGGAATGATAAATGATCATTTTCTAACTTAAAATATACATGGCGGGGAATATTGTAAGTGATTTTTCACTATTATATAGGGATCTACATTTTCATGGGTTTAAAAAAAAAATGTTATATATAATAAGAGACAATAAAAACAACTTTGTGCATTAAGACCACTCCTTTCCTCGTAAAAATATGAACTTGATTTTCAAAAGTCAACAGGTTGGTGACAGCTGAATGAAACATTTTTTAACAACAAAAACTAACATAATGTTGAAATCGACACTCAAAAGATTGAAATAATTAATAAATAATGAAAATCCAAATTTGCCATCACAGGAATAAATTACATTATAAAATAGATTCTAATAGTAAACATTTAAATTGTAATAATATTTTGCAATATTACTGTTTTTAATGTATTTTTGATCAAATAAATGCAGCATAAGATAATTCTTAAAATGTCTTATTAAAAAATCAGAATTATTCCAAACTTTTGACCGGTAGTTTATTTAAATTTACCTTTATATAGTATATGTATTTATTTATTTGGATAATGGTGTGTGTGTCTGTGTATTTACAATATATATTTTTTTATTTTTAGTCATTTTTGATGGTTAACTATCATCAAAATAATGTCACAGTGCTTAAAATAATAAATATTATAGTCCTAAATCTTTATTCATGCAAAACATTATTTCTCACTTTTTTCTTACAATTTTGGGGTGAAATATGACCCACACATGAAATTTCACGAGATTCCCTATATGCTTAACCTTTATTTTTGTTTTATAGTTAAACAGTTTTATAAAAAGCATTGTTCCAGAACATTCTACACAAAGATGGGCACTGGTCTGAGGACTATGTAACTGTCATGTAAGTCAGAAAATGGCCTGTCCTATAAATGAACCGAAGATGTTTCTATGCTCTAGTGGCTACAGAGCAGATGTACAAGATTTGGCCCAGGTTGTCTTGCACATTCTCTTTAAGTGCCCTCCCCATAAGGATGTTGGTTATAATACCTTGTTACTAAGGTTACAGCACCCCCTCCATCTCCCCACATTCACAATTTTCCCTTTCTGATTCATATGACGGGTGAGTCACCCTCAAAACGTGTAACTGTTGAGTCTTACATGTGAAAGAGAAAAAGAAAAGGAAATAAATTGAGAGAGAAATTAATCTTAGATTGCCCTGCTTTATCCACCCTTCATTTTTAGGCTTATTTATTTGACTTGAGATTGAATTAAATCTTTTGAGAGTTTAAACTTCAGTTGGGATTTCAAGGTGCTTCTTTTATTCCCCAGAGTGTATCCTATTTTACAGTAAAATGATAACTCTCACAATGTCCCTTCAGCTACAATGTGAAGGTCATTAAATTATTCCCATTCAGGGTCCACACTTTCTGTATGAGATGTGTTACAGAAAGTGTCGTTATAAATGTATTTTCCTTCTCTTTCAAGATTATAGTTAAAGTCAGTTATGTGGTTTCATGGCTTAACTGAAGCATGTGTGTTTGTGAATTTTTATTCATTATCTCTGCAGCATGTTGTTTATTAGCGACAAATATGACAATGTGTGTGTGCGTGTGTGTGCGACAAACGTGCGTGTGTGTAACCTGTTAGTTAAAAGTGTCTTTGAATTCTTGAGGGTGTTTACAGAACCCTTCTAAACCTTTCAATGTGCCTAATTTGTTTGACAACTGAAAATGACATTTCATTCCTAAATGCGTGTACGCTTTTGCTCGCACTTGCACACACATCCTGTTTTGTATTCTGGTATGGTCTTTGTGAACGCCGTTTAGTCTAATTAGGCTTCTGTATTCATCAGGAGCGTGTGCGTGTATAAAGGAAGCTTTATCTGAAAGTGGCACATTTCTTAAATGTCTGTGACTGCTCTCTCTCCTCCAGCATTCCCGTGTCTGTAGAGTTTGACCGTAAAAGCCAATTTGATAAGAGTATCTCATTGAAACTTAATTGGTGAGGATCAGGTGAGTTTTTGACCCTAGTCCGTTTATCTAGTGAGCAAATTTCCTGTCAAAGAGGCAGACGGTGAAAGGGAGAGAATTAATGAATGGGAGACACAAGCTGTGGGAAAGCATTTTGATTTCTATGGATGACCCATAATGTTTTTGTGAGTTTTCTGTTTTCCCCCCATCGTAGTTTTGTGTAGCTAGCCTAGTCCAGTCAAGTGACCATTGAGCAACCAATTTTTTTTTTTATGTGCCATTTAGGGATACATATTATGCCTAGTTCACACTACAAGATTTTAAGCCCGATTTAAGCCCGATTTCCAAGTTAACGAGCTCGCCGACAGGTCAGGCTGTAATCGCGTGCAAATCTGTGGGTGATCAACGCTCGCCAATCTTTATGTGTGAAATACTAAACGACGCATCAAAAACGCTCGCTGACACCTCGCCGACACCAGACAAATATCTAACATGCTAAATATCTGGAGCTGTCGGCTGACTCGATAGCCTTTAGTGTCACGTGTCGCGACAAGCAACAGCGAACGATCAGCTTATCACATTACACAAGTGTGTAATGTGATAATCTGTATTTGAAACCATCGTTGCCAAACCACAACACGCACAGACAGCTGCTTTTTCATTATAAACATGTTTTACTCACCTCCAACTCTCTTTGTAGCACAGACAATCCCTACTGCCTGTGTGTGCTTATCCATCCTTTCACCCATATTTTATTTATTTTTTTGGGGGGGGGGGTTCTAAACAGATCATTGCGCAAAAAACTTTGTTTTTCTGTTAGTATAGACAACCCCTATTTCGCGTAATTTCCCATTCCACTACTTGCGTGTGTTTTCTTGATAAAACATGGTTTGGGGACCGGATAGAGTCATTGGGTGACAGAGTTGTTGTCAGCTTGTGTAGTGTGAAACCCCCTGTTGCAGATCATTTACGTAGTGTCATGTAGTGTAAACACTACAACGACTTGACTCACTACAACCACTACAATGACTCTAGAGCAAGTCATGTAGTCTAAACAGCACAGCGATCTGCCGACGTTTAAAAGTTGTGTAGTGTGAACAAGGTATTTGGGGTATACAAATATGTATATATATATATACATGCATGCTCCCTAGTGTTACCCACAAACCATTATGCTTTGGAGGAGGATAGGGTTCAGATCTACAAACACAAAGAACTAAAAACATGGTGGATATATAGGCTATGTATAAAACATATACAGTAACATAAACTGTTTATGTGTCAACTGTTTATGTTACATGTTATATACCCCTAATATGTATCCCTATATATATATTTAATTTTTTTATTTTTTTATATATTTTTCTTTTATATGTATATATTTCCAGGGCTCGACATTAACTTTTTTGCTCACCAGCCACTGTTTTTTAGATTGATACTATGAGGAAAACTGCCATTATACTGTTACACATGCGTTTTCTTTCTCAACTGTTAATGTTCACTTAAAACCAGTGATGGGAATAACGGCGATATAAATAAACAGCGTTACTAACGGCGTTATCTTTTTCAGTAACGAGTGATCAAACGAATTACTGTTTCCCCCGTTCATCCGAGTATGATCTCTCTCCGCCATAGGACCTGCAAAGTTTTTTCTCTGGCGTGTGTGTGTGTGTGTGTGTTTATGAGGCGCCAGAGTGGACAAAAGCGAAGCAAACGCAGCGAGCGCGCTCAACAATGCGCGCGAGAGACCGAGTGTGTCCGAGAGCGCGCTCAACAGTTGCACAAGAGAGACCGAGGGTCTCCGAGCATTATATAGTTTGTTTATAAATAAATGACAAATTTCAGCATTAGAATAATCTCTATAGCCTATTGGTATCATCTACAACGTTTTAATTAATTTACATGGTTATACAAAGAAAATAAAAAAAAGAACCTGCAGGGAACGTTCTGGGAAGGTTCTGTTATGAAAATAAAACCTAAAAATAACAGGGCACGTTCTGGGAACGTTCTCTTTAGGTTATAAAAAACCCCCGAAAATAACCTGCAAGGAACATTCCCAGAAAACATCTTTGTTTGTCCGGTTGTAAACACGTGCGGCAAACATGCCTAGAATTTGGCTTAAATAACCTCTGATGATGACGTCCTCTGTAGGTTATAAAAATAAACCCCCAAATTATTATACTTTTTTATTATTATATTTTGTTTTGGTAAATTGTTCAGTATTATATTGAGAGAGCACTTCATGTTAAACTGTTTACTTTTGTGAGGAAAAAAATACTTAGGCTACAGTATGTCTAGTAGTTGTGAAGTTGTGTAACAGTTTTATTGTTTTAATATGCACTACAAATAGTATGTATATTTTTTTATTATTATTTATTCATTTGTGGTACACTTCTTAAGAAGCATAATTTATTTTTAAACTTATTTGTTGGCCAGTTGTGGTCTGTGCGATATTAAGTATAAACCAACTATTATGTTTTATTGTTCTACTATAGTAATGATAATATTTAGAATAATATATTGAATTTAACAGGTGTCTCTCACATTGTCCCACAGCAACATTAAAATAGTGTAGATTAGTGTTCAATGCTTTATAATAATATTTTTTTCTATTAAGTGTCCATTTCATTCAACATATTTAATACTGGGGGCATCCAAGTTATTTGACAAAGGCCTATTTGAACATTCTTTTAAAAAGTAACGCAATAGTTACTTTCACTGGTAATTAGTTACTTTTATAATAATGCAACTCAGTTACTAACTCAGTTACTATTTGTGAGAAGTAACTAGTAACTATAACTAATTCTTTTTTTTAAGGAACATGCCCAACACTGCTTAAAACATAACTGACTGTGTTTACGTGAATATGCCAAGACCAGCATTTTGACATTATTGTGTGTGTATTTGACTGTTTAAGTGCAATAAGCAGCAAAAAATAACTAAATTTAGTACTGAGAGGCAGCTTAATGTGCACGCACTTTGAGTATGAGCACAACATTTTCAAGAATGAGTAAAATTGCACAATACGTGCAATCCAATGCTGAAATTCAAACCATGTAACACCAACAACATTCATCCGGAGCAAATGAAACGAGTGAGTGAGGAGAGACAAATTTGTGTGTCACTCACTGTCGGAGAGATGAGAGAGTGAGAAAGTGCAGCTGGTTTTGTGTACCTATTCGATATCTATTGATAAATCAATATTATTGATAACACTATTGTACTTAGTTTATTGGCTACACGGTTACAATGGTTACACGCCACTGCTGAAATCCACCCACATTTGGCTGGTGTTAATGTCAAGCTCTGTGTATGTATATTACACACACACACACACACACACACACATTTGGTTTTCATGTTTTATGGGGACATTCCACAAACCTAATGATTTTTGTAATGTTTGTAAACAATGTTTAAGATTCAGGGAAGAAGGAGGCGGGAACCGGCGAACATTTAACAATTTAATAATAAAATAAAACAAATACAAAAACAAAAGTATAAGACAGCAGCCCCTCATGGACGACTGCTGGCCACACAAAACAGAAACAAAACACAACATAAAATCAGGCCTGTTCCTCTCTCGATCTTCAGCGTCGTCGCTCCTCCTTTTATGCTTCCGCTCCTCCGTGAGAGATGTGAGACCGGTGCGTCTCACAGATGACGTTCATTATTACTGACGCCACCGGCCTCGCGCCGTTCTCTCGCGTTCCTAAGCTTCGTCCTGCTCGCCACATACCCCCATCGCCCCTCGCAGGCCGGGGGGTACCCACGAGACTGCGCTCTACTTCCCAACCCAAAATCTTTATATTTAATATATTTCTATTTTTGTACTGCTTAATTGTTGTGTGGAAACCATTATACTTTATTTCAGACTGTGGGGTGATCTGTGGGAGATGTTTTCACAGAACATAAACCATTCCTCTCTTCCCACCTGGGCTCACTAAAAACACTTCAACACTTAAACCGCTCACGTGAGCCCCAACAACCCCTTTTTATTTTACATGCATCTGTGCTTAATCACAGATTTGGGGTCACAGTCTTACACCAGCTTACTGTGTCTTGCTGATCTATTAATTGCTTAATTCTAATTCTTTGAATTAAAAACCTGGACAGGTTTCACCTGACATGCTCTTGACACTGAGAAGAACACAAGCGATGAGTTAGAGTCAGTAAGCAAAGAAACACACAAAGGCAGGAGAAAAAACATCTCGATAACTGCAGTAGCATAGAGCCGTGAGTTCATCCAGTTGGTAAATCAAAGACCAACATTTGCTTCTAATGATTACAAGGGTTACAAAAATACTCTCTTCATTGTTATAGCGTGGTGTAGGATGTGTATCTTCAGCTGCGACTGGGAGAGAGAGAGAGAGAGAGAGAGAGAGAGAGAGAGAGAGAGAGAGAGAGAGAGAGAGAGAGAGCAGGAATGAGACATGTAGATATGTAGCTCATATAGTTACTATCCTCCTCACAGGTATTCATATCTGTCAGAAGCAGGCACTGCAGTGATCTGTGACTCTATTGCGTATGCATAATTCAACAAGTACACTCCATCATTGCAGCTTCACTGTGCTGATGGACACCACCATATGCTTCCATGAATAAGCGAGTGGGAGAAAGAGATTTGGGATTGCTGTTGATGTCATTGTGTGTGTAATGATAAAGGATGTCTGTAAATATCAAACTTGCTCATATCTACAGTGGCGTCCAAAGCCCACATTTAAAACAAATGAAATAATAGGTAAGGACTTAGGTAAGGAAAGAAACACTATAATGTAAAATGACGAATGTTTAAGGTTAAACAATTTTTCTAGGTCACCAACCAACTAACTTTTGTTTTGCCTCTTTTAACTCTCTAGAGCTCTTTGTTCAATTTTAACATTTTTTTTTAATTAATTTTATTTTATTGTATGTATTTATTTATTGTTACATTGATTTCACTAGACAAAATGTAAAATGTAAAAAGATGCCACTTTTGACAGGAAGTTGTATGGGTGTTACCCCTAAATGAGGAGAACCAGAGGTTGTTAAAGGGGCTTGTTGTTAGTAAGTTTTTTATTTATTATTTTTTACCAATAATAGATTTGTTTTTACTTTTTGTTTTAACCATTTTTACACTCTCTTTTTTGCTGCTGTACCTTTAATATTTTTAAACAAAAACCTTCTTTGCACGTGAAATTGCGCATATTCAAAAATGCAATGTTTAATTGCCTCTTCCTTCCTTTTCCCAAGGACTTAGTAATTACATTTTAACAGGGAAAAATAAAAACGATTTAACTGATCAGGAACCTGTTCAAAAATAAGCTGTACTTGTAGCCGATTGTAGCCAGGATCAACAGAGTCTCCCACATTTTATTTTTGTTGTTCTCTGTTCATGTGTTTCGAAATAATAGTAGATTGGGCTGACCAATTTTTTTTTTTTATCACCCATCAGGCATTGTTGATGTTGAAATGTCGGCAATGTGTCAGTGATTTCAGTCATTGTTATAGCTTAGTTATTTTTCCCAGTGATTAAAAAAGTTTTGATTTCTGATATTTACTGTATGCCATTGAAGTCAGCCTGTACATAATCCTGTACAGATTTATCTATTTCCCTGACAGAACTTCCTCAGCAATGTTCTTGGAGCTTGGAGGAGTTTAACCCTTAAACGCATACCCTTGGGTCTTTAGTGACCCTGGACGTCATTCACTACCCCCTCCTCATTCAACATAAGTTAGACATCAACCTTCTTAATATTCCTAAATCAATTAATTATAAACAAGAATAAATAAATAAAATTATAAAAGAATCCCTGTTTTCCCATTCATTTTTAGTAAACATTTTGTATAGGGTCGCTAATAAACCGAGGTGTGTAACAGTGTAAGTATTTTTTATTTTATTTTTTTTACACAACAACAATTTAATCTTTGATGACTGAATAAGTGCAGTTCACCTTTATTCCACAAGATGGCGATGTCTGATACACAATGATGAAGTGACGTTTTACTCATAGTTACCGCAGGCAGAAAACAAAAGAATAGGAAGTATCATCAGCAAAACATGAAATGGCTCAGCGATTTACTGCAGAACAAGTACTGAACGCAATCAAATATTAGCCTCACTGTCACTTGATTTTGGATCTGGTGAAGAAGCTGTGAGTGATCAAAATATTGATTTTGAAGATGTTTTAAATGATATTTTTGAGAATATGTTTAAGATCGCAAATATGAGCCAGAATGTACTAGGAAATGAGCTCTGACTAGGACAGTGATGATGGTATGAAATGTGCTTAAACAGAACCCTTCCAAGCTCCAAAAGGTAACAAAATATTTTTATTTTATTCTTCTATAATTATTACTCTAATATCAGGAGAGTTTTATATTATCGAGACATGAAGAAATCCATCCGTGTCATGTCTGTTTTAGGTTTAGGTTTATGTCTGTTATTTTAATACTTAGTCACGTTCCATGTCATCTTGCCATGTCTTGTTCTTCCCTAGTCTTGTGTCATGTTCTCATTAGTTTATTTATGGGTACCAAGCTCCAGATTTTATTGCAATGTCTGCAGAAGAGTTTTTTTTGTGGACTTATTTATTTGACAGATATGAGGCTAAAAATTGAAACGTTAAAGCTGAGGCTAAAAGCTGCTCAGAGATTACTCTATTTTAAAGAACATACATTATTTGGTCTGGCTTTGCTCAGAACCTTTGATGGGTTTTCCCTTGATAAGCAATTGTTGTTGATGTCCTTGTATAGTGGAAATATATATGATATAAAATTCTCTGTTTCAGTTTTAAATTTCTGTAATGTTTTTAAGGAATTTAGACAAGAGAATGGCCATTTTGGCCTGAATGAACCACTGGTTTATAAATTCCTTTCTTGGTGGTAATGTCTGTACATCTAACGCTATTGTTAAAACGTTATAGAGAAGGTATTGACCAAAGTTGTACATTTGATTGATATTACTTCAGAAAATGGAGAGCACCAGTGGAGATATGTGATCAGGTAGGATTTAAATCTCTGAGGATGGTCAAGCAGCTGCTTTTCCTTCTCAACTCCTTCTGTTTGTAAATTGTTTACTGTCTGGTTGCTCTACACAATGTTCTTTTCCTAAGTTATTTGTGTCTCCAAGAGTGTGTACAAAGGGTGATCAAGAATGGAAGCTGTTGACGTTTAAGTGTCTGCAAGAGCTTGATTTTCAGGCAGTCGGAAAAAAGAGAGCTTTATCAAATATTTGTAAATACTGATTATTATAAAGATATCAGTCATAGACATGATACAAAATGGAAGGGAATATATCATGGTTCCTGATGATCTTCCTTCTTCTTGTAGACTCTTACATAAAGGTCCCCTTAAAGGTCCCTGTATAAAGGTTGTTTCTAAATTCAATACGACTGTTTTATCATTTTGTCAATTTTGTACCATACCAGAGACTGTGTTTCATGTTTTTGCTGAATGTTCCAGGTTAGTACCATTATTTACTTGATTGGAAATTATATTTGGAAATCTGGGTTTTGGTTTTAACAAAACACTTTTTATTTATGGATTTATTTAAGTAGAAATTAAGCGTAGCGTCAGTTCTGGCAGGTCATGTTTGTCAAGCTCGCATCAGCTGACTCTCAGCTGATCCACGTCTACCTATAGGAATACGACGCGTATCACTGTATACATTTATAAGCTCCTTCAGTATTATCAGCAGCTATCACTTTTCTCAAGAGCTAATTACCCTCCTCCATTCCCAGCTCCTCCTCTCGTCAGTCAGTATGGCATTCTGATTCCTCTTGAATCAGAATAAATTCTCGAATTATGTTGTACTTTAAAGCTGCAGTCGGAAAGATTTTTTTGATCATATTCACTGAAACCGACACTATGCTCCGACAGAACAACATAAATCAGCCGGTTTTAGAAAAAAAAACACACTTCTACCTCCACCTAGAGTCTGTTATTTGTTTTGCAAAAATCCACCGCTCCCGGTTCTTTTGATCCAATCAGCACATGACTGCGCAGCGCAGATCTGACTGTTAATCACAATTCGTGCACACGCCACAGATCCCCCCTCCCCCTCGCGCACGTTACAATATACATGCACTGACGAGCACAAACTCGATGGGAGGTTGCTCGGTGGTAGTGGGGGAGGGGCATGAGAGTTGTAAACATTCAACATTTTGGCTAAGTCCCCTCAATCTGCCAGACTTGCTGACTGCAGCTTTAAAATCTTGAATTAATGATATCTGCAATACATTCATGTTGGTTCTGTTCTGTTTAACCTAAGGGGGGTTATTGCTGCTCTTATCCATGCTAGACTGCATGGATGTGCAGGGAGTTCTTGCCCAGAACAGAACCATACCGCCAATCTTAACTGTATGCAATTGCCAATTGTATTTGACGATAATGATCCTGACAGAAAACACACAAAGAACCGTGTACTTTGACAGAATGTATATCCAAGTTTTACAGCTAAATTCGCCATTTGGAAGACCTGCAGAACGGCTGCTGTTTGGCAAAACATAAATGTACTGCAAACTTTTACCCCTATAGTGGACGTTGTGAAGACGATACTATATTGTTCTGTATATATATATACAGTAGTATATATAGGATGTAGGATGTAGTAGGATGTCTGATGGTCAATTGTAATATTTGTATGATATTGATTTTTTATTTTTATTTTATTTCGGAGCACATTGTAGTGTAAGACAAACAGAACCTCAGATACTTTGATCTTCTGAGATATGGACAACACAAACACATACAACCATTTGTCTCCACACCCCACAGTGTAAAGTTGTAGGAAAGCTTATTCCCCTCCTGTCCTTCCTTCATATGTGTTCCCTCTCCCCCACTTCCTTTACTTTACACATTATTCTCTTTACTTAGTTCACTTAGAAAGATTATATAAAAATTACAATGTTCTATGTCAATGCAAGTGATTTAACAGTCATGTTTGGTATCATTTAAAATGTCTCAGTGCGACTGGTACAAGGGTCTTGTCTCCACAGAAGTAGACCAAAAAGTAATAAAGGTTTCAAGAGTTTAGAGATACTTTGCTTAATGTGGTGGCCCTGTGCCCCTTTCCCAGGGTCCTCCATTCAAACTACCTCTCTGTTTCTCGACAAGGTGCAAACTCCCCAGGTCTTTGACCATAGTCAATGCAAATTCCTATTCCTATTCATGCCCCACATTGGGGGATGTTTTGTCTTGAATGGGTATTTAAAGAAATGCTGAAAAAGGCTCAGGGCAATTTGTAGTCAGATCAACCCATAATGCTGAATGTCCTCAGAGACACTCAGCATTATGTATTTTTTTTTCTAATGTCAGGAATGTATATTTTATTTTTTATTCCAAAGCATTTGATGTTTTGTATTGATTATCTTTGAATTGATTATGTAATTGACACATTTACCTGACTATTAATACATTTTTACATTTGGATTTATTCTCAAATTATTAACTTGCGTAGATTACGTTAAATCCATAACACCACAAATTTACGCTCAAATTAGTATTAACACATTGGCATTAGTCATGCATACCTAGACTGTAGAGGCTAATAATGGGTTTTCCTTTTAGAAAAACAAGTGTTGTTTGACCAATCTAAATAGGGTGAGCCTCAACCTCTGATTATTGTAATATTATTCTAACTAAGTATACACTGGAACCCATGGCATGATTATACAAAGTTACCATTAGAGGAAGTTAAGTTGGTCAGCTTGGTTGATAATGGTCATGACATCTGGTTAGATATAGTCTTACCTTAATTAAGTGTGTTCAGATCTATGGGGACTAAATCATATATTCTAGAATGAGCAATTAGAGTACAGCCGTCTAGGATAGTAGTCAATCGGCTCTGTTAATGACCATGACTGACTGGTTTGTGATAATGAAATTGTATACCCGGCCGGTGCGAGACTCAATCTGGTTGAACGGGTGTAATTTCAATAAAGTGTTACGATCCTCTGTATCTGTTTTGTGTGGGATTTTGTTTTGTATGTGTGCGTTTAATTTTAAAAGTTTAATTTTAATTAAACTACTCTACCACACTGAAAAGACAAAACACCCAGGAAACGTTCACCCGCTTATCGGAAACTATCATTGGACCGATTGGGCGGGCCTTACAGTAGTATTGCATGTGCAGAGTATATGGTATTTTAGTGTTTTAAGTATATATATGTATGTATATATCTATAACATATATGTTTAAATAAATACATTAAAATCAAAGTCTCTCTCTCTCTCTCTCTCCTCCCTCCCTCCCTCCCTCCACCCCTCCCTCCCTCCCTGCACCCCTCCCTCCCTCCCTCCACCCCTCCCTCCCTCCACCCCTCCCCCCCTCCCTCCCTCCTATATCTTTCTGCCTCTATTTCTAGTGGCTCAGCCGGAAAAGGCAACAAGCAATGCTTTATATCCAGACTCCAGCATTTAAGTGATATAAGGGGATACTGATGAATGTCCGCCCCTTCTCCTGCACTCTTCTCCCGTTTCATTTCTCGTTGTCTTTCATTGTACCGTTTTCCCCACACACCCACATTCTCTCACGCACAGCCCGCCATCCCGCACTCACACTTTTCTCTCTCTCTGTCAGAGGACAATAGAGTGAGGTGGACAGAAATGGTTCTTTGAATGACACAGGTTGGCACCTCATTCAGTGTGTGTATAAGAGGCCACTGGGATGAATGATGCTCTCTCTGTGAGTCCCCTGCTTTGCTCTGACACGCAATTCTACCAGCATCAATATCCATAAACCCAGGCCGCTGGTCTTCTAACCTTAACAAATGTTTCTGTTTTTCCCCACGCGGTGTGTATTGTATGCTTATGTGCTAAATCATTTGATTAGGGATGATGAGATTTTAGATATCTCCAACCTTGCTAATGCGGTACAACGGCAGTGCTCAAAGTCTCCGTTGGATGTGTACATAAGCCCCATATCTTGTTTCTGTTTTATCTTTGACTTGACTGTCAGATCCAATTAGAATGGCAGGCTATTGAGGACATTCCCCTTCTTTGTTGGCTGCAGTCTTCTGGAATGATTTCATGCTCGCTCCTTCTTTTAATCTATCAACATGTCAACGGCTTTCTTCGAGGCCAGAGAGAACAGTCTATAGGTCCTGCCCCTACCACATCCTCCGTTTGAGTCCGTGGGATCTAGCAGTCATGAAAAATGTTACGATTTTTTGAGTCTGCACTTGATAAGTTTAATAGTCTTATAATGTAATCATATGTTACAGAAATGTCAGCCAAGCAAGGAGCCATAAAATGCAATGGCCATAATATGCATTGTGTCAGTTCTGATTCAAGATTATACAGGGAGGTTCAGGGACCATGAAATAAAAGCTATTTCTCTCCACAGACAATCATGTTTGAGTTATTGTTATATTAAGGTGCAGAGTTGTTTAATAGCGAGTTGTAAGGTCCAAGGCAGCTCAGATATCATACTACCACACAATCTATTTATGCAGTATCCAGAATAAAGGTTGTGCACAATATGCACATTTTGGTATGCATAGAATGACCTAAATGTGCAGTAAAAAAACAGCATACACTACACCGAATACTGTATCCCATAATGCAGTGCGCTCAACTTTATTATTTTCAGTATGATGAATGAATTGGAATCTTCTTTTTTTCACCACTGATGTTATAGGAAAAAAATCTTTTTTTTACAGTTGATATCACAGAAAAAAATCGTTCTTAATCCCCTGAAGTTATATATTTTTCCCACAAAATTGGATAAAAAAAAAAATTATATCCAATATGACTGAATGCCAGTTACAATGTTACAGTCATGTGGCAACAAGGTAGCAGGTACTATGATTGTTGAAAATCATGAACAATTCAAATGTCTGCATTGTAAATCAAAAAGTGTGTCACCGTTAACAAAGGTTTGAAAAACTCAATTTGAAATTATGCACTATAAGCATAGTGTAATTTGATATCCATTGATTGGCTCGAGATCCGTTCAGAGAATGAGGGATTGCAGTTATTGGAATTGATTTCAATAACTAGACTGTTACAAATCGTTCAATATGGACTCACTCAATAGAGTGGAGAAATTAACTATGGTTTCTTTCAATGGTGTATTTTTCTCAGCTGTGTCAGTTGAAGTAAGCCCCTGACAGAGCTCCTGTGGGGTTTTATTGGTAAACCCCAATCAGCATGCGCATGCTGGGCAGGAAATGACCAGTTAACTCCAGACGACTAAGTCAGTTTAAATGGAAGCGCGGATATATACAAATCATCCCAGTTAAAGGAGCCAATCACCCACTGGGGTCCTGAGGGACCTGAACCAATCCAATAGCTGATATTAGTATTGATCGCTTTTGCATTGATCGTCGTTCAGACTTTTCTGTTTCCCAGGAGGTTAGTTCAAGTGACTTGTTACACTGAATCACCACTGAATCATATTAAGTATATATTTTAATTATTTTAATTAAAGCGATAGTTCACCCGGAAATTAAAATGTTGTCATCATTTACTCACCCTCAAGTTGTTCTCAAGTTGTTCCTGTATGGATTTCTTTCTTTTGTTGAAAACAAAAGAATATATTTTAAAGAATGTTGGTAATCAAACAGTTGACATTAGCCATTGACTTCCATAGGTACCCCCCCCCCCCTTTTATTTTTGGGCGAACTATCTCTTTAACTGTCCCTTTAAAATCTGGATTTCTAACTGGAAACAGGTGTCCATGCTTAGACAGCTGGTCACTTAAGTATCCAAGCAGTGGCTGAGCACATTAATATGACTATGCGTCAGTGCATACAGTTTTTTACAATCGCTATGACAGTTTTTTCAAAACATTTAACAAGTTTCCTAAACTCTTAACGCACCAACACACCTAAAACACACAATTGGCAAAACGGTTAATTTCATGCTCAAAATCACACATTGTAAACTAAACTACAAAACTAATTTTCAAAATACAATACACTAACACAATACACTATGTCTAACAAAACACTGCAAACATGTTTCAAAATCAAATAATTATTCAAAACACTAACACATGTTCTCTTCCAACAGGAACATTTATTCAATCATAACACAATGACAAAAAAAAAACACTATCATCAGCTGGAATTACAGAAACTGCATTATTTTATGTGTCAGGTCTGCCCTTATACAATAGACAGTATATTGTATTGATCATAGATTGTGTTTTGCACTGTAGTTTCTTTTGATGCCTCTCTACATTTTTGTTTTGTTGGGTTTAGTAAATGCATGCATTTTGTTTCTTTTGCTGCAGAAATTCAATACAAAAAATGAATGACCATCTCAAAGTAGCTTTATAGAATGTACAGTTTATGAAAAAAAAAGACAGAGACAGAATTGCTGCAATAAAGACTTTATTTGCAAAAGGACATTGCTGCAAGATATACAAACAAGATATACAAACAAGAAAAAGCACTGGAATAATAATTACAGTTTTTTTACAGTCGCTAGGACACATTTCTCAGTACTTAGGTCACTTTTTCAAAACTCTTCACACAGTTCTCCAAACCAACTTTCAGCTCGGCACAGGAGTTCATTTCACTTTCAAAATGCACTAAAACTACCAAATCACTTCATACATGTCTCAAATCAACATTCTTCCAGATTACTAGCAAAGGTTGACAGACAACAAACACACTTTGTCACCCACAAAACAATGACCTAAAACACTAACAACAGGTAGCATTATACAATGTTTTCTTCTGTAAAACAAGCACACCTCTCTACAGTTTAGAATTCACTGCAATATATGTTACTGGAATGAATCAGACATGATGCAGTGCTTCAATATATTTTGTCTTTTTTTTTTCTTTTTTTTCACAGAGTAATTACAAAATACAATAATTTATATACACACCATCCACCGATACAGATACAATAGGAATCAGATGTGGTTGGTCCAATTGTCCAATTGTTTTTATTGCATTTCATTTTTAGATTCGAAATATATTTCATTACAATATTACTGTAGAAATGTAGCAAATTGCTGTCATATTCAGTTTTGTATTATGTTATTGTTTTGAACATAAGTTTAACAGTTTTGAAAACAGTATGTAAGCATGTTGGTTTGGAGAACTGTGTGAAGAGTTTTGAAAAAGTGACCTAAGTATTGAGAAATGTGTCCTAGCAACTGTAAAAAATTGTAAACAAACAAAGTAATCTTCTAATCTGCCCGGTCTTCTGCACTTGGCCACATATTCTCATCCACATCACAACTGATATCTTCTCTGGCAAGGCATTGTGGGAAGAATATTTTGGCATGCCGTATCCACCCCTGGCAGTGTTCAGCTGTGATGTCTTGGCATGCAGCATCCATTGCATCCAGGAGGGACATTTGGTCCTGTGGATGATGGTCAAAAACCTTCCATATCCAGGATGAGAAAAACTCCTCAATGGGGTTGAGGAAAGGGAAGTAAGGAGCAAGGAAAAGGGACATCATCCTAGGATGGGCGTCAAACCATGCTGTGACTGTACAGGAATGTTGGAATGCCACATTGTCCCATGTGATCACGTATATTGGCAAGTGGTCGCTCACCTGTCCCCTTTCTACCTCTGGCACAAGTCTCTCGTGCAGGTCTTATTTCATTAGTTACCCTAGCTCTGGCCCTTCTTTGAGTGCCACCACGCATACTAACTCCTCTCCCTCGCCGTTGTCCTTGTCCCACTCCTCTTCCTTGCCCTTGTCCTTGTCCCACTCCTCTCCCTTGCCCTTGCCCCACTCCTCTCCCTTGCCCTTGCCCCACTCCTCTCCCTTGCCCCACTCCTCTCCCTTGCCCTTGTCCTTGTCCCATTCCTCTTCCTTGCCCTTGCCCCACTCCTCTCCCTTGCCCCACTCCTCTCCCTTGCCCTTGACCTTGTCCTTGCCCCACTCCTCTCCCGTGCCATTGACCTTGTCCTTGTCCCACTCCTCTCCCTTGTCCTGGTACACGTCTTCCTCTACCTAGAGCAGACATTTTTCTTTCTTTCTTTTGTTGCTCTATATTATTTCCTTTCCACAAAAGATCAGCCCAAAGGTCCTCTTTTATACCATATGGTCATGCGATTGAAAGAACCTCAACACCTGAGTGTGTTTCCTAGATGGAAATCAGTTGTGATATATATATATATATGCATAATTCAATCAACTGTTTCTCAGTAACAATAGAATAAAATACAGGGGATATATTTGTGTTTCAATTCACAATATAAACCGCTGTTTACCTTGACTTTAGCCTGTAAGGTTAGGTTTAGAACATGGTGTTATCTGTTCTGACATACAGTGTTAAAGCATTGGTAAATTTGCCAGTAAAAATCCATTGTTTTGGTCTTGTTTGAGCTTGTGTGTAAAAGAAGTTCAAGCATATTAAATTTGTGTTAATTGTATGCATTTTGTGTTAAAGCAACAAGAAATGTGTTAATAGTATAGCTTACACAGATGGATGTAGTGCTAACTGTGTTAAGAGTTTTGGAAAATTGTTAAAAGTATTGAAAAATCTGTCAAAGCAATTGTAAAAAACTGTAATATGTGTACTGCCTGTGTAAAGCACCAGAATGTGCTGCTATGATCTGTATGCATCTATAAGTGTTCATCCTGGCATGTGTCCGACTGATGGGTAGACATATTGCATATTGAGACAACTTGTGTATGTACAAAGACTTATCCACCTCTCTTGCTTTTTCTCTCTCTCTTATACATTTTAAAGCCATACCAAGTAACTTTTCCTCTGCGGTCGCCCTACAGGTTGGAAGCGGAATTGTCCATTACCACTGTCGTAAATAATTTAGCCTACCGCAGCCTACTGTCGCACGCGCACATGCTTTCTGTTTATTCTGCACCCACAGACAAGGTAGAGTATGATGCATGATTTTATGAAAGTATGATGTATTGCGACATCACAAACGAGGAATTGTAACGCTTGCCGTAAAGCAAGTCAAATTAGTAGTTTTCTTATGTCTCATTAGAACTACAGAAACGCGACACAATATGGCAATCTTACATAGCGTGGATTTATCAGATAAAGGACCGCAAAGCTGTGGCATAAGTGCATTGCACCATGTCACGACTTGATGAACCACTGAAACGATTTTGGAAACATTATTTTAAGGTAAAAAATCTTACTTAGTGTTGCTTTAAAATGTAATTTATTCCTGTGTTGGCAAAGGTGAATTTTCAGCATCATTACTCCAGTCTCAATTGTCACTTGATCCTTCAGATTTCATTCAAATATGCAGAAATGCCTCTGCTCAAGAAACATTTCTTAATATTATCAATGCTATAAACAGTTGTGCTGCTTAATATAATGTCTTATTAAAAATTTGTTTTAATACCAATCATCTAAATACTGTATACAGTTTCTGTGATATAAAATTACTCAAACCCTGCTAAAGTATTAAATGAGTGTTGTTTTCATTTACATTTCTAGACCTCTAATCTCACACTGAATTTGTTCCAGACTGGAGGAAGGATAGCAAAAATATTTAGTTTTACAAAATTGTTGTTTTTGTTTTTTACTGACGTGGGGATTATTTGTGTTGTTTGCAGTATTAGTATTTGCATATTTGTTATATTTATATTATTTGCTGCTGTTGTGTATTTATGTTTTTGTATAGCTGCCATATACTGTCTTTGAATTCTTCTCCAGCTAATTGGATCCAGCTTATCCCTAATTAATAATATACAAAAGAAAGGGTGAATAGTTGTTGTAATGTGAGTACTGAATAAAGCAATGTGTTGAAACATTTGCTCGTCGTTGTCTAGCTTTTAATTCACTTGCACTTTGCATTTTTTTTTACAGTCTGGATCTAATTTAGTGCGCGCTTAGCAATTCCTCTATTTTTCTGCACTGACATTTTTGGCTCTACGCATCGGAAGCAAAAGGATTTTTACCTATTTGGAGCACAAATATTTCCTCTAGTAGGCTTCTAATCTACACACTTATACACAGAGATGGGCAGTATTTTAATTACATGTATTTGAAATATGCATTTAATTACTTTTGAGTATTTATTTTGTAATTTGTATTTTCCCTAACAAAAAAAAAAATCAAATGTAATTTGTATTTTATTTTTTCAATTTATTTTCGCATACAATAACTTTAATCACCAGGTTTAAAGGATTAGTTCACCTCAAAATGAAAATTTCCTAATAATTTACTCACCCCAATGCCATCCAAGATATCCATGTCTTTCTTTCCTCAGTGGAAATGTAGTGGAAGAGAAATTAATTTTTTTGAGGAAAACATTTCTGGATTTTTCTTCAAATAATGGACTTCAATGACAACCAGCGTTTTGAAGTCCAAATCAATGCAGTTTCAAAGGTCTTTGAAGTGCTTCAGCGGACTGTGCACGATCGCAGCTGAGGAGGGGGGTCTTATCTCACGAAACGATAGGTCATTTAAAAAAAAAAAATATATATATATATATATATATATATATATATATATATATATATATACTTTTTAACTACAATTGTTCGGATTGAGCTGATCTGCAACGCGCCGGGAACTACGTCATCACGATGAAAGGTCAGGCTCGATGTACCGCCCCACTCGACCGAAGGAAGGAGGATAGTTCAAATTGTATACGCTTATTTCACGCAGCCGTTATTTTGAAATCGAAAGCGAGGCTCCGGTGGGAAGAACCTCGGAAGTAAAGATAAACAACAATGCCTTGGACTACCAACCTGAAGCTGGTGCCACGATTGACATTATTGGACGTTAATATCCAATATAGGATATGTATATAGTTCGTTCCTGCTTCTTTTTTTACTTTCTGAAAAAAAATTATATAAATGAATTTCACGGTATATAGTCTAAAGCAGTGTTTCTCAACCTCTCCTGCAGGGACCCCCTGACAGGACATGTTTTTGTTTTAACCCTGAAATGGCACACCTGATTCAATTAGTCAGCTACACATTAAGCCTTTGAGCCTTTAATTAATTGAATCAGGTGTGCCATTTCAGGGTTAAAACAAAAACATGTCCTGTCAGGCGGTCCCTGCAGGAGAGGTTGAGAAACACTGGTCTAAAGTATGAAAGAAATGTATGTACATTTTTAGAATAACTAATTTCTACATTAAACACAACAATACGCCATCGCATTCGCGACTCTCCTATGATTAAAGGCGACACTTCCGGTTTTCTTCCCACCGGAGCCTCGCTTTCGATTTCAAAATAACGGCTGCGTGAAATAAGCGTATTGGTCGTTTTGTAAACAGTGGGAAGTTTTGTAAACTTCCGCCGGCGCCCGCGACATCGTCAGTGACCTTTCAACGTGATGACGTAGTTCCCGGCGCGTTGCAGATCAGCTCAATCCGAACAATTGTAGTTAAAAAGTATATATATATATTTTTTTTAATGACCTATCGTTTCACTAGATAAGACCCTCCTCCTCAGCTGCGATTGTGCACAGCCGTTTCAAGCACTTCAAAGACCTTTGAAACTGCATTTGGACTTCAAAACACTGGTTGTCATTGAAGTCCATTATTCGAAGAAAAATCCAGAAATGTTTTCCTCAAAAAATGTAATTTCTCTTCCACTGAAGAAAGAAAGACATGGATATCTTGGATGGCATTGGGGTGAGTAAATTATTAGGGAATTTTCATTTTGAGGTGAACTAATCCTTTAATAGGGCTACCAAATAGCCTATCACAATTTTTGGGCAAGATGCAAGTAAATCACGTGACATGTTCCTGTTGGATCCATTCCATTGTGCGATCAAGATCAGAATAAAGAAGCTGTTTTGTGCTCATTCAAACGGCTTTAAAGTAAAGTATCTAAAATATACTATCAGATATTATTCACTGAATGTCATTATAGGAAGATTACTACAGAAGATTAGCGTAAATACTGTAGCTAGAACTTGTGAATTGACTTACTAGCTAAAGAGTGACGTGCACTGTCTAGTAATGCGCGGATCGCAGTTATATCCATGATAGTAGAGTAAGGGGGTTTATGAATTGTTGTTGTTTTATAAGTTGTTTAAGGAGGAAAAAGGAAAAAAACTCGCTCTCTCTGTCTCTCTCTCAAATGATTGCTTTAATTTTTTGTATTTATTTTACAAATTACTTGTATTTTAATGAAATACATTTTTTCACAGCAGTATTTTATTTAAATACATTTGATGAGTAAGTATTTATAATTTGTAATTAAATACTTTTTGATGTATTTAATCTTTTGATGTATATCTCTGCTTATACACTAGCCTAATCTATTAGCATCCTATTTAATCACCGCTCAAAAGTTTGGTTGAGGTGTCAGGGAGAAAGACAGTTGATGCGATGGCTACAAAAATGTATTAGCTGCTGACATAGAGAAAGCGTTGATTCACACACAGCCGTAAATGTACAGTTAACTTGAAGAGCTGTATGCAGCACAGTTGCCTTTGCTTGATATTGAAACTCTCACAGCACTGCGTAAAGATCTCTGCAGTGGATTAGTAGCTACCATGTATGGCTTTTAGTGGGTAATACCTTTAGGGCACCCTGTAGTTAAAGGGATAGTTGATCCAAAAGTGACAATTTTGTCATTGTTTACTCACCTTCTTGTAGCAAACCGATTTGACTTCTTACATTTCGTAAGAAGATACATCTGTATCTCACACAAAGCTATTGAAAGACTTGGAATCTGACACCTAAGCTACTTATAGTAGCATGTGCCACTTTTATTATGCCTTTTTTTTCATTTTTGAGCTTGGCAGCCCTAAAAACATGACATCTGGTTGAGTAAATAATGATAGACTTGTCATTTTGTTTAGCGAACTATTCCTTTAACTACTAGGCTTCAGGGTACAGTGTGGTTTGGACAGACTTGTATTGTCTTTATTGTCAATGCTTCTGATTCGGTTATCTTACTCATGGTCAGAAATGCCAAGTCATTGTGAAGCTTTTTAGCAATTCTAAAACCCCAGTAAATCTAAAACAATGCACCAATCAGCTGTGTATTGAGTGTTTGGTGTGAAGTCTGTTTTTAATTGAAGCAAATCTACTCTAATCTTCACTAAGAATGGTGGATTAAGTTATTTCAGCGCAAGAGTGTGAATAAACAGTTCTGTGATAGGGCTGGAGACGCTTTTCCCTCTCTATTTAAAAATCCATTACAGCAAAAAGCCTTTGTGCTGCACAAGTCTCTCTCTGTTTACTCGCTCATTGTTACATCCAGCAAGAGCAGCATGGAGCCACATCTGCTCTATTGAGATGTTCTCACAAAACTGGAGTGTGCCTGGCTGGGTATGGAACTGGGGGACTTTATTAGAGGAAATGAACAGAACAATATAGTTTAAGTGGGCTGAATGATTTAACCTCAAATGAACTCTGTAGTGTGAATGATTATCACTTTAGCCAGGGTACATCAGTCCTCTGTGAGGATATTGATTTCAGATGCAGTGTTGAGATCTATACGTGCTTGACAAATGACAGCGGTGGAGTGTGGAGGGTTATTTATGGTATCAGTGTTAATTTCTGCAAATATATAAAATAAATTAAAGTGCCTCTATTAGGCTATTTTACAGGTTCCTAGTTTTGCTTCGGAAGTCTCCTACAATAGGTTTACAAGTATAAGGTCAAAAACACTTATCAATTATTTAATGTCTGAAACTATTCCATATCGTGACAGCACTCCAGACTCAGGAGTTTCTTTCACTGGAACAGACTCAGGAACATCACTTACTGGAACGGATTCATTACTAAATTCTGGGGCTGGAATGGGCTCAATTGCTGGTGCAGACTTCACTGGGACAGACTCAGAAATCACAGGAAAAATGAGTGGTCTTTCAGAACTAGCTCAGCTAAGTAGAAGGGCGTAGAGAATATATTGCTCTAAAGTGCACCTTTTCACACCCCATGGCATCTTCGACTATAAAGGTTAATCCAAACCTCTACGAACAATCTCCATCAGCACAGCATCTTCTGTGTATACCATTCAAGCCAGCTCCAGGAATTCCCCAGCGTATTCCTCAGTGGGGTGGCCATCTTGAGTGCGGGAGAGCAACAAATCAATTGGGTGGATAAATTGTTGCGTGGTTGTGGTGTTAGCTGTTGGTCTGGTTTTCTGTCATGAAACAGAAGGCGGCAAAAACAAGTAATATCCAAACAGTGGTTTATTGCAGGAAAGTAGTGACGGGAACAGGTGAGTACTGAATTAGTGGATCAATACTGATGGTGAATGACAAATCTTATCTATTGTAGCTGAAGATGATGGCAGACTGGATCACAGGAGAGGACAGATGACTGAAGATCATCACACAGATAAGTTACTCAAAGGTAGGTGGTCTGGTTGGTGGTTCTTGGTTGGAATGACAAGACAAATGTGAAATGAAGAGTGACCGCTTATATGGTGCGTGGGTGATGAGTGATTATCAGTGGCAGGTGTGATGATGGCTGACTGAGTGCAGTTGGGGACCAGAAGGGATGCTGGGAAATGTAGTTCTGTGAGGACTGGGCTGGTGACACCTTTATGTCCATACCAAAATACAAAAAGTGAAAATTGATTTGTGGGCCAGATTTCTCATGAATGTGACCTGTGGGACCCCAAAGTTTCTACATTCAGTGAATATGCACTGCCAGTCAAAAGTCCGCACACACTGTATTGGAACATTTCTCATGATCTTTGAAACCTTTTAATCAAAAAATAATTTGCACCTGCTTATGAGTGTTATGTTTTATGACCTTTTTTTAATTTAAAATATATAAAATATAGTCAGAAGGGAAGTGAGTAGGTGTGTCCAGATTTTTTACTGGGAATGTATCAGAAACTGTTTTTTCTCTGATTCATCACGTCACTTTATCACTCTTTCTGGTCCAAGTACTAAGTATATGGATCTATATTTTGATCTCACTCCTTGAAAAAAGGGAGGAATGCTATCTGGGTGAAATCAAATTTATGATGAAATTGATGTAACCGGGGCAGAATTGGAGATTAATGGAGAAAATAAGCACAGCAGTCGTAATCTAGTCATTAGTTCTTCAAGTCATTAGGCACGAGTCACAGAGTGGCGTCGACAGGATTTCATCATAAATCATTGTAATACGCAAGGGCCTAACAAAGCAGGTTCATCTTTGTAGCGCCACTGGGTAGTCATCCAGTCATGTACAGCTTCTATCTACTTGAATGAGAGTGGAAGCTTTTTTCCGCCAGAGAATAAAAAAAAAAAAAAAAAAGATAATCTCACTTTTTTTCTTGCAATTGTTAGTTTATTTTAGATGCTAACTTCATAAATTGTGAGATTAACCAAAAATGAGTGAAATTTTTTTTTTGTAGATAAAAGTTTGCAATTATTTCAATTCTGAGAAGAAAATAAGTCAGAATTGTGAGTTATAAACTTGGTTTTGTGAGAAATAAAGTGACAAATTCCCAATTGTGTGTGGGAAAAAGTAGTTCCATGGTGGAAACAAGCTTTCACACTGTAAATCACCAATCATAACCATGTATTATTGTTATTATTATTAATATTATTATTCAAATCAGGCTAAAAGAGCTGTTTTTTTAGAGTTTAAAATAATTGTAATGTGCACCTCACACTCTTTTATTGGTGAAATCGGACTCTCTTTTCTATAGTGAGGGGTCTCAATTGGGTATGGCAGGGTATGTCAGCCTGGTCAGGTCAATCCAATTGCAAAGTAATATATTTGTATTGCATGATTAGCGGAGTTATATTGCTACATGGAACGTATAATTTGTAATTGTTTAATAATCCGTGTCACCTGAGTCAAAGTTAAACGGCGCTGGAAATGTTTCTATTTGCAACGTGATTTTGCAGTGTTCAGTACTGTAGCCAATCACAGGCATTTCTGGTGAAAATAATGACCAATCAGATGTGTTTAGATTACTAGTTGTGAGAATCCGCTCAGTATATCTCAAAACGCTGAATGTTATGTTACTAAGTTCTACACGTGCACAAATCCCTTTATTATAACAAATAAAGCGTGTATACGATTTAAATAAAATATTCATTGATTAACTCAGTTTTCGTACTCAATGAGCTTGTGCTGAACTGACTGACAGCTTAAGTGATTATAAAGGAAGCGTTTTTCTGTTTAATTTCATTCACAATTTGAAGAAAAGTTTTGGACTTCTTTCTAAAGGTAGTCGCTAGTGAAGGGTTTGATTTGAAATGTGTGCGTCCTTGTAGTGACTTCTGTAATAATAAAGCATCTTCTATTCTACAGGTACATCCTATAATCAGACTTTTACTCAGTGGTTGTAATGACTGGTCCACTGAAGGCAAGTTGAGGTGAGAACCCAAATGCAATTTATCTACAAAAAAAAAAAAAAAACCTTGGCAAGGCATGAAACCTCTGACCAAAAACAGGAACACGAACAGACTTAGGAAACAAGACTACCAGAGACTGGGCATGGAACAAACAGTACTCGACAAGGACACAGGGCAAACATGAGGGCTTAAATACATACAGGACTAACGACGAGACCAGGTACACCTGTGAACATTTAAACAATCAGCCAATGACAACATGACACAACAGACAAGGGAACACAAGGCAGGATCACATGACTAAAACGGGGGATCACATGACAGACCAGAAAACCCAGGAACAAGAACAAACACCCAAAATGTGACATAGCTTACAAATAATGTTGTAATAATATTGTTAAATCTAAAATTAAATGTCCCCAACTAAGCAAGCCAAAAGCCAATGGCGACAAAGGTGAAAAGGGGGACAGTGGCAAGGAACCAAAACTCCATCAGGTGACAGAATGGAGAAAGAAACCAGGCTCAGTCGGGGGGCCAGTTCTCCTCTGGCCAACGAATGAACAGTGCATGATTATGATTCAGGCAGCATTACAGGTCAGAAGTCAGATTGGATCGGAACATTATATTATGCAGTTCATCTGGTTGAAGATCGGAGTTATCACGCGCGTATGGGGACGAGTTTGTGTTGAGGATCAGTGCCGATGGTTATCGTGTCGATGAGTCCTTCACAGGGGAGAGTCTAGTTGACACAAGCTCTGCTGACACTTCAAGAATGCGTTGTGGTCGTGTCTAGGCGCAGGTCCACCATCTGATCTGGATATGGCCCGGATCTGGCTGATTTCATCATGCGTTTTGGTCGTGTCTAGGCGCAGGTCCACAATCTGATCTGGATACGGCGTGGATCCAGATGATTACAGTAAACCTCGGAATAAACAGAAATACTATAATTAGTGTAGATGCCATTCTTTTTATGATGTAGCGAGTACATCAGGTGTTATAGGAAGTGTTCCAGGTTCTGGCAGACCTAATTTATGCAGCCTAATAATCATTCAAAGTATTTGAATAATATGAATGTATAGTGTTCTATGAGTATGCCAGGTTGAAGAGATGCGTTTTTAATCTAGATTTAAACTGACAGAGTGTGTCTGCTTCCCAGACAATGTTAAGAAGACTGTTCCAAAGTTTAGGTGCTAAATAGGAAAAGGATCTACCGCCAGCAGTCGATTTTGATAGTCTAGGTATTATCAACTGGCCGGAATTTTGAGATCACAATAGACGTGAAGGACTATAATGCGTTAAGAGCTCGCTCAAGTACTGGAGAGCTAAACCATTTAGTGCTTTTGAAAGTAATCAGCAATATTTTAAAATTTATACGAAGTTTAATAGTTAGCCAATGCAGTGTTGACAGAACCGGGCTAATATGGTCATACTTCCTGATTCTGGAAAGAACTCTAGCTGCTGCGTTTTGGACCAGCTGTAGTTTGTTTATTAAGCGTGCAGGGCAACCACACATAATGGCATTACACTAATCTAGCCTTGATGTTATGAACGCATTAACTAATTGTTCTGCATTTGTCATTGAGAGCATATGACGTAATTTAGATATATTTTTAAGGTGGAAAAATGCGGTTTTACAGATACAAGACACATGACTTTCAAAAGAAAGATTGATATCAAAGAGCACACCCAGGTTCCTAACCTGCTGCGAAGACTTGACAGAGCAGCCTTCAAGTGTTAGACAGAATTCTAGGTTATTACGTGAGGAAGTTTTTTTTTGTCCAATAATTAGAATCTCTGTTTGTTCCAAAATTAAGTAGTAGGAAATTACTAGTCATCAAGTTTTTTATATCAGCTATGCAATCCGTTAATTTTGTGAATTGGTAAGTTTCGTCAGGGCGTGAAGAAATATAGAGCGGAGTATCATCAGCATAACAGTGAAAACTAATGCCATGCTTCCTAATGATATATCCTAAGGGTAGCATGTACAGAGTGAACATCAACGTGTCACATGTCTGTCCTGTCTTGTGTTGCACATGGGTGGTTGTTATGTTGGGCCATGTGCCTCTGTCATTGTTTGATCCCTCCCGCTCGTTACCTGATTAGTGTTTGAGTTTCTCCACCTGTTCCCTTTTGATTTGTTCCCTTTATAAGTCTCCTCATGTTTGCAGTCTTGGTCGGTTCGTTGTCATTGTCAGATGTTTCTCTGTTCCTGGTTGGTGTTCCCTGTATTCTTGACCCAGTGTTTGTTTCATGTTCATTTATTATGTTTTCCCCCTCGTGGGTTTTTGATTTGTGTTTGTTCTGTTTTTGTAAATAAACCTTCCTTGTTTTGCACTTGAGTTCTCCTTCTCCTTTTCCTAAGTGTGAACGTGACAGAACGAACCGACCCTTTTTGAACTCAGCAGCAGGAAGGATTTTATTATTTTTTTTTTTTATTTATTTTTTTTCTCTGAAGAAGCATGAATGACATGTATATGGACGACGATGATCTGGATTGCCCGGACTACGTCATCTCCACATTTGGAGCAACCCAGTTCCGTCCTATCGGCGGGGACCGAAGAACTCGGCCCGGTAAGGAATCCGGAGGAATGAACATCTTCCAAGCGTTCGCTTTGATGGCTCATCAAAGGGAGGAGTCGGAGCGCTTGGCCAGGGTTTCTGAGACCCGTGGAGGTCACAGGAGAGATTTTCGGGGGACCCGCCAGGTAATTTTTCGTGGGACCCGGGGAGGTTGTAAAGGAGGAGGAGGTGGTCGAGAGGAGGGTCAACATCACTCTCCATCCTGGCCTCCTTACAATCCTATACCAGTGGTGGGCAGTTCAGAGCCGGCTTCTCACCGTCATGGACGGAGGAGAGGAAATCCATCTGCCCAGCGAGAGACTGCTCACGTCCCGTCTGCCCAGCGAGAGACTGCTCACGTCCCGTCTGCCCAGCGAGAGACTGCTCACGTCCCGTCTGCCCAGCGAGAGACTGCTCACGTCCCGTCTGCCCAGCGAGAGACTGCTCACGTCCCGTCTGCCCAGCGAGAGACTGCTCACGTCCCGTCTGCCCAGCGAGAGACTGCTCACGTCCCGTCTGCCCAGCGAGAGACTGCTCACGTCCCGTCCGCCCAGCGAGAGACTGCTCACGTCCCGTCCGCCCATCGAGAGACTGCTCACGTCCCGTCCGCCCAGCGAGAGACTGCTCACGTCCCGTCCGCCCAGCGAGAGACTGCTCACGTCCCGTCCGCCCAGCGAGAGACTGCTCACGTCCCGTCCGCCCAGCGAGAGACTGCTCACGTCCCGTCCGCCCAGCGAAGGACTGCTCACGTCCCCTCTGCCCAGCGAGAGACTATTCACGTCCCGTCTACCCAGCGAAGGACTTTTTCGCGTCCCGTCTGTCCAGCGAGAGGCTGTCCACGTCACGTCTGCCCAGCGAGAGACTGTCCCTGAGCCGGTGCCTGTCCCTGAGCCGGTGCCTGTCCCTGAGCCGGTGCCTGTCCCTGAGCCGGTGCCTGTCCCTGAGCCGGTGCCTGTCCCTGAGCCGGTGCCTGTCCCTGAACCGGTGGTTGTCCCTGAGCCGGTACCTGTCCCTGAGCCGGTACCTGTCCCTGAACCGGTGGTTGTCCCTGAGCCGGTGCCTGTCCCTGAGCCGGTACCTGTCCCTGAACCGGTGGTTGTCCCTGAGCCGGTGCCTGTCCCTGAGCCGGTGCCTGTCCCTGAGCCGGTACCTGTCCCTGAACCGGTGCCTGTCCCTGAACCGGTATCTGTCCCTGAGCCGGTGCCTGTCTCAGAGCCTGTGTTCGGCCCTGAGCTGGAAGATATGTTTGTGTCTGTATTTGTTTCTGTTATGTTGACTGTTTCTGTTTTAGTATCTGTCCCTGAGCCAGTGTCTGTCCCTGTCCCTGAGCCTGTGTCGATCCCGGAGATTGTGTTTGCCCCTGAGCCGGAGTCTGTCCCTGAGCCGGAATCTATGTTTGTTTCTGTATTTGTTTCTGTTCTTATGACTGTGTCTGTGTTAATGTCCGTCCCTGAGCCAGTGTCTGTCCCTGTCCCTGTCCCGGAGCCTGTCCTTGACCCGGAGCCGGTGTCGGTCCCAGAGCCTGAGCCTGTGTCTATCCCAGAGTCTGAGCCTGTGCCTGTCCCAGAGCCTGAACCGAGGTCTACACCGCCCTGGCCGCCCGAGGGGTCTGCACCGCCCTGGCCACCTGAAAGGCCTGATCCGCCCTGGCCGCCCGAGGGGTCTGCTCCGCCCTGGCCACCCGAAGGGTCTTCACCGCCCTGGCCACCCGAAGGGTCTTCACCGCCCTGGCCACCTGAAAGGTCTTCACCGCCCTGGCCACCTGAAAGGTCTGATCCGCCCTGGCCACCTGAAAGGTCTTCACCGCCCTGGCCACCTGAAAGGTCTGATCCGCCCAGGCCGCCCGAGGGTTCTTCACCGCCATGGCCGCCCGAGGGTTCTTCGCCGCCCTGGCCGCCTGATGAACTCTGTCTCGCCCTGGCCGGTCGATGTCCGGTTCCGCCCTGGTCTGTCCCCCCTGTCCCGCCCTGATCTGTCCCTCCCGTTCCGCCTGATGTTTCCTTCCTGCCCCGCCCTAGTCTCATGGAGCGTCTGGTAGCCGCTCCGTAGGGAGGGGGTTATGTCACATGTCTGTCCTGTCTTGTGTTGCACATGGGTGGTTGTTATGTTGGGCCATGTGCCTCTGTCATTGTTTGATCCCTCCCGCTCGTTACCTGATTAGTGTTTGAGTTTCTCCACCTGTTCCCTTTTGATTTATTCCCTTTATAAGTCTCCTCATGTTTGCAGTCTTGGTCGGTTCGTTGTCATTGTCAGATGTTTCTCTGTTCCTGGTTGGTGTTCCCTGTATTCTTGACCCAGTGTTTGTTTCATGTTCATTTATTATGTTTTCCCCCTCGTGGGTTTTTGATTTGTGTTTGTTCTGTTTTTGTAAATAAACCTTCCTTGTTTTGCACTTGAGTTCTCCTTCTCCTTTTCCTAAGTGTGAACGTGACACAACGGTCCTAGTACAGAGCCTTGAGGTACGCCATACTGAACTTTTGATCGATAAGACATCTCTTCATTTACTGCTACAAACTGAAAACGGTCAGATAAGTATGATTTAAACCATCCTAATGCAATTCCACTAATGCCAAAATAATTTAAGTCTATTTAAAAGAATGTTGTGGTCCATGGTATCAAATGCAGCACTAAGATTGAGTAACACTAATAGAGAGATACAACCACGGATAAGAGCAAATCATTTGTGACTATGATGAGAGCTGTCTTAGTACTATGGTACGATACCATTTCTTTCTAAAAAGGAACATAGTTGTGAGGATATTGTTTTTTCTAGTATTTTTGACAGAAAAGGTAGATTCCAGATCGGACTGTAATTGACTAATTCTTTGTATCAAGTTGCGTTTTTTTTAACAAGCGATTTAATCACAGCCAGCTTAAAAGTTTTTGGTACGTATCCTAATGACAAAGATTAATTAATGACATTAAGAAGAGTATCTATGACCTCTGAAAGCATCTCTTTCAATTGCTTAGTCGGTATAGGGTCTAACATACATTTCGATTTAACGAGTTTAGAAAATTCCTTCTCTCCTATAGCAATGAATAAATCCAATTGTTCCTCAGGGAGACTACAATGCACTGCCTGATGTGATACTGTAGTAGACGGTTGCATAGTTATAATTTTCTCCCTGATATTATCAATCTTGTAAGTATAGAAGATCATAAAGTCATTACTGTGGTGCTGCTTGGAAACGTCTGGGGTTGAAACTTTTATTTTTTGTTAATTTAGCCACTGTTTCAAATAAATACCTAGGTTTTTGTTTATTTTCTTCTAATAGGGTTGAATAAGCAGATCTAGCAGCTTTTAAGGCCTCTCTGTAAGCAATCGTGCTCTTTACATGAAATGCAAAAAAAACTCTAGTTTTGTTTCTTTCCATTTGCACTCCATTTTTCTGGCTGCTCTCTTAAGGGCCTGAGTGTGCTCGTTGTACCACAGCGTTGGACTATTTTTCTTTAATCTTTTTTTAGCGCAAAGGAGCAACTGTGTCTAAGTGCTGGAAAAGAGAGAGTCAAAAGTTTCTGTCGCAATAGAGTTCTTCTAAGCTATCTGGGATGCTGAGGAGATGAAACTGGTCAGGAATATTATTAATAAAGTGATCTTTAGTGGCAGAAGTGATAGGTCTAACATATTGTAACACAGAGTCGACTTTGCAGCTTTGGCTAAATAAAGTATACACAAGACTAGATAATGATCTGAGATGTCATCGCACTGCTGTAGAATTTCAACGGCATCAACATTGATTCCATGCTATAATATTAGATCTAGAGTATGATTACGATAATGAGTAGGTCCTGACACGTGTTCTGTCCAATAGAGTTAAGAATATCTTTAAATGCCAATCCCAATGCATCTTTTTTGTTATCTACATGTATATTAAAATCACCAACAATTAGGACTTTATCTGCAGCCAGTACTAACTCTGATAGAAAATCAGCAAATTCTTTGATAAAGTCTGTATGGTACCCTGGTGGCCTGTATACAGTAGCCAGCACAAATCTCAAACGGGATTTATCACTTACAATAGATAGTGTTACATTAAGCACCAACACTTCAAAAGAATTATATTTAAAACAAGACTTCAGTAATTCTGAAGATATTACTATAAATTACAGCAACACCTCCCCCTTTGCCTTTCAGACGAGGTTCATGTTTATAACAGTAATCTTGCGGGGTGGACTCATTTAAAGTAATGCAGTCGTCTGGTTTTAGCCAGGTTTCTGTCAAACACAGCACATCTAGGTTAAAATCTGTAATCATATCATCATCAATAAGTGCTTTTGAAGTAAGGGATCGAATATTCAGCAACCAAACTTTATTATTTGTTCAATCGTATTATATCTGCTTTCTATTTGTTGAACATCATTACATTTTTACCCTTAAACCGGTTTAGGAGTTTTTTGTATGGGGAACAGACACAGTCTCTATATGATGATATCTAGGTGAAAGAGCCTCTATGTGATGGGATTTTTCTGACCTCAGTGACGTAAGACAGCTAGCAGACGGTCGGTTTAGCCAGTCTGTCTGCTTCCTGACCTGAGCCCTAATTCATGTTTGAGCTCTAAGACTATGTGCCATATTACTAGAGAGAAGAGAAGCACCATACCAGGAGGGATGAATACCATCTCTTTTCAACAGGTCAGGTCTGCCCCAAAGAACTTGTTTCAGTTGTCTCTGAATTCTATATTATTTTGCTGACACCACTTAGACAGCCAGCCATTGAGTGAGCACAGTCTACTAAGTATCTCATCACTCCGGCGAACAGGAAGGCGGCCAGAGCAAAATTACAGTGCCTGACATCGTACTTGCGAGTTCACACACCTCTTTAACGTTAATTTTGGTGATCTCTGACTGGCGAAGTCGAGCATCATTAGTGCCGACGTGAATAATAATCTTAGAGAATTTCCGATTAGCATTAGCCAGCATTTTTAAATTTGCTTTGATGTCAGGCGCTCTGGCTCTCGGTAAACATGTGACTATGGTGGCTCTATTTTCATGTTCCGTGTAATAGAATCACAAATAACTAGGGCACATTCAACAGGATTCTCAGTGGGTGTTTCACTGAGTGGGGAGAACCTGTTTAATGTTGTAATCGGAACGGAAGAGTGGTGTTTTGTCCCGCCACTACAGCGTCTGACGGTCTCTTAGTTGCCCTGCTGCACAGGCTCGACAGCTGGAACCGAACAATGTACAGAGTCCACTAAGCTAGTTGCATCCAAAGCAATATCTAAAGCCCTTGCACTCTAACTGTCCTCAATTAAAGTTTGGATGCGTGTCTCTAGTTCTAAAATATTCTCCGTCAGCCTGACTGTCCCCCTGCATTTATCACATGTAAATACTATATTGCTGGCAGAGAAGGCTATACTATTCATGTGACATGAAGTGCAAGTGACAATAACAGGAGAAGACATTACTCACCGTGTTTGTTGACCTGATCCTATACTTACCACAGTTATTTGATGGATAGAAGCTAGCGATGTCAGATTAATGTGTGGTGATGAGTAAGATATAATTAGTAATATAAACAACACGGAATGATAGTAAATATTAAAAACAGAAAGCAATACTGAGCTTACAGACGCAAACCACTCAGCAGCAAGGCAGACAGGAGCAATCGACCAGCATCTTGTCTGAAGACACAGGTGTAAAGGCGGCCATGACAGGGCGAGACTATGGAAGGAAGGGCAGCCATGACAGGGCGAGACTCTGGAAGGAAGGGCGGCCATGACAGGGCGAGACTCTGGAAGGAAGGGCGGCCATGACAGGGCGAGACTCTGGAAGTCTCAAACATGTATCATCACTAGCACAGCACGCTAGTAATTTCGCTAGCCTGCACAACATGCTAGTAACTCGCTAGCCTGTTAACGCGCCATCCATGTCTGCCGTCTTTTATTTAAACTCTCAGGCGTGGCGGTGGCCATCCTGGCCGGGGGCAAACTCTCAGGCGTGGCGGCGGCCATCTTGGCCTGGAGAAAACTCTCAGGCGTGGCTGTGGCCATCTTGGCCAAGGGCAAAACTCTCAGACGTGGCGGCGGCCATCTTGGCCGTAGACAAATTCTAACTCGCAGGCGTGGCGGCGGCCATCTTGGCCGGAGACGAACTCGCAGGCGTGATAGCGGCCACCTTGGCCGGAGACGAACTCTCAGGTGTGGCAGCCAACTTGGGCGAGAGCTTGCGGCCTGGAGCCAATGTGCTGCCCACACACATAAAATAGCTGTGGTGGCCATCATGAGCGCTGTATCATCCGGAACTGTCGACAGCGACTATCTTGTCAGAAGACACAGGCATGACGTGAACAGTCTCTAGCTGGGCAAGCGTGACGTGAACAGTCTCTGGCGCAGCAGACGTGACGTGAACAGGCTCAGGCTCGGCAGGACTGACGTGAAGAGGCTCAGGCTGAGGGTATACTGTGGGCTTGTGGGGCTTCTCATCTGCAAAGCCCACAGTAAAGGACGAGCCATTAAATAAAAGGGCAAAGACCATATACTGCACCAGAGTGCAGTGAGGGGTATTGGCAGGCATGAGATAATAAATTGATTCATCAAGTCAAAAATGTCTTTCAAGACCTCATCATTGAAATCCACCCCATGGCAAAGTCCACAAAACTCCACATAATCTTCGATCTGACGGTCACCTTGGCTGAGGCGGAAAAGACAAATTGCTGGGTCCATGATTGGTTGAGTATTCTGTAATGACTGGTCCACTGAAGGCAAGTTGAGGAGAGAAACCCAAACACAATTTATTTACAAACAAACAACAAAAAAACACAATAAAACATCAAACAAAAACATGGCAAGGCATGAAAACTCTGACCAAAAACAGGAACACGAACATAGACTTAGGAAACAAGACAACTGGAGACTGGGCATGGAACAAACAATACTTGACAAGGACACAGGACAAACAAGAGGGCTTAAATACATACAGGACTAACGACGAGACAAGGGACACCTGTGAACATTTAAACAATCAACCAATGACAAAATGACACAACAGACAAGAGAACACAAGGCAGGATCACATGACTAAAATGGGGGATCACAGACCAGAACCCAGGAACAAGAAACAAACACCTAAAACATGACAGTGGTAGCACATACTTCTACATCTAAAGATTACATTTTCTCAATGGCTTGTTTGAAAGCAGTCGGAGGTATTTTCAATTACAATAGAGAAGACGAGAAGTCTTCTTTGCTCCAGTGTAATCAAACAGGAGGTTACTACTAATACAGAAGTTTGACTGCTTCAATGAAATTCTCACCAGTGGAGAAATGCATTAAAACATCAAACGTAAATTGATGCACAGTGCATCTGAATGAACTCACCAGCATCCGATCAAACCACAATCATATCATGCCGTTTCATCTTTCAATACTGCATTACACTGAGCAGACATTTGGCATCGGTACAAAACTGACAAAGCCTTTCTGATATGATCTGTGCTGACAACAGAAAGTAAACCTTTTTTATAGTCTGTTTTCCTGTTTCTCTTGCTTTCTGTCTCCCTTTTCCTTCTTGTTCACATATATTCTTGTTATTCCTTTGACAACATCTAATACTTCCTAATTGGAGGAATTTTAAGTGCATACATACAGAGATGGCCACAGACAGCTCTAGTCAGAAGATTAGCAAAGAAAAGTCAACTGTGATCAGGGACTCAACATGACAGGCACTTGGTTAAACATGCAGAACCTCCTTTACTCAATAACACAATGTGCAGTGGGTCTATTAAAGACAGAGGGAAGGAAGTTTACGTGTGTTTTGGGCAGAGTGTGAGAGCGGGTGCTGGAGATAACTGAAGAATAAGTGCAGCCCAGGGCATGATAATAGAAGGCTCAGTGGGACAATGGCTCAGGGGGGAGTCAAAGTATTTCAAAATTATCCTAGGATGAGAGTGACTTTGTGCTTATGTGTGTGAGTGAAAAAGTGAATGTCTTCACAATTGTATAAAATGCCTTAACCCTCTGGGGTCTAATGTGTTTTTGGGGTCCTTGAGATGTTTTGACATGCCCTGACATTTGTTCTTTTTAATGTACTATTTATATTGTTGCTTGTAAACATATCAATGGCAAAGGTGTAATTACACTCTATTTAGCACAAACAGGGCTACCATAATATGTGAGCCACATGTATGTATATGTTTGTATTTTTGAGAGAATATTGTTTATGCATGGTTATTTAAAAAAACTAAAACCTAAAGTTTCTGAAACAAGGCCACAAAACACAAACTAAATATGTGTCCACAAGACTTTTGACTAATAGATGTTGTCGCATAGAGTTTTTGCTTCAAAATGATCTGAAAATCATCCTGCCTAATCATTCACATAAAACAATAAATTGATTTAAATTTTGTAAAACACTTTTTGTTTGGAAAGGCAATATGTGAGGGGGCGTAAATAATGCTAATTCACACCTGAGAAGACAATGGCCTCTATAATGAGCGCATAATGAGCTGTATAATGAGCCTTTCACACAGGCACACAGGTGTGTCACTGGATACCAAAGAATGCGGGGACAAAAGAAACTATATACATACACACACACACACATACACACACATACACACACACACACATATATATATATATATATATATATACATACACGTTTGGGGTCGGTAAGATTTTTAATGTTTTTAAAAGAAGTCACTTATGCTCACCAATGGTGTATTTATTTGATTAAAAATACAAAACAAACCCAGTAATATTGTGAAATATTATTTCAATGTAAAACAGCTATTTCTATGTGAATGTATAGTAAAGTGTAATTTATTCCTGTGATCAAAGCTGAATTTTCAGCATCATTACTCCAGTCTTCAGTGTCACATGATCCTTCAGAAATCACTCTAATAGGATGATTTGATGCTCAAGAAACATTTCTCATTATTATCAATGTTGAAAACAGTTATTTACATTTTTATTTCAGGATTCTTTGATGAATAGAAAGTTCGAAAGAACAGCATTTATCTGAAATAGAATCTTTTGTAACATTAAACACTACCGTTCAAAACTTTGGGATCAGTAAGTATTTTTATTTTATTTTTGGGGGAAATAAATAAAATAAATCAATACTTTAATTCATCAAGGAGGAATTAAATTGATCAAAAGTGACAGTAAAGACATTTATAATGTTATAAAATATTCTATTTCAAATAAATGCTGTTGTTTTTAACTTTGTTCATCAAAGAATCCTAAGACAAATGGTACACAACTGTTTTCAACATTGATCATAATCATAAATGTTTCTTGAGCATCAAATCATCATATTAGAATGATTTCTGAAGGATCATGTGACACTGAAGACTGGAGTAATGATGCAGAAAATTCAGCTTTGATCACAGGAATAAATAATATATTAAAATATATTAAAATCGAAAACAGTTATTTTAAATTGTAATAATATTTCACTATATTACTGTTTTGTGTTGAATTTTTTATGAAATAAATACAGCATTGGTGAGCATAAGTGACTTATTTTAAAAACATTAAAAATCGTACCGACCCCAAACTTTTGTATGCAGTATATATGTATATATATATATATATATATATATATATATATATATATATATATATATATATATATATATATATATATATATATATATATATATAATCCATTTAAGTCAAAAGCATATTTTTAGTACATAGTCATACCTGGAAACATATCCTTTTCAAATAGGCTATATGGGCCATTCTACAGAATTTGTTCAAAGTTAGAGTTGGAAACATCTTGAAAAGAAAATTGTCTTTTCCCATAAATTTCTTATAAAGTATTATTTTTTAAAGTACCCTTAACATTGGAATAAATACTATAATAACATCTTAGTTGATGAGTTTTTGACCGAACATACTATATATTTAACATATGACCAGAAACTGGCTAACAAAAGCTTATTTGATGTCTATTTTAGAATTAAAACGTTATAATCTATCCAAAAACTATTAAATGTTGTCTTTCATATTTCATCTGTAACATAAACAACAGCGCCCATATGTGCCCTTAATTCATTCACACACAGAAACGTGATTAAAATTTAAACAGTCTTTTTGCGTTTACAGACACTATTCCATATCGCGATTAGAACAAAGCACAATAATAAAAAAACTTACTCACAATTCTCGGCTAGATCCGTCGCTCCTCGAAATGAAAATAAACCAGCACATGTTCTGAGGTAAATGTCCCAGGATTATTCCTCACACAGCCTCGCAAGACAAAATAGTACATTAATCTGATGATTACATTTGTTGTGTTATCGCGTTTATGAGGGGCGTTGACACGTTTGCATGTGTTGCTTCAGATCATTTGCGTTTGAATACCGCGCGCTCTCCGTGGGCGTGTCACATTAGCAGAATAATGAGCTGAGAGAACGATAATGAGATCGGATGACACCTCTCTCTTTTTTTATAGATTACATAAACAGAGAATATTAATTTTAGTTTTGAATTAGATATTTTAAAAGTACAAACTTAAATGATTGGCATGGTTTTATTTCAGTTAGCCTAATAGCTGGTTTGATTTGCATTGAAAGATGATCTTATGGAAAGTACCCCATGCCAATCTCTAGGTATGGTGAAGGGTATGTGATGATGTAAGTCTATTTTAATTCCAAAGGCCAAAGGAACTTTATCAGGATGCATATTATCCTGGATCCATGAAATAACTGGCCTTTAAAAGTAAAAATCTGCCTGCCTCTATGGGAATTTAACATAGGGGTGTCCTGACTTTTGCACCCTGTATTTTAAGGAAGAACATTTATTTATTTATGATACATTATTCATACACAAAGAAAATTGGCGTCCTTAAAGGTTGGATTTTTCCTCATTTTTCCAATTAAGGCATTAAGATCAATTTCCAAAAGATGATTTTTTATTCCTCTTTTTAGGCAACTTTAGCATGGGTGTCCTAACTTATTCACATCACTGTATATGTAATAACTGTTTTCATCATTGTAAAGAAGATAACAATTTCATGAACACCAAATCAGCATATTAGAAAAGTCTTGAAAAATAATGTGACACAGTAGACTGGAGTAATGGCTGCAGACAAATTTTAAAGTATATTATAAATTTAATTTAAATCATTTCATGTTTAAATTAAATTATTTAAATTTCGTTCAAATTTCATTTAAATTTCCGTGCTTTTACTGTTATACAGTAGGGGGGTGCTATTACACATCTTCTGAATGAGTACTGATTGTCCTGATTAAAACAAAGGTGAAGAAGAAGCAGAAACATGCCATATCATATGTAAGCAGATGCATTTGTAAAATAATGAGATCATCAAAATTAAACGGCATATAAATCAAAACTGCCTAATATTACCAAATGAAATATCGTTTGTAGCTGTAGCTTTGGGATCTTATATTAAAGAGGCTTTGTTATGTGGTCAACAACAACAGAGGCAATGAAGTATAAATTAGGTTTAATAAATGAACTACACTACATGTAAAACAAGGATATAAAAGAAACAAAATGAAATGGAAACAATAAGGAAAGAAAAAGTAGAAACACAAGGAAACACAATCGCTAGCACAATCAGACCCTCAGAGACAGTCGCAGTTACACAATTGAAAGCGTCTAAATTTTGATGGAACAACTTGCATTCAGACCTGTTAGTGTGGTGTAGGAGAGAGCTCGCGGCGTCCTGGAAGTGGGAGGCGGACTTCTTTGGTTCCTCCACTCGTGGTTGATTTGCGGGAGATTCAAAGCGTCCTAAAGCAGTTCTTTATGCGTGAAGGTAGTCTTACACCGAAATGCTGGAAGGCTAGCGAAACGCACTAAGAACGGACTGGCTATCAGCGAAATGAAATGAAGACAAAACAAAATAAAACACGAAGATTACATCGGGGAACAGGATACGAAGGAAGGAGAGGGATCAGAGGAGAAGGATCAGAGGAGAAGGATCAGAGAGCGAATGTCTCTATTTTGGGTTTTTTAAGGATGAACTAAGCACGCCCTGGTGAGGCGTGCCGGCCAATGGCAATGGCCCATCTTGAGGAGCGCGTACGCCCCTGGTTGGGTGGGGTTCGGCGGTAGTTTGCATTTTATGATCAAGGGTAAAATTAAGCTTACTTTGGTAACGGCATATACATGTGGTTATACATTTCACGATATTGATATACAGCTTAATAGATAGATCAGATTAAGAGGATTGTAACCATATCAAACATCACACTTTACAGACATAATGTTGCAGAGTTACATCTAGATGCATACATTCAGGCATTTATACGTCCCTTACACTTATTAGAATACATTCTTAGGACAGTCTGCACATTACAGTTCTTTTACATGTGTTTCAACATACCGAATCTGTTTTAGCAACGACTTTTAGATGGAAGATTAGGTTTCCTGCGTATGTGTACGTGCATGGACGCATGTGTGTGTGCGTTGTGGATGTGTATTGCGCGCGTGTGGGAGAAGGGAACATCTGTTCTTCTCTTCTCCCGCCCGATTTCCGCCAGGAGGGAGTCCCAGGAGGCCTTGTTGTTGTCTCAAGAGAGAGAACACGCTGCTTGTAAGACATTCGGGAACATCTATCAGCATAAATGCCCAAAAGTCCATTTGCTCCCCAGACTTCTAGGCGCCAATTCGAAAGGGGGAGACCTTATCACTGGACCACATGGCCGTAGGAATGTGGGTTAGTTAGGGCTCTTGTCCCCCTTTTGGTTGCGAGTTAATGATTTAATAAAAGAGAATTAATGATGGTCCTTGGAATCTCTACACCATTCAACCCCTGGGATTATGTTCTACCAGCCAGGGATGACTGAGTACTATGGGTGCCAAAGGGGAGTCCATAAGGAGAAATTATAGTGTTTCAGTGTGGTTTCCAGGTGTGATGAGAGTTATAGGTCTGGTGGTGAAAGAGATGATGGGAAGTTTCTGACCGTTAAAAGTGTTAACGGAAATCTTTTGATTGAGAGCTGTGATGAGGATCTGACGTTTCTGTGCGAAAGACAAGTCCATAAAATTATGCAATAACTCCGCAATAGAGGCAAAGTCCTTTGGACCTACGCCGCTCTCTCCCCTCCCGGGAAAGCCAAGCTCTACCCACCTGCATAGGCTTGTGATCGAAAACGGGGCCGACCACGTCCCCGCCACTGGCATGTGGCACTCCAGCGTTCGCAGATAACATGGTTGATCGGGTTCGTCGCTCCACCCGGTCCAAACAAGCATCGACTCTCAACGCCAACTCGATAAGTCCATTAAGACTCGGAGGGAGGTCCAGGGCGTAAATCTCCTTCTGGACACGATCAGCCAGTCCATGCAGGAACAAGTCCCACTGCGCCTCCTCGTTCCAGCGACACTCTGCGGCTAGTGAGCGAAATTCAGTGGAAAATTCCGACACTGATCTGTCACCTTGTCGAAGATCGGCAAGTAGCCTGGCCGCCTCTCGCCCTGTCACCGCACGATCGAAAACCCTCCTCATCTCCTCCGAGAGTGTCTGGAACGAGGCGCAGCATGGATCTTGATTCTCCCACACCGCCGTTCCCCACATAGCCGCCCGTCCCATCAGCAGGGTAAGAACAAAAGCCACCTTAGACTGTTCGCTGATGAATGTAAGGGGTTGTAAGGCGAAAAACATTGAGCATTTAGTCAGAAACGCTCTGCAATAGTTGGGTTCTCCAGTGTATGTCTCCGGGGTGGGTAAACATGGTTCCAACTGATGACAGGGCTCCGGAGGCGTGGGATGGACAAGCGGTGTGCGTGGCGCAGCAGGATTGTTGAGTTGTTGGATCATTTGGGTGAGCTCGGACACCTGCGCCACCAGGGCTTGCACTGCATGACCTGTGTTAGCTAGGTGTTCCTCTCGCTGATCCATTCTCGTGACGCTCTGGGACAAAAACTCACTTAATTGGGTCGCTGCATCCATGTTTGGTCAGATCGTTCTGTAACGTACAAATAAGCAAGAGATGCAATAGCGAGAATAAAGTGTTTATTGACCACAAGTGAAAACAGTTCCAAGTGAGAGGTGAAGATAACAGCAACTGGGTGATGCAGGGACGTTGATAGGCAACCCAGTCAGTGGTGAAGGTGAAGACGTGAGCTAAATCCAACGATCACCAGGTTCAATACACAGATCTTCCAAAAGGAATAATCCACGAAAGGAATCCAGGGAATCTCAGGAACAGAGTCAAAATCCAGAAAGACAGGTGGCTAAGTGGTTAGGTAACGGGACACGACATCAAACAACGATCTAACAACACAAGACAGCAGACAATGAGCATATACAGGTCCTTCTCAAAAAATTTGCATATTGTGATAAAGTTAATTATTTTCCATAATGTAATGATAAAAATTTAACTTTCATATATTTTAGATTCATTGCACACCAACTGAAATATTTCAGGTCTTTTATTGTTTTAATACTGATGATTTTGGCATACAGCTCATGAAAACCCCAAATTCCTATCTCAAAAAATTAGCATATTTCATCCAACCAATAAAAGAAGTGTTTTTAATACAAAAAAAAGTCAACCTTCAAATAATTATGTTCAGTTATGCACTCAATACTTGGTCGGGAATCCTTTTGCAGAAATGACTGCTTCAATGCGGCGTGGCATGGAGGCAATCAGCCTGTGGCACTGCTGAGGTGTTATGGAGGCCCAGGATGCTTCGATAGCGGCCTTAAGCTCATCCAGAGTGTTGGGTCTTGCGTCTCTCAACTTTCTCTTCACAATATCCCACAGATTCTCTATGGGGTTCAGGTCAGGAGAGTTGGCAGGCCAATTGAGCACAGTAATACCATGGTCAGTAAACCATTTACCAGTGGTTTTGGCACTGTGAGCAGGTGCCAGGTCGTGCTGAAAAATGAAATCTTCATCTCCATAAAGCTTTTCAGCAGATGGAAGCATGAATTGCTCCAAAATCTCCTGATAGCTAGCTGCATTGACCCTGCCCTTGATAAAACACAGTGGACCAACACCAGCAGCTGACATGGCACCCCAGACCATCACTGACTGTGGGTACTTGACACTGGACTTCAGGCATTTTGGCATTTCCTTCTCCCCAGTCTTCCTCCAGACTCTGGCACCTTGATTTCCGAATGACATGCAAAACTGAGCAACAGTCCAGTGCTGCTTCTCTGTAGCCCAGGTCAGGCGCTTCTGCCGCTGTTTCTGGTTCAAAAGTGGCTTGACCTGAATTGACCTGGCCTTGAATGCGGCACCTGTAGCCCTTTTCCTGCACACGCCTGTGCACGGTGGCTCTGGATGTTTCTACTCCAGACTCAGTCCACTGCTTCCGCAGGTCCCCCAAGGTCTGGAATCGGTCCTTCTCCACAATCTTCCTCAGGGACCGGTCACCTCTTCTCGTTGTGCAGCGTTTTTTGCCACACTTTTTCCTTCCCACAGACTTCCCACTGAGGTGCCTTGATACAGCACTCTGGGAACAGCCTATTTGTTCAGAAATTTCTTTCTGTGTCTTACCCTCTTGCTTGAGGGTGTCAATGATGGCCTTCTGGACAGCAGTCAGGTCGGCAGTCTTACCCATGATTGCGGTTTTGAGTAATGAAACAGGCTGGGAGTTTTTAAAAGCCTCAGGAATCTTTTGCAGGTGTTTAGAGTTAATTAGATGATTCAGATGATTAGGTTAATAGCTCGTTTAGAGACCCTTTTCATGATATGCTAATTTTTTTAGATGGGAATTTTGGGTTTTCATGAGCCGTATGCCAAAATCATAAGTATTAAAACAATAAAAGACCTGAAATATTTCAGTTCGTGTGCAATGAATCTAAAATATATGAAAGTTTAATTTTTATCATTACATTATGGAAAATAATGAACTTTATCACAATATGCTAATTTTTTGAGAAGGACCTGTATAGGCATGGCTGATAGACCGCAGCCGATGATAATTAAGGTAATCAACATTCTCACCCACCCACACGCACACACAAACACACAGAAAAAGACAGTGAATTCATGAACCGTGACATCTAGCTTACACATTTACCCAAATTATTATACGCCTGTTTAACCGAAGCAAATTTGGGTGGGTTTCTCCCATCCCCATACAATGTCACTTCTCTGTCTTTTACGGCCCTGACGAGAACGTCGCCTCGGTTGTGAACCGCTCCTGGTGTGCGCCTGGCAAATCCGCCATCATAATAGCAATCCGCCATGGAACAAGCACGCCTGCTTTTAAAGGGAATGTGAGATGACGCTCTGATTGGTTTATTTCACGTTACGCCCAAACCACACCTATGAGTAATGTAGCTACTTCAGACCAACCCATTTTAGATTTGCGTCAGAGATCCACCCACAAAGTTACTTGCATTTTGCGTTTGATACTTGCATTTCAGATCGTTAAAATAGGGCCCGTAGTCTTTAACAAAAACGTGATTTTCTCAGCTTTTTGCTCAAAATGTTCCTTTTTTAATTAAACTTAACCACATTCAGGTGTTGATAAAAAATTAAAGCATGAAGCTATATATACTTTTTTTTTAAGCAGAGGGTTTGTTCTTTCTTTTGATATATTGTATATTTAGATATTCATGAAAATTCATTCTTTTGTAAAAATGATAAAAAATGCTGATGGTGACTGGCAACTTTTTTAAAAAATATTTTACTTCTGCAATCCCAGTGTAATGTAGCCTACACAGACAATATCAATAAGCCTTATTAAGTTGATTTTCCCCAGGAACTGCAAACGCTGTGGTTCTTGTGACTATTAAAACATTGTTCTGTTTGTTTGAGCAGCCTGACACAGCAAAATTGACTCAACCAGTGGCGTGAGTTTGGGGCGGGACTCTCTGTTTGACTAGCCAGCGGAAAATAGTCTGAGTAACCTGTTTGAATACTGTCATCATTTTGCACCCAGCAAAAATTGCTCACGCCACCTTTAACATTTCATTAATGATTCTACATTAAAAACTTTGTTTTTGTGGGTGCTACTCGGGTGTTTTGTTGTATTCTCTGTTATTGCTCTGTGTCATGTTGTTGCCACAAAGGGAAAAGAAAACCTTGTTATTTTCTTATCAATTAGCATTTAGCAAGGACTTTAGCGCAAAGACAATTGTGAGGTGATTTGGCACAATGCTAATCCTTGTCATCAGTGCCAAAAGCTTGTCATCAGTTCACTGACGTCCTTAAACACCCAGAGGTGTTTTCTTTTTGAAGGACAAGAAGTTTTTTAGTATGATTACCAATGTTAGCATTTACATCATTTAGTGTTCAATTTGCTGACAGATTTTTTTAGCAGAGTAAATAAGGTCCCAGGTGATTTAGCTGGTGAATAACTTAATGACCAGTTAATGTGTACCAGTATGTGGTATGTTTTGGGTATTTTATTGCTAGTTTTTCCTAGTTATAATTGCTATGGCTGCTATTGCTATTGCTATAATTGTTATTGCTATGGCTGGACTACCTGCCAATGTAAAACCAGTTAAGAATATCTAAGCTGGTTAACCTAACAGTTCTAAGGGGCTTAAAAGTGTTAATGCACCCCAAAACGAAAACTCTCTTGTAAGCACAAATTAATGTTAATTTTAGTATCAGTGATATACTATTAGAGTCTTTTACATTTAGTATTTGATTTGTTTTTATATTTTCTGTTTTCACTTTAATCTTAAAGTTTTAGAAATGTTTGTAATTTTTTGTCTATGCCTATATAGTTTATACATATATAATATATATATAGTTTTAGTGTATTTTTTTAAATTATTTTAGTACTTTAACTTAAACTAAATGAAAATGTGAAGTATTACCTTGGCAACTAACTAAAATAAATTAAAAAATGTATTATATTTCAATAGACCATTATTTAATTTCAAGTAACACAAAAAAAGTATGATTTTAGTTCCCTTTCATCAGTCACTGAGTAAGTATAGACTGATGAATGGGGATCGCTTGCGAGAGCCTATCTACTTCGAGTGTATCTACTTCGAGTGTAACTAAACGAGCCAATGCACATTGGCATGCGATAATTGCACCAGCTGCTGTGCATCGCGGCGCGAGCATATAATGATCAGAAGGTGCCTCACATCCTTGTCTTTCGCTTCGGAGCCCGACAGTGAATGTTGTTCCTGCTCTGCAAACTTATCTGTGAGTGTTTTAACTTCAAAAGACGAGTCTGCTTCTTCAGGAGAACGCCTCTTCAAACTGGTGTTGGTGTTACAGCACAGACAGCGCTGGCTGTGATCTCACAAAGAGCAAAATAGCTGTTTTCATAGGTCAGAATGTTGCGACTTCAATGAGAATGTGAGTGCTCACAGCAGGCTTGCACTATAGTCCTGTTTGTGTAGCCGCGGTCATCCCTGGGTGCTTCAGCACCAGATTGAGCAGTTTCCTAAAAGAGCATACACGGTTTGACACTGTGTCCTTTTCAAGATGTCATTCAAACCGTGTGTTTCTGGATGCGGTCGTTTCCTGTCCTCATTTGACGGCCACGATCACTGTTTCACATCCCTGGGCTTAAGCATGTTGAGACTGCGTTCGTGGGTGGTTTATGTTCTCTCATGAGAGCATGACCACGTCAGCACGTTGTCCATCTCCCCTTTCTCGTAAAGGCTTGAGCTGCTCAGTGTGCCGTGTGCCGTCGAGTTGACGGCTGACAGTACGGGTTGTCACGGCAATCCAGCCACGTGTCGTTCGGCGCTCTGGATGCGCGGTCGAGACTCAAGTGCATCAATCAAGGTGGAGTCCCTTTGCCTATTCCCCGATCTAGTTCCTCTTCTGGTGGCCACCAGTAAAGGGCTACTTTGGCTAATAGCACTTGTGAACTGAGGATTACAGTGAGCGTTCCCCGACGAGACCACCTCCTCGGGCCCCTCACTCCTCTAGCGCCTCGCTAACATGCTGAGACTGTGTTCGTGGGTTGTTTATGCTCTCTTATGATACTGGTGGTCCAGAACCCAGCGGTTCTCCACAGTTCAGAAGCAGGCTGAGGTAACCAAGAGCTTGTCCTGATGTACTACCAGAGTCACCCGTGGGCTACCCCTCAGTCTGTTTGTCGCCAAGGGTGTCAGTCCCCTGCGAAAAAAACAAAAACAAAACTCCGTCACAGACAGCTGTACTGTGACGTCGAGCTTTCGCAGGAAGACTGCGACACCTGTCTCAGCAGCCCTGAGACTGGCGACCCAGAATCAGCTGCTCTTCCCTGGTGGAGGGCCGGGTGGAGAATCTTTTGTTTATTCAAATTATGTTCAGCCGCTGGCATCTCAGTCAGCAGTACCTAAATTCTCAGTAAGAGCAGCTTCTCTATTTCTGGGTCTCAAGAGGGCATGGATGCAAGTGAGCGACGCTTCCATGCTTTGCCACTCTTGTCCCCCTCTATCACCTGCGGGCAGCAGTGTGCGGTTTGGGGATGCTACCAGGCTTTCCCACACACTCTCTGCCCCACCCTGGAATCAGGTAGTGTTGCACAGCACACTCAGACCCCACTTCAGGCCGCCTCAGTGACCCCGAGTCGAGTCCCTGTGTTCCACCTCACTGCTCCACCCCGGGTACGCCCGTGGTCCCGTTGGTCCCGCTTACATGGTGTCTGGGAGCCTGGCTAGTGTCCCAGCCCGTCTCGCTGGCTCATCCATACCATCAGACTCGGCTATGCAATTCAGTTCGCCCGGCGCCCTTCCAAGTTCAGGAGCATTCACTTCACCTCCGTGTGGAGCAGCGATTTCCCTGTCTTGTTGGCAGAGATCTGTCCCTACTGGCGAATGACGTGATCGAGCCGGTCCCAACAGCCGATATGAAGACAAGGTTCTACAGCTCCTACTTCATTGTACCCAAGAAAGGCGGTGGGTTACGGCCAATCTTGGACCTGCGAACCTTGAATCGGGCCCTGCACAAGCTCCCATTCAAGATGCTCACACAGAAACGCATTTTCGAATGCATCCGTCCCCAAGATTGGTTTGAAGCGATCGACCTGAAGCACACGTACTTTCATGTCTCGATTCTTCCTTAAGACCATTCCTGCGGTTTGAGTTCGAGTTGCTTCAAATGCTTCAAATGAGACCGCTTCAGCACTGGCTTCACGGCCAAGTCCGGAGATGGGCATGGCAGAGCAGCACGTACCGGGTGCACGTCACCCCGCACTGCCTCCAACCTTCAGCCCGTGGTTGTGCTGGGCCGCTTCAAAGGGCAAGCACATACTGCTCCGTATGGACAGCACTGTGACCGTTGCATACATCAACCGTCAAGGTGGTCTACGCTCCCGCCGCATGTCGCAACTCGCCTGCCATCTCCTATGGAGTCAGAAACATCTGAGGTCGCTTCGTGCCATTCACATCCTTGGCATGCAGCCGACGAGCTCTCACGACAGCCTACGCTTCCGGGAGAGTGGTGTCTCATCCTCAGGTGGTCGAGCTGATATGGGACTTCTTTGGAGCCGCTCATATAGATCTGTTTGCCTCTCCGGACTTGAACCATTGCCAGTTGTTTTATTCCCTGACCGAGGGGACTCTCGGCACGGATGCACTGGCGCACAGCTGGCCCCAGGGCCTACGCATGTATGCGTTTACCCTAGTGAGCCTTCTCGCACAGACAGTCAGGGAGGACGAGGAGCAGATCTTGTTAGTTGCGCCATTTTGGCCCAACCGGACCTGGTTCCCAGAACTCATGCTCCTCGCGACAGCACCTCCTTGGCCCACTCCTCTGAGGAAGGAACTGTTTTCTCAGAGACGGGGCACTCTATGGCACCCACGTCCAGATCTCTGGAAACTCCATGTATGGTCCCTGGACGGGACGCGGAGGTTCTAGGTGACCTACCCCAGGCGGTGGTAGACACCATCACTTCTGCTAGAGCCCCCTCAACGAGGTGCCTCTATGCTCTGAAGGTGGAACTTGTTCGTTAAATGGTGTTCTTCCCTCCAGAAAGACCCATGAAGATGTCCGATCAGAGTCTTGCTTTCTTTCCTGCAAGATGGGTTGGAGCGAAGGCTTTCTCCTTCCACCCTCAAAGTGTATGTTGCCTATTGCCGCACATCACGGTGCAGTTGAAGGTAAGTCATTGGGTAAGCATGGGGGGAGCAAGGAGATTAAATCCGCCTCACACTGCCACTAAAGACAGTGCTCCTGACTGCTCTGACTTTTATCAAGAGGGTAGGGGACCTGCAAGCATTTTCGGTCGTCGAATCGTGCCTAGAATTCGGGCCGGCCAACTCTCACGTTGTCCTGAGACCCTGGCTCGGATACGTGCCCAAGGTTCCTACCACTCCCTTCAGGGACCAGGTAGTGAACCTGCAAGTGCTGCCTTCGGAGGAGGCAGGCCCAGCCCTAGCTTTCTCTGTCCTGTCCGCTCTTTGCGGTTATACGCGGACAGAACTCAAAGCTTCAGGACCCCAGATTAGCTCTTCGTCTGTTACGGAGGCCAGCAGAAGGGAAAGGCTGTCTCCAACCAGAGGATGGCCCACTGTATAGGGGATACCATCGCATTGGCTTACGAAGCCCAAGGCGTGCCTTGCCTGTTCGGGTTGCGAGCACACTCAACTAAAAGTGTTGCTTCCTCCTGGGCGCTGGCTCAAGGCGCTTCGGTGACAGATATATGTAGAGCTGCGGGCTGGGTGACACCTAATACGTTTGCTAGATTCTATAGCCTCTGTGTAAAGCCGGTATCTTCCCGTATACTCACCCCCAGTGGCCAGTAGCGAGAGGGACCCGTTCTTAGTGTCGGCTTGCAACGCCACTACCGCCCCCATGGGCCGGATACGTGCGTCTTTGCTGGTGTTCTTCCCCCCTATAACTAGGCTGGAACCACACCAGACACGGCCATATGTTGTACTACCCTGCTTAGCTAGTCCATATGTGTATCCGTCAGAGTACCTCCCTCCGGGGTAGGTTGTGGCTTCCGCAGCGTTCTCTTCCCCATGGGCACGCTTTCCCAGCGTTATCCAATAAGTCACACTGAGTGGGTCTTGCGGAACAGCACTGACCTTCTCTGCTTAGAGCTCCTACTTCTGCCCAACACTGCGGTTTTAGTTAATGATTCAATGAAAGTAAATGGGAAGCAGGTGTTGTGAAGAATCAAAATAGCAAAAAAAAAGAAAAATCAAAAAAGTAGTTAATGCAACCTAAGTGCGATTATTTCTTCTGAAGTCATTTTATAGCTTTATGCGAGGAACAAAAGTCGTTACTCAATGGCAATCTTCTTTCAGCTGTAACATTTTCAGTGCATTTTTTAACTGAAGGACACTTTCAGAAACCTCCACCTCATGAAACACCTGTCACTGTGTCCTACACACACACAATCTCAATGAGTGTTAACCTCCCTGAGTTGCCATGTTCTCTGAGTAAACTTCTAAAGCCCTTCCGTGTCTTTTTCATTTTCTGCCTTGACTGTGTTAAACCCATTAGTGATTCTCAAAACATCCTTCAAAACACTCCAGGCATTGGGTACTGATTAAAGTCGCATTTCTTTTAAGAGAGGCCATCTACAGATAGCTTATCAAGTCAGAGAGCAGAAGATCCTTTACTATAGGTTACGTGCATGAATACAAATGGCTCTGGGGATCTTCACATCAGCCCCAGAAAATGCTGTGCTATTCCATATGACTTGCTGGAGCATTTCACACAAAATGTGTTTCTCTTTTCTAGCAAAATAAATGGAAGAAGGCTTTTTAGACTGCGCTGGTGTCAATTACAGAAGAAAAATGCGCTTGCCATGGGACCCTGAGCACTGTAAAAGGAAATGCTTTGGGAATGATTAGAACACTTTTTATTGACACTGTAAATTTGTTTTATTGAGGCAATGAGCTGACACGGAACAAAAGACTCGAATAGTCAACAGCTCGTACTGTTGGAAACTTCACTAGTCATTCATTGTTAGTTCTTGCACTGTTTAAAATCTGTTTAAATAATGGGACATAAGTGAAACATAGTGAAACCTCTTTTGAATTGGTAATTAGGTGTATCCTTATTGCATTGTAATCTTGGTGGTATTTGCAAGATAAGATGCGCACACCCCTGGTTAAATGGCCTTATATATTACAATAAATCCACTGAGCACATGCAGTCATCAGGCCTAATGACTCCCATGAGATTGCGGCACATGCCATTATGGATTTCTCATTATGTTATGACAGTTGGCAAAGGACATTGTGTTGAGGGTATATATCCATTCACTTTCTCTGAATATAAACTTGGTTGAACCAGAGTAAAAAGCTTTTGGAGCCCAGCTAGGTTTTGTGCTTTTGGATAAAAAAAATGTAGCTTGTAAATGGAAGAACAGGGTGTACTTTTTGTTGTGACATGCTGATTCAGTACTGGTGTACTTTTACAGCAGCTGTCCTGTGAAGTGGCCAGTTGTTATTTTGGTGACGTATAGTAACATTTTATGCAATTATTTCAGGGAGTTCCTACTGACGCATCAAATAATTTCATCGTTTTTGTGACTGATGTGCCTGCCAGGTGCAATGTGCTTTATTGAGTATTTGGCCTGGAACTCTATCGTTGCCTAATGTTTGCTTTGGAAATCCATATTTTAAGTTGTAAAATATATGTTGTAACTGATGCATGTAGCTAATTCGCAATTAACTAAATTTGATTCAGCTTTGCTGCTGGATTTGGGATTTAGTAAGTGATTCAGGTTTAATTCTGTCTGTCCATGCTGTGTTTATATTTGTTTGTTAACTCCTTTGCAATATAACATTAGCAAAATCTGCATCCACTGTCCAACACCTGCAGGGAATAAAATGAAACTTGAAATTAAAAACTGTTCTAAGTTAGCCATTTTATTTGGGTAGCTATCTGGGAACAAGAAAATATTTGGCATTTATAAGAGGTAATGTCCTGTTCTCTTTATATTTGCTTCATTTGGCTTCTATTTTTGATCACGGATGGGGTTTCATTTAATTTTTTTATGCTGACAACATTCAAATTTATTTGCCCTGGAAGCACAATCACACATAAAATATTTAAGTTCCTTAGCCACATTATGGTTTTCTTTAAAATGTTTTACATCTAAATAAGAGCAAAAAAGAAGTTATTGTGTTTGGCATTACAACTGCATCGCTGGTTGTGATTTGTGTGATTTTTTATTTATTTTTTTCTTCGTAAAACCTTTTGTGAAAAACTTATTTTTTTGTCATTTTGGTGTCATTTTTGATTCTTCACTTAAATTTGATAAACAGATCAATGCTGTTCTCAAAACTAGCTTTTGTTCATTTAAGATGGCTATCCAGCTCCTGCAAATATTATGTTCCTTGCACTGGTTCCCGGTCTGTTACAGAATTAATTTTAAAATTTTGATTTTAAAGCTTTGACAGGATTGGCGCCTCAATACCTCTCTGGCCTTCTTAATCCTTCTTAACTGATGTACTAAAACCAGAAAGGTTTTTCTTTTGTGTTGTTTGCGTAGAGGTGACCTTTTTAGGCAGTCCTAAATAAAATAAAATACACTAAATAATGCAGTTATTTCTGATCCCTCTTTTTATTAGTATTATTATTATTTAAAAAAAATGTCCTACACGTTCTGCAAAGAATATTTAAACTTATAAGCAAAACTGTATAATAATGATATTTTACAGATTCGTCCTGTCTTTTAATATGGATCTGTATTTGCACAGGGGTTCTATGGTTGTGATTCTGCTGGTTTTACTTTGCTCATGAGTAATAGACTGCAGAGGTCATTTGTCATCATAATCACTCGTGAGCCCTTTTTCAGTGTCAGGAGACCCAGAGTTCAGCCCGTGCCTTCACCCTGTTGCTTAAATGATGGATTCTCACTCTCCTTCTCTACCATCTCTTTCTTTTTGCATCTCTGTCCTCTGTTTGTTCTTTTCTTCCGACTTCTCTTCTTGGCATTTGAATGTTAAAAGCATTTTGGGACAGAGTCAGTGGGTCACTGTATGTATTGTAAAAGGAGAGGTATGTCGAGCTATCAGGTAATATAAATAGCAAAAGAAACCCAAGGAGAAGTACTGATGGGAAAAAACAGAAACAGTTGGAACTTTTGAGGGCACCGACAAGTGTCTCATGAAGCTGAACGTAAAAAAACAAGTCTGAGAAATAGAGTAACATTCATGCTCCATTAAGTTCAGATATAGAAAGTTCTGGGGTCAAATATTTATGTTTATTATGTGGGTTTCGGGACTACTGTATTCTGAATGGTCAATATTGGCATTGATTGGACACATATATTTGTATAATGACCACTAAATTGCATATTTGATCATTTTCAATAGCAACGCATTCATGCTACATTCATCTCTGTGTTGTGTTTCTTTTCTTACCAAGTTTTTGCTAAATAAATGCAGTAAACATTACATAGTAACAAATTTTAATAATTAGTTAATAATAAGAACCCTACCTGGAAGACTTAATATTAATTTTAATATTGTGAGTTTAATGAATAGAAGCTAAAGGGTCTCCACAGAAAAAGACTTAAAGGGATACTTCACCCCCCCAAAAAAATTTCATCAATTACTCACCCTCATGTCGTTCTAAACCCGTAAACGTTTCGTTCATCTTCGACACACAAATGAAGATATTTTAAATGAAATCTGATACATTTCTGTCCCTCCATTGGCAGTCCACACCACAACTATGTTGTCTCATAGTTCATGAAGAGATTGTAAACTAATCCATATGAATCAAGCGATTTAGCCCAAATTTTTAGAGACGCGGTCACTTTTTGATGAACAGATTGAATTTAGTGTTGTATTCACATAAAAACATTGATCAGGGGACATAAACCTCATTTGTTCTCGCATGTCAAGCAAGCATGCCATTTACCATAACGCATGTGTGTGTTGATTAATGTTTTTTTATATGTGAAGAAAAGCATAATTGCAGATAAATAATAATAAATATTAGTATTGTAATATTGTTGACAAACCCTATTGATTTTTTTAGGTTGTCATGGACTATTTTTCTCAGCAGAAACATTAATCTAAAAGAAAATCGAATCAATATTTCATGTCCAAGTATTTTTTTCAGTATGTAGTCTTGATCGTGATACCACTCAGCTTAGCGAAAATATTGGATGGTATGTGTGTTGTGTGATTTGAAACTATCAATATTACAGTTCAAACACAGCAACAGTTGGTGGAGATGCAGCCAACATGAACATAATCATAATTACCTAAACAGACTTGATACATTCACATCCATTTAGCAAATGTACCATCATGTCGCATAATTATCAGAGAGACAAACTCGAGATAAATTAGAGTAGTCATGGTGTGGACGCAACAGATCTTCTATATTGAATACGCCATATTCAGCGAGGATCTACAATCACTGCATGAAAGTAATTGGTGAAAGTAAAAATGTGAATTCCTGACTCTCAGTCGCTGCCAAATGTTAGTAGTTTGGCACAGGTCTGATTGGCACCACAAATGATTAATAAACACAATATATATATAATATCTCTGCATTTTAGCACAGATATCCATTAGCATGCAAAATGTTGCATATGGTGCTTTTCCACAGGACTTATACTTTGCAATTCTGGCATCAACCCATTACAACTGAAGAGGAAATAATGTGTGGGAAGTATTTTGCTTCTGTTTTACAAGTCACTGTAATTTACCAGCCTGGTCTCATTGTTAATACGTAGTATTAATACGTAATTTTCAAAGATAGAAAACGTACGTTTTATACGTTTGGATAGATGCTGAAACGTATGATATGGACCTATCTGCAACAATTAAACGTAACAATATTACGTTACAGCTACAAAACGTTAAATATTTACGAATCTTTCATATCATTAAAATATCTGTATAATTTACCCTTTACCGTTTTATAGATAAATGGAAGATCCCTTAACCCTGCTCCCAAACCTAAACATAACATTACCCATTTTATACAGAATATAAAAAGGACAGAGATGTGTACGTAAGGGAAATGGCAATTTTATTAACAATAGCATTAAAAGATTGTTTTAGCAGCTAATCCTACTCCTACCCCTAAACCTACCCATAACAATTTCTTAAAACTATATAGGCTACAATTATGAAGAAAAACAACATACGTGTAATCACAATAATTTATTTATTGCGAAAATGTCAAAACCGGTACCAAAAGTCGTTCACATGACGATGTGTTGCAGTCACAGTCCTCTCTTTCATTATAAAATAGTTTTGAATGAGGTATAGAGCAGAATTTAAATTATTAATCCATGAAAAGATTAATCCGGCTTCGCTCTGTGTGAAGGCGCGCGCGCTTCTCCATTTCAAATGTAGTTTACCGACTAAAATACGGCATGTCGCAATCTTTGGCGAGATCCAATGAGCGTTTGATATCACTGCCGTAAAACATGTCGTAACGCTTCTTGAGGGCGCAATTTTTTAATTTGAATGCATCACGAGCGCGGGACCGTTACCGACTGCGCTGCTGTGATAGCCTGTGTGAAATGAAGATGAAGATCACTCACTGGATAAAGGGCTGAATTTGGATCTGTTTCTTGCAAACGTATGGATTCTAAAGATTTGGATTATATCAAGCTAATAAAATTGATGTCTTTTGTAAATTTATGTTGGGTTTTGGTGTATTATTGTTGTATTGGAGAAAACGCATTTTGTGTCTCACTGTAAATAACGTTAAAAATATTACAAAATGGTTAAACGATTAAATTAGGTATTTTTAAGGTTTTAAAGTGTATTCTTGTTTAACTGCATGTAGGCTAATCCTCCGAAACGAGTTTGCAGCAGAAAGCACGAACAGAGCGAAATGGTATTAGCCTATTTCTTGAGTAAACTGCATTTAATAAATGCGACTGAAAACGTAGGCTAATGGGCTTTATGCCCAGCTGCACTACTTCCTGAACTTCAGCCAGCTCCTTTGTTTCCTGTCTGCCATTATTGGACAAACTGATTAATCCAGGTGTGCCTGGCCTCAGTAACAATAATCAGGCACACCTGGATTAATCAGTTTGTCCAATAATGGCAGACAGGAAACAAAGGACCTGGCTGAAGTTCAGGAAGTAGTAAAGCTGGGCATAAAGCCTATTGATAAGACATTTGAATGCAATGGAGCCAAAACATTAATGCCACGATTTTAATATGCATAAATAAGAATACGTACAAATATGTACAGAGTTGTTCATACGTAAATAATTTAAGTTTTTGTGCTGTTAATACGTAAATATTTTACGTTTTAGTGCTGTAAATACGTCAGTATTATACGTTTCTGTGTGTATAAAACGTAAGTAAATGTACGTATGGTAGAATTACACTTTACGTAAAAATACACACGTATTCTCATGAGATCACGTTGAATTTACAGAGAGATGCTCTGTGCTCAGCAAGTGCTTCCATTATGCGAGGAACAGATAGAGCTAAATAAATAGCAAAGATTTAATCGTAGAACATGTTGTATTCTCATTTCTTTTCTTATTTCTGTTTTCATTTGTGTTTAGCTAGTGTAAAATCAGCATTCAGAATCTGCACACATGTGATGGACGTCTAGAGTTTTGTTGTTATAGTTCCTCTTCTGTTGTCGTAGATAAGCACATAGGGTGCCATCGCTGTACTTTTCCTTACAGTGCAACACAATATCTTCCAATTTTTGCATCTCTCCGGTAAGAAATGTTTTTTTTTCAAGGTCTATTGTGTTGATATTCAGAGCATGTCAGGAGGGAGCAGTACTTTCCTTCGTTTCCTCTTCTCTGTGCCAAATCGTGCCAGTGCCAAGAAAACCATTAGCTTGACAGTGTCCCCCCAAAATGTGTATTAATATACCTCCATTACCTTTTCCTCTCACATGCTTTCCAGTGGTAGTGGAGTGCCACAGGAAGTGTTTTTTCAATGGCTGGCTCTGGCACATCAAACTACAGCGTCACTGTGACTGTAAGTGCAAGTTTGTAAGGGGAAAAAACAGTGACAAATAACTTGCAGAGAGACGGAGAAAGAGAAAGAGAGAGATGGAAAGAGAAGCTGCAACTGATTGAGTACTGAGACCAAATGGACTACCAAAACATTTGTATTATTACATTACACACCTCGGGTCATAGGGACCCTATACAATTTTTACAAAAAAATAATGGGAAAACAGGTATTCTTTTATAAAAAATTTGTTCTTGATATTTGCTTATAATGAATTGATTGTTGTGGTTTGCTATTTCTGTGATCGCATGCATGTGACAGGTTGTCCCATCCTCATGCCAGTAAACACGTCATCAGAGAGGAGAAGAGATGTCATTGCAAGTTTTGATTAAGATTGAGGGCACATGAATTAAAAAAAATGTGGACGGTTAAATCATTTGTAATAAACACTGCAATATTCCATAAAAGACAATAATTGTTGATTTTGATTTCATGATGTCATCAACTAAAAACAGTGGCTAACTGCAGATTCAGAGATATGAATCAAAATATTTGGAATCCTCTAAATGACCAGTGTATTTTGCCTTTTTGATGCAGTGCTAATCTAATTAAGGAGCCTGTGGTGGCAGTGGAGATTAGTTTTCTGATGAGTGTTCATTACAGGGGTCTGAAGGGTGGCCTGGGTCCTACAGCGGCCTGCCCAGGGCCTTTGATCCCTCTTATCCCCTCACACAGGCAGACAAGTCTACTCTCAGATCGCCTTCTCCGCTAGGGCCCAGCATTATCTCTCCATCCCCTTTTAAAACAGGCTTAGCTCATTATGAGTGAGGAAAGCCCTTGTCCTGTCCACGGACTGCTGCTGGGGTTAAGCTTATGTGCCAGCTTCCTTTTGGACCGGAGGAGGGAAGATGTTTAAGCCCCATCGTCCTTTTCCCATGCAGCATTTCTTGTATTTCTCTCTATGTGTGTCTTTGCTGTTGCTTCCTCTGCTGCCTCATGCTGAAAGCTTTCCCTTATTTTGTTCATTTTAATCCCAGCAGGCCACAGCAGCCCAGAACCACATAGAGAGACTAACACAACAGCCCAACACCACATGCAGATTCTAGCACAGTATAAGTATTTTATATTTATTTAAAATCACTTCAGCATTTCTGTTTGATTAATTTCTTTTGGACTAAGTATACTATAAAAGTTTTTAGATGAGTTGAGGGCAATACAATAACACGTTGACAGCTGTGACAGCAGCTCTCTTCTTTACAGTAAAGCAACTTTACTTTTATTAAATTATTTCTGATACTTGTTTATTCCAGACTTTTGATTCACTCTTTAAGATCTTTTAAAATGATTTGTTCAGTACGGTGACTCTGAAACCCATTCTACAGTTATAGCAGTAGGACTTTGTGTGTTTTGACTGATTCATTGAATTGAAACCTTGAAAACAATGCAAACAAGTAAATGCATTTGCAGAAATCTTCTGGAGATACTCCACATGGTGTCTGAGCGTCATAAAGGCTTGGAAAGTAAATTATTTTTTCACATAAAATATTTGATTGGAACATATTTGTTCATGCACAAATTATTATAGTTTATTGTGATGAGAATTTGATCCGTCATAGTTGTGATTCTTATGAAAAGTCCTTATAGTGGCTCTATAATGTTTTTTCCCCCTACACGTCTAATTGTTTATAATGTGATAATGTTGTGCATTCTTTATGATTCTATCAAATCCATAAAGGCACATTATATAGGCTTGTACTGGTGTAATAGCTCACCTCATCAACAGAATCGTGATGAATCATTAGCTTTTCCAAAAAAAGTGTGGCACCCTTTCTGTTTAGAAACTGGCTGGTCCCACATTGCAAAACATTCTTTGTCCATTGCATTCATTAAAACACTGTACAATATTCTGCGTATAGTAACCGCTAGTGAAGATCTTAGATGCAATTTGTTTATTTTTTTCCAGTTTCACAGATGAGTGTTTATTGATGTCTATCGATGTGTTTACCTGTAAACAACAGCAGTCTCATGTTCCTACTGTGCTTCCTCCAGGGATTGCACAACAAAATCAGTCATATTGGCAGGTTACACGTGTAATACACGTGAAAGAAAGGTCAAATCTAATAGCATGATCTTCCCCACATACACTTTCCCATCACCCCATCCTACCAAAATGAGTTCCCCTTCTTTAAGACTGATGCTCTGTTGCTTGGATACAGTGTAAGTCAAGATAGATGGATTATGTGAGTGTCTTCTTTGACTCCTCCATTGATCATGTCTCTCTCTCTTTCTCTTGATCAATCAGGCCCTTTGATCTAGTATTGCAATAGTTTTAAATCCACCACTTTTAGCCCCGGTCTGTATCAGAGAGAATCATTTAACGATTCCCTTCCTTTGCCCGACCTTCAGAAACATTATCTCTTTTTTTTTTTTTTTAAGATGCATGCAATGAATTCGCTAACCAAACAAAGATTGCTTGTTTTAGATTTTTGGGAGATTTAGGGTTACCACAGTCTTGGTAAAGCTTTGTGTTTTCAGCTATTTTTAGCCTGTAAAAACATATTCAGTAATAATAATAATAACACAACGTGAATATACATTTTTACATAATATATAATATTGTATTAAAAGAAAAAAAATATTGAATGAGCGCAGTCAATAAAATAGTTTTGAAAAATATCTAATAACTGAAAGGGACCCTGAAGTTTGGATTAAGCTGCTATTCTAGCTCTTTGAAATAATGTGTGCATTGCAAATATTATGTTTTGTTAAATATTTCATAATATAAAAAAATATTCAAAGAAAAAAAAAAAACACTTTTTAATGGAACTTTCCCTTTTAGATGTTCAGTGGCTGCTCTTTCTTTTGGACTAGCAGACTATGCACTTTAAATATTGCAAAGTAATTGCATATGTGCAGGTTAGTGCATTTTAATAGAATGTATCACACTGCCTCATTTTAGATGCAAAGAACAATAAAAAACAAATTTAGTAGTTGCAACGCCTTGTTCGTAATTATATATCCTGTTGCAGTGAGGACAGATAATATGAAGAGAAATGGCTTTTTTTCTTCTCTCATTTTTGTATTATTTTTTAATAGCTGTTTTCTTTTTATTATGATATACTATGAGCAAATAGGTCCCCTGAAACAGAATATTTCACACCTTCCTCTTCCAAGTGAAAACATTTTTCATTAACTGCAAGTGCTCATGTCAACCAGCATAGATGAGGCATAAAATGCAAGAAAAGAATGGAAATTTACCAAACCAAAGCTCATTAAAAGCTAAAGAACAAATAGGTTACAGTAACACATACATGCCTCCTGGACTAATAGTTGACAAGCATCCTAGGTCATTTGAACAACTTTGAGGGATTTGGATTGCATGTTTTTTTTTTTTTTTGCATGCATATATTTTGGAAGTTTCACAAAATTAATAGTTAATGCCAAATGCACCGATTTTGCCCACATTTGGATGAGTAGAAAATCACTGAGGTATACTGACTTGTAAACCATAGAGAGGCTTTTTGACTGAAGAAACTTGTAATTGGAATCTTACTGGAGAAGTTTTTTGAATGAGTCAGACTGAAAAAAAAAAAAAAAATTCTAAAAGTAGGGTGTGAGCTTGAATTCTCCCAGGAAACTATTCTGGAAATTATCTTCAGCTTGCTTGAAACTTATCTTATGGGGTTCAGAGAATACTGTCAGTTTGAATAATCTTCCAATCTTCTCTGATAATTTCATTCAGTTTAATGGCTTTCTGGCAATGCTGTGTGGTAAGGTAATGCTTTATTTCTGTCTTTCTCTTTTGGCGGTGCCTGTTTCTGTTGGCAACAGAGCTGTCTCTTTCTTGACAGGAACACAAAACAAAAGTTTGTTGTGGTACTGAGTGTGAACAGGGGACTTATGGCCTCTTCGTTTAATATACATTTTACGTTTCTGTTGTCCTGGCAGTGTTACAAAATCACTGTAACTGTAATAGTCTCTGGAATTGTGCTGTTTACAATGTGTTTGTCAGTCAAAATCGAGTGAAAAGTTCTGGTAAATGGAACACTGTCTTGATCTGTGGTAGTTGTAAATATGGTGGTATAATGCATATTTTATATATACAGGTCCTTCTAAAAAAATTAGCATATTGTGATAAAGTTAATTATTTTCCATAATGTAATGATAAAAATAAACTTTCATATATTTTAGATTCATTGCACACCAACTGAAATATTTCAGGTCTTTTATTGTTTTAATACTGGTGATTTTGGCATACAGCTCATGAAAACCCAAAATTCCTAAATCAAAAAAGGTTATCTAAACGAGCTATTAACCTAATCATCTGAATCAACTAATTAACTCTAAACACCTGCAAAAGATTCCTGAGGCTTTTAAAAACTCCCAGCCTGTTTCATTACTCAAAACCTCAATCATGGGTAAGACTGCCGACCTGACTGCTGTCCAGAAGGCCATCATTGACACCCTCAAGCAATTTCTGAACAAATAGGCTGTTCCCAGAGTGCTGTATCAAGGCACCTCAGTGGGAAGTCTGTGGGAAGGAAAAAGTGTGGCAAAAAACGCTGCACAACGAGAAGAGGTGACCGGACCCTGAGGAAGATTGTGGAGAAGGACCGATTCCAGACCTTTGGGGACCTGCGGAAGCAGTGGACTGAGTCTGGAGTAGAAACATCCAGAGCCACCGTGCACAGGCGTGTGCAGGAAATGGGCTACAGGTGCCGCATTCCCCAGGTCAAGCCACTTTTGAACCAGAAACAGCGGCAGAAGTGCCTGACCTGGGCTACAGAGAAGCAGCACTGGACTGTTGCTCAGTGGTCCAAAGTACTTTTTTCGGATGAAAGCAAATTTTGCATGTCATTCGGAAATCAAGGTGCCAGAGTCTGGAGGAAGACTGGGGAGAAGGAAATGCCAAAATGCCTGAAGTCCAGTGTCAAGTACCCACAGTCAGTGATGGTCTGGGGTGCCATGTCAGCTGCTGGTGTTGGTCCACTGTGTTTTATCAAGGGCAGGGTCAATGCAGCTAGCTATCAGGAGATTTTGGAGCACTTCATGCTTCCATCTGATTTCATTTTTCAGCACGACCTGGCACCTGCTCACAGTCCCAAAACCACTGGTAAATGGTTTACTGACCATGGTATTACTGTGCTCAATTGGCCTGCCAACTCTCCTGACCTGAACCCCATAGAGAATCTGTGGGATATTGTGAAGAGAAAGTTGAGAGACGCAAGACCCAACACTCTGGATGAGCTTAAGGCCGCTATCGAAGCATCCTGGGCCTCCATAACACCTCAGCAGTGCCACAGGCTGATTGCCTCCATGCCACGCCGCATTGAAGCAGTCATTTCTGCAAAAGGATTCCCGACCAAGTATTGAGTGCATAACTGAACATAATTATTTGAAGGTTGACTTTTTTTGTATTAAAAACACTTCTTTTATTGGTCGGATGAAATATGCAAATTTTTTGAGATAGGAATTTTGGGTTTTCATGAGCTGTATGCCAAAATCATCAGTATTAAAAAAATAAAAGACCTGAAATATTTCAGTTGGTGTGCAATGAATCTAAAATATATGAAAGTTAAATTTTTATCATTACATTATGTAAAATAATGAACTTTATCACAATATGCTATTTTTTTGAGAAGGACCTGTATATATATATATATATATATATATATATATATATATATATATATATATATATATATGAGAGAGAGAGAAAGAGAGAGAGAGAGAGAGAGGTTGTGTGTGTGTGGGGCGGGGGGGTTTAAACTATCAAAAATATTTTACAAAGATACAAATATATTGGCCTAAACATTGAGTTTGAATGGGCATTATGCTTCTAATAGTTAAAATTTAGATTATTGTCATGGAACAAAATACTATTTTCACTTTATATACTTATAATGTAAACTCAGCAAAGTACAACAGCATAAAAGGCCAACTTTTTTCATTCTCTTCTGTGTCGACGTGTCCTTTATCTCTTCCTCTCTTTCATGTTGACTTCCTCCTGTTCTTCTCTGAGGACATGAGTGAAAAGGAAACCTCTTCCATTTTTAGGTGTTGAAAGTGTCTCTGGAGGTTTTCAGGTAACTTATGTCTCTCAATATCGAACCTTGGTTAACTGCTGTAGAGTGGAATCTAAAATTGTGAAAGATGTGTGAGGCTGTTTATACTCGCCTTAAGCAATTTCATTTTCAGCTGTTCTTTTTCTCCTTGTCTGTTTCTCCTCCTCCTAAATGCAGTGCTGGCTACCCAGCCAATGTACTGTACACACATACACCTACATTCACCAATTCCCTGTCTATTTGAAGCTGTCGAGTTTATTAGGCTGTGTGATGACTGTGAATGTATATAATTTATTGGATTTCTATTGCACATATATATTTATTTCAGTTTCATCCATAAACACAAACTACTGTACAATGCCAAACAAACACTGGATTTTTTACACTCACTAGCTGTTTAAATTTCAAAGAGCCAACCAGTTACTTTTGCTCTGTTACAAAGCCTATAACTGCCAACAGAGACAACATCCAGACACAAAGGCATTTCCCAAAGGTCGGCTTGATTATGCTACCTCTTCCTCAGATACCAAATGTATTGTTTTAGCTGCAGAGTGACTCTAAGCTTCTGATTGATGTTTGGTAGTGGGACTCTTTTGTAGCACTCTTTCTAATACGAGAACTCTTGAAAATGACTATATCATCCTGTCCTTATATCTCTGCATTAGGGGAGGCCAAGAAGGGAATTGTTATGGGTAAATGTAAGAAGCAGCTTGTCTCTTAGCTGATGCAGTGCAGGGCCATACGGGCTGCTGCAGGCTGACTAGAGTGATATATGATGGGATATGAGAATTACTTTGGTGGCACTTCCTGCAAATTACTCTTTTTAAAAAAAGCATAGCTGTGACACCAAGCTGGAGTGGAATACCCTGCCACATAAGTTGTGCTGCCCTCTTTTTTGCTGCTTGGGAGGCCGAACATGTCCTAAAGCTCCTCTAAATACACACCTTGGTGGGGAACTTATATAACCATAGTCCTGACATACATTTTTATTCTCACATCATGACTCATGGGTTAGAATTAGTTTGCACACACCTTTCCACTTTCCACTATTAGGCTTACAGTTCTCCCAAAAACTTTTGACACTTTTTCCATACAATCAAAGCATGTAGTAACCAGAGCCTGCCGAGATCTGGAAAAGGAAAAAAATATGACATGGCACTTGCACTACATTTCCAATGTTATTTTTGTATTATTTATTTATACTATTATAGTATTTTGAATTGGCTTTTATTTTTATATTTTCAGTTTTCATTTTAACTTAACTTTTAGTAATATATTGTTTGATTTTAAAGTGGTTGAAAAATCAAGTTTTTAATGTTGTTTATATGTCTATGTGGTGTTAATATGCTTTAAGACAAAAAATTTTAAGGTAAATTCATCAGTCAACACCAAGGAAAGTCTCAGAAATGCGGTTTGAAACCACCCCCAACCGTCACAAATATGTAACCAATAACCAAAAGCAAGGCTTTTCCTATCATTCCTATCATGCTCTGTGGACATTTTAACACAGTGAGCATAGAAAAATCGGTACATAAACCAATATAGCGGGTGACTTATATAATATATAATGGGATGTTATAATGAACTACATGTTTTCTCCACTGACTTTCTATGTTCAAAGTGTTGGGTTCTGGCTTTTAGAAGGCAGTTGTCTAACGTTGAGATGACGAACGGGAATATGGTTTGTGTAACATTAGCAGCACATTATTAGCTGTTTAATAACATAGTCAAGCAAAAGCCTGAGGTTGTTGAGACCGAAACATAAAATGTATTACCATTCTTATACATCGACTTGTCGACGACCCTGTATAATTCACTCTTCCTCTTCTCCTGAATCATTTTCTGGTTCAGACATGTATAGCTGAATTTAACCAATATTTCCACTTGCTATTGTGTATCATTTACTACAGTTGACCGAGTGGTTCAGGACAGGTAGTCCGAGCTGGTGTGATTGAGTGTGTGCATATCCGCACACACTAAATGAAGCAAAAGGGTGTATGTTACATTCAAGCTATTTTAAGGCCTGAAGTAATTATTTTCACAGGAAAAAACAACAACATTTAAATATGTCATTTTAATTATCAAAGATGAGTTTTAAGGGATAAAATTATGACAGGGGGACTTTAATATTTCTCTTAAGCATAATTTTTATTTTTATAATTTAATACTTCAACTATTGAATATTAAACCAAGGCAACAGTTTTTCATCTAATATGTATGTTTTATTTTATTTCAGCTTTATTTCAGTTAATGAAAATAATCTTTAATAATTTTAGTTAACGATAATAAGACTTTATATTTATATATAGGGTGTGAATTCAGGTTGATTGGGACACTTTTTTCCAGTCATCTCAATGGCAAGTCCTAAGTCTTTTGGAGCCATAAAATTGTTTTATTGGAGGAACAAACCAAAATTTCTTTGCTGAAAATCTTCCCCCTTGGCATGTTCTAGAAGCCACAACTGGGAAAGTTGTGGCTTGTTATTTGGGGTTAGAAAATGAGCACTAGAATGATTGACTGAGCGAACAAACAAGTTAATGAACTGGTATCTAGAGGAGAATGATTACCTCAGCAAGTGATTGAGTTAGACACTTACTATAGGTTGACATTCTGAGTGCATGTCTCTCTTTATTCCGCTCTCAGTTTTGTTATCTCTTTATGACTTTGTCTCACTAGAGGACTTTTGAGTTTGTAGAGAAGACAGAAGTGGCCCTTGTCTCTATTCAACAACATGAATTACACATCACACATTACACCCTGCCAGTGAGGGAACCGGAATTACTGGAATGTAAAAAAAGTTAGTTGGGCTTCATTGTTGGTCCTAAATGATTCATGCTTTTAAATAAAAGTGTGCACGCACCCATACATAAAGACAAATCAGTATAATCCTAAACATTTTTAGGTTTTTATGTTTTCGCATTAAAGGGATAGTTCACCCAAAAATGAAAATTCTGTCAGTAATTACTCACCCTCATGTTGTTCCAACCCCGTAAGACCTTCGTTCATCTTCGGAACACAAATTAAGATATTTTTGATTAAATCTGAGAGCTGGATCACTCCTCCAGGCTTTTAAGGAATTGAAACTTGTTCCCCGAAAAGTTATTAAAGACATCGTTAAAATAGTCCAAGTGACTACAGTGGCTCAATCTTAAGTTTATCAAACAACAAGAATATTTTTTGTGCGCAAAAAAAACAAAAATAACAACTTTATTGCAACTATTCATTTCCTTCTCTGTGGGCCTCGAGTCAGTTCACTAGTGTAATAGCGTAAGCTTCTGTTGTTGTACGTCACACGCATCACACACATGATCAGCGTCGGCCAATAGTGAGCCTACGTGTGACGTAGCTCTACGCAATCATACTAAGTTAACTGACTAGAGGCCCACAGAGAAGGAAATGAATAGTTGAAATAAAGTCGTTATTTTTGTTTGTTTTTGCGCACAAAAAATATTCTCGTCGCTTGATAAACTTAAGCCACTGTAGTCACTTGGACTATTTTCACAATGTCTTTAATAACTTTTCGGGGCTGGCAAGTTTCAATCCCTTAAGAAGCCTGTGGAGGAGTGATCCAGCTCTCAGATTTAATCAAAAATATCTTAATTTGTGTTCCGAAGATGAACGAAGGTCTTATGGGGTTGGAACAACATGAGGGTGAGTAAATACTGACAGACTTTTCATTTTTGGGTGAACTATCCCTTTAAGTAGTCTTTTCATCTGACAATTCAGGAATTCTTCATTTTGTTCCATTCCTCACTTTGATCATTTTAAATATTTTCACATTTTAAGTTTGCTTTTCTGTGTATTAAAAAACAATGTTTCATGGTTATATTTAGTAAGAGAGTAAATAGCATGCTGTCATTTATCATTTATCCAAAGCAATTTATATTACTACCTTCCCATAAATGTTACTCTTTTGGGTTTTTAGATTTTCATTATTTGGTATATTTATTAAACCGGTTTCCAGCCAGCAGTCTTAGCAGTGTAGGTATTTTTATGCATGACCAAGTGTCCTTAATTGTGGGGACTTGTGGGAACATTTGCACACAATCTAAATCATCATTAATTTTATGTTCATTGAAATGTAGTTTCATAAAGGATGCTTACTTGTGTTCATATGCTTTCTAGGGGTGGTAAATTTTAGCTATGTTTATAGGGTGACTATATTCAAATAATGATGCGCAATGAACAAAGGATCTTCAATCAATCATTGTGTCTTTCAAGATTAAGTATTTATATTTTATGCAAAGCAGTAGATATTTCCTATATCAGTCACTTTAGAGTCTCGATTAATTATTCAGTACTGTGCGTAGCTTTTAAAATTCCATATGGGCTGAGTGTTCACAAAGCAGCATAGAACAACCCAATCCATCATCAAAGATAAAGTTTTAAAAAAAAGTAAAGTGGAATTTGAAATTGAAAGTTGGTTGGTTGCAATTTTTGTTCTTTGAACATTACTCATGAAACAAACATTAAGATACAATGAAAGAAAAGTGCACTTTGGTGCAAAAACCAAAAGGATGTTTTCACCAACTAATTGTGGAAGATAAAACTGGAAGACTATGAGTGAGCTTTGACAGCTTCACCAGCACATTTATTTTAAAGCACATCAAAACTAAGCTCTCTTCAACGGAGTGTCTCTACTAGTCTTATTTAGCAGTTAAATTCCCTCATGACCTCTCGGTTGGCCTACTCTGTGTAGAATTGTCATCTTGCCCTTGTGCCGTAATCAATATTAAGGCTAATGTGTTGACTTGTTCTCCTGAGCAGCTCTCACTCTCCATAGAAGTCTATATTTCCCCTGGCACTCATTCACTTAAGATATTACACACTTGAGTGACAACCAGTGCACAACAGCAAGGTTTCTTCCACCATCCTGCACATGAGAATCCCTGTCCATTTATATTTATGGATTCACAAACATAAGAGCACTTTTTAAGCTGTCTGAGGAAAGTTTAATTCATTTTTTGTAAGCCTGTTTCTCTGAGACAGAGAGGGAGGTTAAGTTATGGATGAGGGCAAGACTTCTGTGCCGAATTGATTCTGTTTTTACAATATGAGCACTAAGGAATGATGGTAGAGATAAGATATGTCACTGTGCTTTACTGCTGGGAGCCCAAGTCCTGGCACAAAATGCATTTCTCATACTGCTGGCACTTTCCATCAATACAGTACAAAATCAGGAAAAGGTCATTTTCTCTTTTCAACAACCGGACAGTGAAGAGATGGTGGCTTAGAACTCTTAGACAATTAGAAAATTTAGAACCTTAAGTCAAACTAAATGCTATATTGGTTGATTCATTGTAAGCTGTGTTCATTTTGAATGATGTTTGCAAATGTTACAAACCTGTTGCCAAACTGTAGGAGTTCCCTTTCGAGGGAACTCAACACTGCGTCGAGAATCGACTCTTTGGGGACGCTCCCTTAGCGTGCGCCTCTGAAGTAAGAATGAAACTAATCCAATCCTGATTGGTGTTGCGTCGTGACGTAACATGTGACGGCATAACCGGATGCATAAAAGTGACGCCGACACACACACACATCAGCTTTAGCTCTTCAGCAAGCGCTCTCTGTGAAACTGTCTGTCTTATTTGGTGTTGTTTGTCTGTGCAAAGCTCTGTATTATGGCGAGTGAACAATACACTAAGTGTGTGCACCCCTGCCCAAGATAATATATATGCCACAGGTGGGGACACGCATCAGCTGTGTGTCTGTGTATTGTTCAGGGGCGCAGCACGCACTGTCAGCTCTCGAGAGGGCTGCCTGTGCACACTGTGAAGCACTTCCTATTAGAGTGCTGCGCTCCCCCTTGGCTATATTATTTCCTGATGATGGCCAGGCTCGCGATCCCCGCGGTTCGGGTCCCGCGTCCATTGAGGCGGCGCGACGGCTTAGATCGTGGAGATCGCAGAAGGATCTCGCGGATGAGAACGAGACTGCTGAGGCACCTTTTCTCTCATCATCCGCAGATTCTATGACACTCGTTCACGACGCAGAAGCCCGCGATGCGGCTTCTTCTGCCCGTGACGAGTGCCCAGTGCTCGAGCTATCTTTTATAAGGAAGTAGATGTGCTCAGCATAGGGAACGAGCAACATGAGTCACACTCGCCGGCTTATGTTTCTGCTTATGTAGAGCTCGTGGAGGTTGTGATGCGTGCTGTGGCCAGACTAAATAAATATATAAATAAACATATATATATATATAAAATATATGAGCTGGCCACAAAATAAGCAGGATGATCCCCGTCAAAATGAACTAGACGAGAGATTCCTGCAGCACCGTTCACAACCTCAGAGCCAGGGCTTACTGTTTTTCCCAGATCTTTATAAAAATGTAAATATATATTTGTAGATCCTGGGAAAAACCCCACTCTTTACGTATCTCACCACATTCATTATATGTTTATTCAAATGTGGTGGGTGCGAGAGAGTCGGGTTATGGCAAGATGCCGCAGATGGAGGGAGCTTTAGAGAAAACAAGCTATCTGTCTCCTGATCCGGCATCTTCACTTTAAGCGCTGCCCAACAAACCGTGCGGGAACACCTCTGCACTGGTTGGCTGGGCTTATATGGTGCAGGAAATCGATGTTGCTCTTCCGCCGTTTAAAAACGTTTCGGGACACATCGGTTTCCAGCGAACGCAGGCTGCACTGTCCGCCCCACATTTTTGCGGCCAGGCAGCATTCGCGTTTGCCAATCGAGAATCATTTTCGGTCCAGCCCTGCCGGAAACCCGCTTCAGGGGGTCGAGAACGGATCCCGATTAATACCCGAAGCCAGGCTCGAGAGCCTGGTTCCTTTGGTAAAATATTTAGAAAAGAAAAGGTCAGGCTGGTGCGTGCCTGCACTCTATACGATTTTGCAGGCGTACCAGGCCGATCTTCTTAAAGATCTAAGTGAGGAGCAAATATTTCCCGTTGGCCGCTCCGCTATCTCCTTCTGGCCTGTTTTCCAACGCTGTCACTACAGTCGTTGACAGGTTTCAGGAAGCGAAAGAAAAAAAAAAAAAAAAAAAAGAGAGCGTTGCCTCTAGAGCCCCTCCTGCGGGAGTTTGGCAAACAAAGGAAGCACTCTCAACCGAAGTCCTCCAGCCAGAAGGGTGACCTGAGGGCCGTCCTTCAGGCGAAGAGGTCCTAATTGTAGGACCTCTGAGGGTCTGAGCCTTCCGAATATATCTATATGGGTCCTGTATATTATAAAATATTATAAAATATGGGTACAGATTGCAGTTCGGTCACCGACCTCCCTAGTTTGCTGGGTGGTACCGACTGCAGTGATTCCAGAACAGGCTCGGGTTATGGAACAAGAGGTACAGACTCTACTGGAATTAAGGGGCCATACAATGTGTTCCCCTACCAGACAGGGAGTCTGGGTTTTACAGCCGGTACTTTATAGTTCCAAAGAAGGATGGCGGACTGAGGCCAATTTTAGATGTAGGGCTTTTGAATCGTTCTTTGAGGAGATTCAGGTTCAAAATGCTTACTATTCCCATTATCGTGAGCCATATCAGATCCGAGGACTGGTTTGTCACGATGGATCTAAAAGACGCTTATTTCATGTCTCCATCCTTCCATGTCACAGGAGGTTCCTGAGGTTGCTCTCGGGGGCGAAGCATACCAATATCGGGTTCTTCCGTTCGGCCTAGCACTCTCTCCCCGCACGTTCACAAAGTGTATGGATGCGGCTCTGGCTCCACTGAGGCTTTAGGGCATCCGTATACTGAATTACATCGACGACTGGCTCATATTGGCCCAGTCTCGAGAAATGGCAGTTCGGCATCGAGATGTCGTCCTTGGCCACATTCAGAACCGGGGGTTGAGGCTCAACACTAAGAAAAATGTGTTGGACCCAGCTCAGAAGACTACTCTTCTGGGCGTGGTATAGAATTCGGTTACGATGCGGGCACGTATGTCTCCCGCTCATATCGAATCCATCCTGGCCACGGTGTCCGGGATAAAGCTAGGCCAGGCCATCACTGTAAAGAAATTTCAAGGACTGCTGGGCCTCATAACAGCAGCATCCAACATAATTCCTTTGGGCCTGTTTCACTTGAGGCCCCTTCAGTGGTGGCTCAAAGCCAAGGGTTTTTTCCCCAAGGGGAATCCGTTCCGTATAATAAAGGTTACGCGCAGATGCCTTCGTTCCCTATTAATATGGAAGAAACCTTGGTTCTTGTCCCAAGGGCTAGTGGTAGGGGCGTCATGTCGCCGGGAAACTGTTTCGACAGACGCTTCCCTCGCTGGCTGGGGCGCGGTCTCGGACGGCCGCTTTGCCAGGGGTCTGTGGCAGGACCATCATCATTCTTGGCATATAAATTGCCTAGAGATGTTGGCTGTGTTCAGGGCTCTGAGGAGCTTCCTCACAGACATCAAAGGTTACCACGTCTCAGTGGTAGCTTATCTAAACCAACAAAGGACACTCAGATCGTGCCCTCTATCCAGATTGGCGCATCAGATCATTTTATGGCCCCAAGGGAAAATATTATCTATAAGAGCAATATATGTCCCGTGGGTTCTGAATCAGGGAGCAGACATCCTGTCGAGGCAGGGGCTGAGGCCCGGGGAATTTAGACTCCATCCAGAGGTGGTGGAGTTTATATGGCAGAGGTTTGGACCAGTGGAAGTGGATCTGTTTGCGTCTCGAGGGACTTCCATCCCACTGTCCACTTTGGTTCTCCCTCACTCCTCCAGCCCCGCTGGGGTTGGATGCCATGGTACAGGCCTGGCCGAGGCTTCGCCTGTACGCTTTTTCCCCCGATCGCTCTGCTCCCGGGAGTCCTGGAGAGGGTCCGTCAGGAGGGCATCAGTCTTCTTCTGATAGCCCTGTTTTGGCCAGCCCGAGTATGGTTTTCAGACTTAATTTCACTCCTGATAGCTCCGCCATGGCAGATTCCTCAGAGGAGGGGTCTGTTGTCTCAGGCGGAGGGCACTATATTCCATCCTCATCCAGAGCTGTGGAAATTGTAGGTCTGGCCTCTGAGGGGGCTCAGTACCTAGATGCTGGTCTATCATCTGGGGTGGTCGAAACCATACTTATCTCTAGGGCTCCGTCTACTAGGAGATTATATGGCCTCAAGTGGAATATTTTTCTACTTGGTGTAGAGGACTTGAGTTAGACCCAGTTAACTGCCCAATGGCTTCAGTTCTGGAGTTTCTTCAAGATCGTTTCTCTGCGAATCTCTCCCCATCCACACGTAGGGTGTACGTGGCTGCCATTGCGGCGTTCCATGCACCACTAAATGTTGGGCCTTTGGGGAGGCACCAACTGGTCATACTATTTCTCCATGGTATTGGAGGATGAGACCGACAGTCAGGTCCAGGGTTCCACCCTGGGACCTGGCGGTGGTTCTCGAAGGGCTATCCCTGGCTCCCTTCGAATACCTCCAGTTGGCTTCGCCTAGGACCTCACGTTCAAGATAGCCTTTCTCTTAGCTATTTCTTTAAAGAGACTGGGAGATCTCCAAGCCCTGGCATTATCTCCAGCTTGCTTGGGGTGTGCCCCCGGCGGAGTTAAGGCCATCCTGCATCCGAGACCCAGCTATGTGCCTTAAGTGCAATTTATCATGGCTACGTCCATGGTCCTGCAAGTATTTCATCCTCCACCTCATGTGTCGGCAAAAGGAGAGGAACCTTGCTCTGCCAGTCAGAGTTCCGAGTATTACCTTGAGAGGTCCTCTTCTTGGAGGAGGTCGGACCTACTGTAGTGTGTTTGGATCACCTATTAGGGGCTCCCGGCTATATAAACCATAAGTAGGCCTACAAGGTGCGGAATTTCCCTTCACCTTTGGCCGTTAGGGCTCATTCTACTAGAGGCATGGCGTCCTCTAGGGCCCTCCTTTCGGGAGTTCCCATCAAGGAGATCTGTGATGCAGCCGGTTGGGCTACCCCACACACTTTTGTACGGTTCTATAGTCTGCACCTCCCCAGTACGCCTGGCTCACGTGTGCTCTCGTCCTGCTGAGTGCCTAAATCAGTTTCACTCCTGGGCAGGCCTGTTTCGGTGCGTGGCCTAGTGGGCATTCGTTCCCCAAAGAGTCGATTCTCGACGCAGTGTTGAGTTCCCTCGAAAGGGAACGTCTCGGGTTATGACTATAACCCTTGTTCCCTGAGAAGGGAACGAGACACTGCGTCGTCCTGCCACGCCCCTCGAGGCCTTAGAGCGTCTTGCTTCATCGCGGAGCTGATGTGTGTGTGTGTCGGCGTCACTTTTATGCATCCGGTTATGCCGTCACATGTTACGTCACGACGCAACACCAATCAGGATTGGATTAGTTTCATTCTTACTTCAGAGGCGCACGCTAAGGGAGCGTCCCCAAAGAGTCGATTCTCGACGCAGTGTCTCGTTCCCTTCTCAGGGAACAAGGGTTATAGTCATAACCCGAGACGTTTTTTTGGGATGCACAATATCATCGGAATATCATCGAAATCATGCAAACATTTCTTTAGTTCTAACAAGTAATCTTTCGGTAAAGACACCTCAGAACTCTGAAACCGGAGTGAAATTAAGATACAGTTTTTGCTCAAGACTAATTTAAATGAAATAATAACAATAATAATAATCTAGAATATTCATCAATTATACAGTAAATATGATGATAAACTATGCCAGAATAGGTAACATGCATGCAATTTAGCGTAAATTAAACTGTTACTCAGTAGGGACTAATTAACTTGGGAACAAATGTGATAAACTTATTACTCGTGAAATTTTTTTTTTTTTTTTTTAGCTTACAATGACTGTAGAGGCAGAGTCGAATGGTTGAGCTTGATGAATAAAGTCAATGTGATGTGACTGTGTAACTAAGAATGCAATGAGATTATTTAATAAATTGTCACAATTTTAATTCTTAGTTTTTTTGTAATAGATAAAATAGTGCATTAACATGGTTACGTGCAGGATTTGGGCCACATCAAAATCGGTTTTGTTAATTAAAATTAGTTTAGCAATTAAAATAATTTTTCTACAAATAAATTGAACATCAATTTCAAGCATATCAGTAAAAATTCTGAAAATTGTTGTCTTAATTGAATTGTTTCGGCTACGTTCAGACTGCCAACAACAACAACAAAACATCTGATTATTTAAAATCTGATTCAAACCACATTTGGAGGTTGTTAGAAATGCGATTCCAATCAGATTTTTACAGATGCGTCTCAGTCTGCACGATCTGGCTGCTCAAATCAGATTTCAAATGGTTTTTTGAATCACTCTTAACATGACCCAATAATAACATCAAAACCGGTGACGGAAACAATGCACCGCTTGCTGCACAGCAATGCTGCTAGTGACTATAGCACAGAACATCACAATATAAAACAAGAAACTCAACTTGATATGGCACTTATTTGAAGAGCGAGTTGATGCATTTTTCTTGCATCCTGCCTGAATAGATCTGATTTGAGAAAACAATCTAATTTGCCTGCTATCTAAGCCTTAGAGATAGATGTATTTAAAACTACCTTATACATTTATTTTGTTAAATATAGTTTATTGTATATAGTATTTCTCACAAGTGTGAGAATTTGTGGAAATCCTATTTGTGGAAAGTGTCTGTGCACATCCTGTGGACAGATGGCTCTCTGTATGATTCTCATTATGGTTGTAACCTGTCTATTTTTCCTGCTGCACCCTCTTTCTTTCTTTCTTTCTTTCTTTCTTTCTTTCTTTCTTTCTTTCTTTCTTTCTTTCTTTCTTTCTTTCTTTCTTTCTTTCTTTCTTTCTTTCTTTGATTATCTCATCTGCTTGATCATTCATGCACCCACACACTCTGTATAGAACAGGTACAGCATATATCTCACATAGGCTACATGGCATGTCTGGTTTAGCCACTGTAAAATTCTCTTTCAAGATACTGACACCACAACTCACATTGTCTGTAAAAATGAAAAAAAAAAGAAGGGCTGATTATGCATAATAATCTTTTGACTTTCCATACTCTCTTATAAATAAAGGTTCTTTATTGGCATCGGTGATTCCATGAAGGACCTTTTATCATCCATGGAATCTTCCCGTTCTACAAAAGGTAAAAATGTTTTTCACACTAAGAAACAAAAAACAAAAAAATGGTTCTTTTAAAAAGCTGTTCACTGAAAGGTTATTTTGGGAACCAACATAGTTTTTCTATGGCATCACTGCCAAAACACCCTTTTGGAACCATTATAGTTTCATCACTGCCAAAACTAGCCAGCAATCCAATACTATCTTTAACCTAAAGGGATAATTTGACAACTACGTGTGCTTGTGTTTTTACTGTCTCACTTCCATTACCTCACCTGAACCTCCCTGAAAACTTCCAGGAATGATTTCAGAGAAAGCCTATGATATTTTTAACCCAATACAACAGGTTGCTCAAGAATAATTAATATCACATCCTCTTCACATTCTGACACCGTTTTTAATTAGCTACACCATTTTCCAAAGTTCCTGTATACAATCTTTTTGAGATTTAAGTCTGATTTCATATTTAACAGGTTTATATTTAGCCATATTCATCTCTATCACAGTTTGTGCATTTAGTTCAGCACAATATTGTTCTAAAAATCATGCAAGCTATAGGCTATACAGCCCCTAAATCTAAATCTGTAAAGTCACTCATCTATTCAAGCAGAAACTTTTCATTTGGGATCCACGCCTGTGTGCCCATCCAAATTAATTATAGACCAAATCAAATCATTTGGTTTATACCATTAGAAGGCAGTTCCCTTTCGAGGGAACTCGAACTGCATCGACTACGACATTTTGGGGAACGCCCTTAGCGTAATGCATCTGAAGTATGAATGAAATGAATCCAATCCTGATTAGTGCTGCGTCATGACCAGAGCCGGTCCGAGCCTTTTGGGGGCCCTAAGCAGAATTTGATTTGGGGGCCCCCTCCCACTACGCAAAGTCACCTGTGCTTGACGATTATTGACACAAATGTCACGCAATAATGATACATTATAAATGAATACAGTGAGGTTATGTTTTAATACAAAATAAATACTTAATAAAAAATAGATGCCTACTTAAATAAAAAAGTTTTAACTTTTTCTTTACTCTTTTACTAACTCTTTGAAACTTCTTAAAACAAACTGTCTCAAAACATATAAAACAAATTATTTGCTAAAATAATGACAAAACTGAGAAATCAGAAACATAATAAGAGCAAGGGTTCAACAATGACAATTATTGTTGAAAACTGTACAAATATTATTATTTCTCAACTGTCTCAATACAGTGTAACTGTCCTCAAAATCTTTTTTATTATTATTATTGTTACAGACTTTGTTGGATTGTACATGACAGAATCCAACTAAGTCTGTTACTATAATACCGGTAATGATGTACTGCGAGCATACGAGCGCGTTGTATGCGTGTATGCAATCTATTTTTCCCCTCGGGGCTTGCCATAGATAGGAATGGGTCGTGCGCACTTGGTACTGGAGTGTTGCGGGTTTTTGGAGTTAGTGATCTGAATGATGTGTGGTATAATAAAGTGGAGAAGAGTTCAAACTGCTATGTTTATTATTTATTCAAACTGCTACCCTTACACCTAGAAGGTTAAGTTCCCCTGCGGCTATTTTCTCCAACTTAAACCGATACCATGACTATACGCAGTTGCGCACGAATTGTATATGCACTCGCGAGGTGTCTAGATTATGCGCATGACTTAAACGCTGGCAGACACAGCAGCAGTTGTTGGCAGGTATATTGATCATGAAATCAGAATTTTCTTGTCTTGAATTATTCATTCATTCATTCATATTCATTCATTCATTTATGTCACTTGTTTAAGTCATCTAAAAAAAAAAAAATTAAACTCGATTGGGGGGCCCCCTGGTGGCCAGGGGTGGCCTGGTGAGAAATGCTCGATGCACACAGCCGTGCGTTTTAGGGTGTTTCAGCCTCGCGCCCGTTGACTTTCATCTCGAGAGATGAAAGAAAAATATATTGTGAACGACTCGAATCTCACGTTTGCCGAGGCAGCGCGTAGATTACGGGCCTGCAATAAAAGGGACACACGCGATCTGTGAAATAATACTGTTTGGGTGCGAGGCATTCACAGTCAGCTCCTGAGGGTGCTGGCAGTGTTCATTGAGAAATATCTCGACGTGTACATCCGTGCGCTGTCGTATGTTTCAGCCTCGCACCTGTTGACTTTCTTCTCGAGGGATGAAAGCCAAATATATTGTAACGACTCAAATCTCGCGTTTGTCGAGGCAGCGTGTAGATTACGAGACCGTATAAATAAATATTAAAACAGTATTGTCTGGTAATGATGGCTGCATTTAATTCTAAGAAATTAAAATGATGGAATATTATCTGACTTTAAGAAGTTAGATATTTTAATTCAGCCTACCATTCAGACCATGTTTCACTTATCCAGTGTTTATGGCTCCATTTAATTGAGGGATTGAAATGATGTCTGCCCCACAGGCTTGCAGCCATGCAGTATTCCGTCCGCACATCGAAAATCGTTTTCGATTTTTCCCTGCCCGTCCTCCGCTTCAGTGTATCGAAAATGAGATGAAAATTACAGGACTGTCCCCCCTGTGGAGGGACGAGCAAGAATTGCTCCTCCGCTTAGCCCTCAGGAAATCGATGTTTGTATCCAGCGTCAAGTGCTCTTCGCTCTGCTGGTCCTCCGCTTCAGGGTGTCGAGAACAAAACCGAAAGAGCCTCCCCTCTAGGAAGCCCTCAGGAAATCGATGTCTGTATCCCGCCGTTAAGTGTGCTTGGGACACATCGGTTTCCAGCAAAGGCACGCTGCTCTGTCTGCCCCACAGTCTTGCGGTCAGGCAGCGCTCGCGTCCGGACATCGAGAATCTTTTCGACAAAACCCTGCCGGAGAGCTGCTTCAGGGGATCGAGAACAAATCTCAAATAATACCCGAAATCCGTCTCGACAGGCTGGTTTCATTAGTAGAATATTTCAAAGCATGGCAAGACCTGCCAAATATTTCTCCTTTTGTCCTGTGCACAATAGAGAAGGGTTACAGGCTGCAGTTCGATTCCACCCACCGAAATTCAACGGGTTGCTGTAGACTGCAGTCGACCCAGTGCAGGGTCGGGTATTGGAACAGGAAGTAAACTTCCTGCTGGCAAAGGAGGCCATAGAGCGTGTTCCTCCGACGGACAGGGACTACTTCATAGTTCCCAAGAAGGATGGACGGTTGCACCAATTTTAGATCTTAGGCATTTGAATCAGTCTCTGAGGAGATTCAGGTTCAAGATGCTCACTATTGTCATCATCGTGAGTAAGATCAAAACTGAGGATTGGTTTGTCACGATAGATCTAAGGGACGCATACTTCCACATGTCCATCCTTCCATCTCACAGGAAGTTCCTGAGGTTCGCTTTTGGGGGCGAAGCATTCCAATATTGGGTTCTTCCTTTCGGCCTAGCTCTCTCCCCTCGCTCGTTTAACAAATGCATGGGTGCAGCTCTAGCTCCACTGAAACTTCAGGGTATCAGGGTGCTAAATTATATCGACGACTGGCTTACTATGGTCCAGTCACAAGAGCTGGCAGTTCGGCATCGAGATGTTGTCCTTGCCCACATCCAGAGCCTGGGGTTGAGCCTCAACACGAGTGTGTTGGCACCAGCCCAGAGAACAACGTTCCTGGAAGTGGTGTGGGACTTGATCACGATGTAGGCACAATTGTCTCCTACACGGATCGAGTCCATCCTGGCCACGGTGACCAGTATAAAGCTAGGCCAAGCCATCACTGTAAAACATTTTCAGAGAGTGTTAGGGCTCATGGCAGGAGCATCCAACGTCATTCCATTCGGCCTGCTGCACATGAGGGCCCTGCAGTGGTGGTTGAAAACCAAGGGGTTTTCCCTGAGGGGGAACCTGTTCCGCATGATCAGGGTTATGCACATATGCCTTCGTTCCCTATCTATGTGGAAAAAAGCTTGGTTTCTGTACCAAGGCCCCGTGCTGGGAGTGTCATGTTGCCGGAAAGCCATTTCGACAGACGCCTCCCTCACGGGCTGAGGCGCGGTAATGGATGACAGGGCTCTGAGGAGCTTTCTCCCAGACCTCAGGGGTCACCACGCAGACAATGTGTCGGTGGTCTCCTACTTGATTCATCAGGAGGTTCTGAGATCGTGCCCTCTGTCCAGATTGGCCCATCAGATCCTCCTGTGGTCCCAGGGGAAGCTGTTATCTCAGAGCAATGCACGTCCCAGGGATCAGAATCAGAGAGCCATCCTGTCGAGACAGGGGCTGAGGCCGGGGAATGGAGACTTCACACCGAGGTGGTGAAGTCGATATATGAGAGGTTCGGCCGAGTGGAAGTGGATTTGTTCGCATCTCGAGGGACGTCCCACTGTCCACTGTGGTTTTCTCTCACCCATCCAGCCCCACTGGGGTTGGATGCTATGGTACAGACGTGGCCAAGGCTACGCCTGTATGCTTTTCCCCCGATCGCTATGCTCCCGGGAGTTCTGGAGAGGGTCCGTCTAGATGGGATACTTCTAGTTGCCCCGTATTGGCCGGCCCGGGTATGGTTTTCAGACATCATAGCACTCCTGGCAGGCCAGCCTTGGCAGATCCCTCTGATGATTGGCACCAGCAGATCCCTCTGATGAGGCTGGCCTGTCGGCTGGAGTGGTTGAGACCATACTCAGTTCCAGAGCTCCTTCCCCTAGGGCTTCAGTGCTGGAGATCCTCCAAGATCGCTTCTCGGCTGGTCTTAGCCCGTCCACACTCAAGGTGTACGTGGCTCCCATTGCTGCTTTCCACGCTCCTCTGGGTGATGGGCCTCTGGGGAGACATCAGCTGGTCGTACTTTATCTCCGTGGGGCTCGGAGGATGAGACTCCCACATGGGACCTGACAGTGGTTCTCGAAGGGCTGGTCGAGGCCCCCTTCGAACCTCTGGAGTTGGCTGAGGCCAACCTCAATGTATATTTTTTATTAGCCATTACTAATCTGAGGAGAGTAGGAGATCTCCAGATGCTCTCTATATCTCATGGGTTCCTGGAGTTTGCTCCAGGCGACATTAACCCTCTGGGGTCTGAGGGGTTTTCTGGGTCCTGGAGGTGTTCTGACATGCTCTGACATTTGTGCTTTTTTCAGTTATTTATAAACATGTTAATGGCAAAGGTGTAAATTCACTCTATATAGCTCAAACGGGGCTACCGTAATATGTGAGCAACATGTATGTACATGTTTGTATTTTTGAGAGAATATTGTTTATGCATGGTTATTGAAAAAACTAAAACTTAAAGTGTCTGAAATAAGGCCACAAAACACATACTAAATATGTGTCCACAAGACTTTTGACTAATGGGCATTGTTGCCTAGAGTTTTTGCTTCAAAATGATCTGAAAATCATCCTGCCTAACCATGTACACAAAACAATACATTGATTTAAATTTTATAAGACACCTTTTGTTTGGAAAGGCAATATGCGTGTTCACACCTGAGAAGACAAAGGCCGGATAATGTGCCACATACATAATGAGCTGCATATTAATTAGCCTCTCACACAGATGTGTCACAGGGTCCCAAAGAATGCAAGGACAAAAGAAATTATCTATATATACATATTTTACAATTAGAAATTGTAACCAATTACAAATAGGTTACAATTACAATTACAATTTTAACAATATTTCAAGTGTATTCTTTCTTTGTAAAAAGTATGCATTTTATCATACGTATTAAACAGTCCCTCCAGAAAAAACGCGATTATGCGATCGCTGAATTCAATGCATAATCAGCCAAAGTCCGCATATTCATGCGGAGGCCGCATTTTTTCAAATACGCCGCACTTTCGCCGCATAAATTGCCGTTTTCCGTACAAAATATGCGGGGTTTGCATGATTTCATAATCCTCGCATTTTCGTTGCAAAAAAGTCACATATATCTTAGCAGAAAGTTGAAAAAATGTTGCGTTTGCTTCACACAAGAGCAGCCATTTCCCCGTTTCCATGGGAACGTTATGAAGTGACGCAATTATGCGATGGGATAGCTCACAGCTGAAGTTATTGCAGAGGCCAGACAGACTCACGGATGCGATTGACATCTCACAAATCGAACTCGTATAACTGTCTGTCACACGTTCTACCGTCACATCGTTACTTAATAAACAAAATAAGATAAAAGTAGCATCAAACAGAAATTACCCGCACACATGGGGTGTTCGAGGCGCACATATAATATAACACTGCGGACAGTTCAACAGGGAGCGCGCAGCTCTTAAAGGGGCCACACCTTATTTACACTTGTTACAGTCTGAAATAAAACAAGATGAAAAATTAAATATTCCCAGCTCTTTCTATGATGTAGTATGCTTGCTTATCAAAGGAAGTAATAAGAAATGACTCTTTACATTAAGGTAGTAGCCTAGTGAGAACAGGGTGTTGGGGGAATCACTTTTTTTCTCTTTTTCATCAAACCGCAGTTTTTGCAAGTTCCCGCAATTTTTGCAAGTTCCCGCAATTTTTGCAAGTTCCCGCAATTTCATCGCAAAAAATTGCATAAATATCCCGCAATAATCCATCGCATTTTTAAAGAAAACGGGCCGCATAATCAAGGATTTTTGCCCGCAACAATCACAAAAAAACTCCGCGTTTTTCTGGAAGGACTGATTAAAAAGGTAAGGATTCATTAGTTTGAATATTGGAACAAACACTATAACAACATCTTAGTTGATAATTCAATATACCTACTTATTTTTGACGAAACATCATACTATAGTATATTTAACATGAGCAGAAATTGGTGAACAAAAGCTTACCGATTTAATGTGACAGTAGTCCTTTTTTACAGTCAAAACTTTATAATCTATCCAAAACTAATCACAAAATCTTGTCTAAACATTCATATTTAGTCTGTAACATATTGTGTATGATATATTAGCATATACATGTTAATTTGCAGTTTGTTGCTTATACAGACATTTTATTTCAACATATTTCAGTCTATTTTTACTCATCTTAGTAGGATATAGCAATATAGTTTGGATGTGTTCATGTAAAAATAACATGTTTACTAATGTAGCTGCGAGAGTGAATGAACGGCACAGACATGCACTGTATAACTGTAGTAAACAAAGCGCGCGCGCCTTTGCCGTTCATTCATCATTTAGCCTACACACAGACTTTCACACAAAATTCATATTTAAACAGTCATTTTGCGGTTTACAGACACTATTCAATATCGCGATTAGAACAAAGCACTTAAGAATAAATTACTTACTACATCAGCTAGATCCGTTGCTCCTCGAAATGAAACTATCAGCACTTCTGGTACATTTTCCAGGGTTATTAGATAGTATTATTCCTCACAGCGTTGGGATACGCTGTGTTCACAGCGATAGTAAGAAACTTACTAAACATGATGTGTTTTATAATCCAGCTGGTGGGCGTTGACATGTTTGCATGGCTTGCCTTAGATCATTTGCGTTTGAATACCATACGCTCTCCGTGGGCGTGGCACATTAACGCGTAATGAGGTATAATGAGCTGGAAAGAAAAATACTGACATCTCTCTCTTTTCATACAGATTACATAAACTGAGAATATTTGTTTTTTTATATAAATTAATTCATTTAAAAGAAGAGAGTTCAAGCTTCATTATGGAAAAACACTCGTGCCTGTATGACAAGTATTCGCAGAATTACAGTTAATTTTCGGACGCGTTTCAGAATGGACTTCACTGACAGAGAGAAGGCAAAACTACCATCATGTTTATTTTTCTTTTGACTGAAAGCACAATACTTTGTTTATATTGTGAGTATACACAAAAAAATGGACACTTAACAGGATTGAATGATGTATAACACAAATATGTAAAATCAAAATCAACAGAGTATTTTGAGTCTCTTTTGCACTGATAAGAAAAAAAGCGAGACCTCAGAGGGTTAAGTATATCTTGCATCCCAGGCCGGCTATGTGCCTAAAGTGCCATCTAATGTGACATGGCCTACGGTTCTGCAGGCTTTTCATCCTTCACCTCACGTGACGGCGGATGAAGAAAGACTTAATTTGCTCTGCCCTGTCAGAGCTCTCAAAATTTATGTCCAGAGGTCTTCTTCATGGCGGAAGTCAGACCAGTGGCTGGTGTGCTTCGGATCGCCCGAGAAGGGTCTTCCCGCATCAATACAGACCATCAGTAACTGGGCCGTTCAGGCTATCTTTATGGCCTATCAGGTGCGCAGCTTACCTTCACCTTTGGCCGTGAGGGCTCATTCAACCAGAGGCATGGCGTCCTCTAGAGCTTTCCTTACAGGGGCCCTGATCTAAGATGTGTGCGATGCAGCAGGATGGGGCACCCCTCATACTTTCATCAGATACTATAGCCTGGATATTCCTTCTACGCCAGGCACTCTAGTGCTCTCGTCCTAAGTGTGCCTGTGCGCAACTTCCCAGTGGGACAGGCAGGGGTCGTTGTCAGAATCAGAAGAATCAGAATCAGAATCAGAAAGAGCTTTATTGCCAAGTGTGCTTGCACACACAAGGAATTTTCCTTGGTACTGAGGCTTCCAGTGCACATATACAAATACAGATACAACAAGTAATAGCAATACAAATAGTAATACAAATTCTACAAATAAAATTATAAAAAATATGAAAATACTATAAAAATATATGGTCACAGTTGGGTTTTGTCAGAATAAACATTTATAGATAATGAACATATTTACAGTATTTTGTATAGTATGAATAAATATAAATATAAATATCACCTGAATTTTTAAGATATTGCACTAAACAGTGGGAGTATTGCACTTACAGGCATATGCCTTGGGAGATATGTTAACTGTTCAGAAGGGAGATGGCCTGTGGGAAGAAACTGTTCCTGTGCCGAGATGTTTTTGTGGCCAGTGATCTGAGTCGCCGTCTTGACGGTAACAGTTCAAACAGGAGGTGTCCAGGGTGAGTGGAGTCTGTGATGATTTTACCTGCTCTCTTCCTCACTCTGGAAGAGTACAGGTCCTGGAGGGATGACAGGGGGGAACCAATAATCCTCTCCGCAGTCCGGACTGTCCATTGTAGTCTCCTGATGTCTGATTTGGTAGCTGAACCAAACCAGACAGTGATGGAAGTGCATAAAACAGACTCAATAACAGTGGAGTCAATGTGATTGTCCCACTTCAGGTCCTGAGAGATGATAGTGCCCAGGAACCTGAATGACTCCACTGCTTCCACAGTGCTGTTCATGATGGTGAGTGGGGGGAGTGCTGGGCTGTTCCTCCTGAAGTCCACGATCATCTCCACTGTTTTGAGCGTGTTCAGCTCAAAGTTGTTATAACTGCACCAGACAGCCAGCTGTTCAACCTCCAGTCTGTAAGCAGACTCGTCACCATTTTGGATGAGACCGATGACAGTGGTGTTGTCTGCAAATTTCAGGAGCTTGACAGTGGGGTCTTTAGAAGTGCAGTCATTAGTGTACAGGGAGAAGAGCAGTGGGGAGAGAACGCACCCTTGGGGGGCGCCAGTGCTGATTGTGAGTGTCTTGGATGTGTTTTTCCCCAGAAGGGGTCCACAAAGAGGATCCTTGCATAAGTCCCTGGTCTGTCAAGATGTTGCAGGATATAATGCAGTCCCATGTTGACTGCATCATCCACAGACCTGTTTGCTCTGTAAGCAAACTGAAAGGTATCCAGCAGGGGTCCAGTGATGTCCTTCAGGTGGGCCAGCACCAGTCTTTCAAACGACTTCATGACCACAGACGTGAGAGTGACACGTCTGTAGTCATTAAGTCCAGTGATTTTGGGTTGTTTGGGGACAGGAATGATAGTGGAGCGTTTGAAGCAGCAGGGAACTTCACACTGCTCCAATGATCTATTGAAGATCTGCGTGTAGACCGGGGCCAGTTGGTCAGCGCAGGCTTTTAAACAAGCAGATGAGATGCCGTCTGGGCCTGAGGCTTTCCTAGTCTTCTGTTTTTTGAAGACTCTGCTCACGTCCTCCACACAGACCTTAAGTTCAGGTTGGATGGCAGGAGGGGGGCGAGTGGGAGTGCAGGAGGTGATGGTGAATGTGTGAAGTGCAGATCAGACCGGGTGTGTGGTGTGAATGAGGGCTTTTCAAACCGGCAGTAAAATGAGTTTAAGTCATCAGCCAGGTGTTGATTGTCCACAGATCGGGGGGATGGTGACTTGTAGTTGGTGATGTTCCTCAGGCCATTCCAGACTGATGATGGGTCGTTGGATGAAAACTGTTTTTTCAGTTTATCAGAGTAGTTCCTTTTACCAACTCTGATCTCCTTTGTCAATCTGTTTTTGGCCTGGTTATACAAGATTTTATCCCCACTTCTGTAAGCATCCTCTTTGGCATGACGAAGGTGTTTGAGTTTCCCAGTAAACCATGGTTTATCATTAGTGAATGATAAGAATGTCCTGGTAGGAATGCATGTATCCTCACAGAAACTTATATATGATGTTACAGTATCTGTGAGCTCATCCAGATCGTTGGTAGCAGCTTCAAAAACAGTCCAATCAGTGCAATCAAAGCAGGCCTGTAGATTCTGCTCTGCTTCATTAGTCCATCTTTTTACAGTCCTTATTACAGGTTTAGCTGATTTCAGTTTCTGCCTGTAGGTCGGTATGAGATAAACCAAACAGTGATCAGAGAGCCCCAAAGCTGCCCGTGGGACCGAGTGATACGCATTTCTTATTGTGATGTAACAGTGGTCCAGTATATTACTGTCTCTGGTGGGACATGTAACGTGCTGTCTGTATTTTGGTAGTTCACGGGAAAGATTTGCTTTGTTAAAATCCCCAAGAATGATTAAAAGAGAGTCTGGGTACCTTTGTTCCGTTTCAGCTATTTGTTCAGCCAGCTGTTGTAGCGCCGCGCTCACGCACGCGTCTGGAGGGATGTAAACATTCACGAGAATGAAAGAGGAAAATTCCAGAGGCGAGTAGAAGTGTTTACAGTTTATGAAATGTGCCTCTAAATTAGGAGAGCACATCTTCTTCAGTGTTGTTACATCTGAACGCCAACTTTCGTTAATGTAGAAACACAATCCACCACCTCTCGTTTCCCCCGTTAGCTCCGCGATGCGATCTGCTCGGAACAGCTGGAAGCCCGGCAGATGCATTGTGTTGTCCGGTATGGCTTCATTCAGCCAGGTTTCAGTGAAGCACAAAGCAGCAGAGTTTAAAAAATCCTTGTTAGTGTGGGTGAGGAGAAGAAGTTCATCCGTTTTGTTAGGAAGGGATCGGAGATTCGCGAGATGAATACTGGGGAGTGCAGTGCGCAGGCCGCGCTCACGGAGTTTAACCAGCGCGCTGGCTCGCTTCCCGCGTTTGCGTCTGAACGCGCGTTTGAACAACACCACTGCCCCTCCGACGAGAATGTCCAGCAAAATGTCAGAATAATCAAAAACTGTAGAAAAGGTTTCTGGTGTGTGTTTCCTAATGTCCAGTAGTTCGTCTTTGGTGAAACTGATAGAAAAAGAATGACTAAAAGCAGAACAAACGAACAAAAACAACACAATAGCTGGAGATCTCCACACCGAGGCAGCCATCCGCGGCGCCATCTTGAAAGAACTAACTTTCTTGTGGCATAGTGGGTACTCATTCCTCAAAGTGTCGTAGTCGACGCAGTTCGAGTTCCCTCGGAAGAGAAAGTCTCGGGTTACAATTGTAACCCTTGTTCCCTGAGAAGGGAACGAGACACTGTGTCCCTCCACCATGCCTTCCCCTGCCTGGGGAGCAACTTGCTTCATCCCAGAAGCTAACTCTGTTGTGTGCCGGCATCCCTTTTTAGCTTCCGTGTATGCCGTCACATGTTACGTCATGACACAGCACCAATCAGGATTGGATTAGTTTCATTCATACTTCAAATGCGTTACGCTTAGGGCGTTCCCCAAAGTGTCGTAGTCGACGCAGTGTCTCGTTCCCTTGTCAGGGAACAAGGGTTACAGTCGTAACCTGAGACCTTTTTTTCCTGTACACCAGCAAATTTGGACAAGCTGTTTCACTCGGGGAGCAGCCGCTCAACTATTATATCTCAATAAATCTCAACAATATTACCTATTATTGTGTCAACTGCTGTTTTTTTACAGCAGTAAGATCTCATTTTCTACCCTGTTACAGTCCTGTTGAGTTGGTATGGCGCTGTCATTTCCTTTCCATTTTGGCATTGTCACTGATGTTTTATCCAGTATAAGGGATGGCCAGTCATATAAGTGTGGCCTAAGCTTTCCTTCTAGTTATCTACTACCATTGCATTTTCATTTGCCACATACGCAACAAGTCACATTTCTTTTCCCCATATGCTCAGCACTCACAGTTACTTATAACATAACTTCTGCCTGTCTTCCCCCCCATCATTAGCTACCCTCTTATTTTTCACCAGTTATGGTCCCCATCAGCTAGCTCAGTGCATGTCTTATTTCCTGTGATTGCAAGCACAACTGCAGAGTCAGCCTGCTGAAGTTTTCTTTCAAACAAGCTCTCCATCTTCCTTTTTTCACCTTTTACCTCCCATGAATCTCCTCACCATCATTTTCTACCTGCTGCAGGCCCTTGATTAAGTAGCAACATAAGCACAATTGTACTGCAAGTGTGTATCTGCCACTTATTCCAACATTTTCTCTACAGTCATTCACTCCACGTTAGAGCAGAACGAATGACTACACCAAATGTGCTAACCTTTACTATTTTCTTCCCAGTTTAATGTAAAAGTAAGCCATTCAGAAATAATTTAAATACTGTGGTGCAATTATTTGTTTCTGTTCATGTCTGACAATGTCAACAATTGAGTCGGTAAGCCCCTCCCCTCGAACGCAGATGAGCCAATGGCAGTTGAGTATAATTTGCATGGGGACCGGAACTCGGACAACTTTAGGTTCCAATGCCATAGAGAAACATTAGAAGATCTGGTGCTTTCATCATTTTGATGGTGTTTATGCTACAAACACGATAAAACGATGTGCCTGGGGTACTTGTAACACTGATTCCAGGTATCCTGAGAGGATGGACATGGGTATTCATGTTTTGAATCACCGTATTGTGCGCACGTTCATCAGCACGTTTCAAAAGTGTGAGAAGATGTGGGTGCGAACGGACCAATTATCTGCGCAATACAACAGAAGCCCGGTTTATTTATCACTGATGTGGGCGCAGTAACCTGGTTCCCTAAGGATTCAACCCCAATCCCAATAAAGATGAAAACGTTAATTTTCTGGTTGTCATAAGATACAATTAAATCAGCGAGTCCATGCTAACATACAAACCTAAATAGCTAAATGTTTTCACGTTCATGCACAGTGTAGGTCAAAAAGACATAAACTTTGACACTGACTACACACTCATTGTTAGACAGTTAGCAACTCCATTTGTTTATCCGAGTTCATAGATATAAACACTAGATGTCGCCTTGAGTTTCTAAGCATGCGTCAAAACCGCCGCCATCTTGGAACGGGGTCTTGTCATAGGAAGTAGCTAGGTAGCGCTGAATTCATGGATGATACCGGACTTTTGTGCAGCGTATGGATGTTTACACGAACGAAATCTAAAAACCAGACAGCAAGGGATTACATTTCTCAAGATTGTGAAATTTTGTAAATTTTTTTAAATTTCTCTGGACTCTATAATAAATACATGTCTGACCGTTGGAACGAACCAAAACAACTAGAAAATCGCATTCATGACGATTTATGGTGATTTTATTTCCGTTAGACCTTTTCCTATATTGACGCTGATGAGGGGTTCCCCTGTTTCAAGATGGCGGCTCTATTGACGCATTCGTTCCAATGAACTGCCGTAACCAAGGCGACATCTAGTGTTTATATCTATGGTCCGAGTTCACAACAGACACACACACACACACACACACACACACACACACACACACACACAAACACACACATTTTAAAATGGAAGTATATTAAATTAAATATAATGAGATGACCGTTTACTATTTATTCACTGTTTGTTGATAAATCATACTAAAACATTTTTTTTTTCAGTTTTTAAGTTCCTGAATATTGCTGAATATATAAACACTGAATTTCTGCACTGAATGTTGTAGACCGTGTTATTATTACCTTGCAACATTTTTTTTTTTTTTTTTTTTTTTGTGTGTGTGTGTGTGTGTGTGTGTGTCTCAGCTACCTGTTTGGCAGAGTTTGACATCGGAATTACATGCAATAGGCTCCAAACCACAGCCTGCCAATACTGATCAGTGTGTCAGCATGTCAGCACAGCATCTAGGTCTGGTACAGTGAGTATCAGTATGCTAAAGATTAATCTTTAAGACACACACACTTGGTCCTCAGTGGGTTCAGTTTTCAAGCCCATGGAATTTTACCATCACAGACACTCTTAGACATGTTTCACCATTAGTGTCACAATGGGGAGTCCTCTCTGACTCCAATGAGCTGTGATATGCTCAATACAAACACAGTCATGTGAGCTTTCTGAACCTAAACTGTGGCACAAAATCAGATTTAATCACTGCTTTTTTTCCATAATTGCATTGCATAGTCCATCTGAGCATGTCAGAGAAGCATAATTGCTTGTTTGAAGGTTTATGTTTATATGCATGTTCAATATGTGCCTGTCATTGTTTGTTGGTAATGTGCATTTATGCAGCTTTCTGTGTTGACCACTGTTGATGTTTGTGCTGATGCAGTAGACCTGCAGGGAAGTTTAGCACCATGAATCAGTGTTGGGTAGACACACACTGTGAAAAATGTCTCATCAATTCATTTCACAGCTTCCTGTAAAAATCATGACATCACAACTCGTTATTTTTAGCCCCGCGTTCCACTCACACAGTAAATCTCTTTTTAGGAAAAAAGATACTTTCTTAAAATCTCTCCTATTTTTAGATTATATGCCCTAAAATATTCCCTCTCCTATGAGAACAGCTTCTTGCAGCTTATTCTGCTGTAATAGGTTTTCACAGCTTCACAACACCCTTTTATATTACCCACAATCCCATTTGTGTGTGTGTGTGTGTGTGTGTGTGTGTGTGTGTGTGTGTGTGTGTGTGTGTGTGTGTGTGTGTGTGTGTGCGTGCGTGTGTGCGTGCGTGTGTGTGTGTGCGTGTGTGTGTGTGCGCATGTGTGTGCGCGTGTGTGTGCGCTTGTGTGTGTGTATGTGTTAAATCCCAAAACAAGCATCTCTTGAGACAGCTGGTGCAATTAGCAGAGGTGACTGTGTCATTGTCCTTCATATAAAGGTAATTGTGAGGGTCTGTTCAATAAAAGGCCACTTTATTTATGGACCGAGAGGGCCCTGCAAATCAAAAGCCTGGCTGTTATTGACAGCTTGTCCATTTTTGGGACTTGATGTGGGAGCCACAGAGGAACGTATAAGGGACAGTGAAATTCTCTTTTGTCAGCACATTGATCAGTACATCTCTAGCTCTCTCTAGGCCTCACTTAATGTAATTCAGAGAACAAAAATACATTATTTCTAAGGAAAAGTAAATATATATTTGTTTAAACAAAAATAGTGTCTGACTGAGCCCTTCACAATGTGAGGTGACAAAATGAAGATTAAAAAACTCTCACTCTGGCAACAAAGGAATATTTATCACTTATTATTATTTAGAGCCTTTGCCCTGTGATATATTTGCCCTGTGATACCTTTGCCTCTGTCACATATCAAATACTTCATAATGTTCAAACAATAACAGTCTAGCACAGGCTGTATCATCTCAGTGATCCTGTTTGCTCTGGTGATGAATGTGTTGATGAAATCTGCAGAACCAGACTGCAGAGTACCCATATCTAAGTCTGGGAGCTGCCAACCACCAATTTTAGCTAGAGAGGCTGTTGGGATGGGCGAGAATGTTGTTCAAGCCAGCCAAATCAAGATCGTAGAAAGGTAGAGTAGTGAATGCGTTCGGTTCTCAATCTCAGGAGTACCAATCCCTATCCTCTCAGAGAAGCATATGAAAAGTCTGTGAAAGATCTTTGACAGTAGCCATAAGGATACAGCATTCAATAAGAACACCTGTGATGAGCTAGAGGGGTGGCTGAAAGAAGTCGATAAGGCAAATTCAAGGCATGGATGTACCAGCATGGGATTATACCAAGGTTCCTATGGCCATTGGCTGATCTCCACCATTTCAGATCTGGAGAGGAGAATTAGTAGCTACTTGAGGAGATAGCTATGTTTGCAGAGGATCTTAAGCAGCATTGCTCTCTACGGAAATACCTGCAAACTGAGGCTCCCCATTAAATCTATTGAGGAAGAGTTCAAGGTCCTGCATGCAAGGCAGGTGTTGCAGCTCCGAGAGTCAAGTGACCCAAATGTCTCCGGGGCAGAGGTAGCAGTTAAGACCAGCAGGAAGTGGGGAGCAGAGGTGGCAGTGGAACAGGCAGAGTCGCGGCTACGCCATGGAGTCTTGGTAGGAGTAGTGGCCAGATGAAGGGCTGGGTTGGGAACCTTTGCAACCCACTGTTATTACAAGGCTCGGGGAAAGGAGCTTAGACGTCTAATCCAGACTGAGGTGAGAGCAGTTGTTGAGGAGGCAGTGGGAAAGAGACAGCAAGGTGCCTGGACTAGATGAGAGCACGCTGTAAAGAAAAAGATCCCGTGCACTGACCTGTGGCAGTCAGAGCCATACCGCAGTAAGTTCCTAGTCCAGGCGGTCTATAATGTCCTTCCCAGCCCGTCCAAACTAATACCACGGAGCCTGGCTGACACATCAGCCTGCTCCCTTTGCCAGAGAAAGGCAGGAGCATATCCTCAGCTGCTGCCCAAAGGCAGTACCACTGGCAACATGACCAAGTGTTGAAGACCATTGCAGAGATCATCAGAAGTACCATCATCAGCTCCCAGAGGTCAAAACCCTCAAAGCAAATATATTCATTATTTAATATTTATTTTATTCATAAAATAAACACCAGCAAAAAATAAATAAATAAATAACGTTATAACACATTTATTCCTCCACCAAGCAATGTAGTTCCAAATAGGTTGCCAAGCTACACATGCAGCAACCGACAGCAACAAAGAATCACAAATGGCAGTTGCAAAGTAATACTAATGTAATGTGGTCACATATTTGTTGAGTAATTTACAACGGCTTCGAACGCGGCTCAACCAATCAGAATCAAGGACCGGAACTATCCGTTTTATAATAACCATTTTTGTCTTAGCGTGAAGAATATTTTCATAATCTGAAGAATTTTTTTCCACTATAAAACCTTTTATACAATGGAATGGTTCTATGGATGTTAACGGTTCTTCATGGAACCAATGCCAATAAATAACCTTTATTTTTTAGTGTATCTAGGAAGTGAGGTGGGCACTACTATCTTTAAGTACAGAGCCAATGTTCACTGTTCATGACTGAATGAAGTTGAGTTGTTTGAATTCAGCACATCAAGAGGTTTCAGGGTGTCTTTCCAAAAGTCTCTCTCTGTCTTTGTCCTTTTTTGTACCGATTAGAAATGTGAGAATTGTTCAGCTTCACTCTTTCCGCAAAAACGAAGACGTACGCTTGACATGTGAGAAGACTTTCTATTGCCCATGCCTCCAGAAATCTCAAAATCTCGTCTACTCTTTTACAGGGCACTATCTTTCTGAACACCTGGCAGAATGATTTGCTCTCTTCCCCAGCCTGTGAATCTCTGCTTGTTTTCTCAATCTCTTGCCTGTTGAACTGCAGATCAGCATTCACCACAGACCACAGATGAGATTGAAAACAAGAGTTTCAGGCCTGTATGTGGAAGGTTATGCTTTATGCTAAGTTTTTTAGAGAGTTCACCAAAGATGCATTAAATTAGTAAGAATAACATGAAAACGTTTAAAATGTAATAAAAGATTATTTCTAGTTCAAATAAAGCCTACTTTCAGACTTTATGCTTCTATTAGTCAGATTATTTAGCTGTTCAGGTTTCATCTCATCTGCTTTCTGTTGCACTTCACATAGTTGTGATTTGACTTGTAGGATGTTTCTCACTGACCAATCGAACTGTTCTCAGAACAGCTAAAGACCTCAAGGATTCACCTATCTGTAATACTCATCCAAATTGTTTACAGTCCAAGCTTTGTTCTTTTGCCCATTCTACACTTTTCGTCTTATTTGCCAGTGTCAGATATAGATTTTCTTTGAAACTCTGCCTACAAGGCCCACATCCCCGAGTCTTCTCTTCACTGTTGCATATGTAGCTGCTGTTTAGTATACTGCCAGCTGAGTACAACTGAGTGCTGTTAAAACGAAATTTTAACCTGCAAGTACGGTGACTATCACCTGAAGAAAAGACATTGTAATGTGATACACACTTCATTAAACCGTGTGTGTGTGTGGTCCTGGTAAACTCTACGTTATGGTGAAAAAATGCAGAAAGTTTTCCGTTATGTGTAGGTTTAGGGATAGGGTTAGGGTGAGGAGACAGAATAGACAGTTTGCACAGTATAAAAATGATTATGTCTATGGAATGTCCCTATAGAAAATAGAAACCCAGCATGCATGTTTGTGTTGGTTAATGCAATAGCAAATGACAATGAACAATACTTCTACATTATAACGTCTTTGAATATGAATTTACAAGGAACAATAACCTTTCTTTTAAAAACAAGCATGTCTTAGTTATAACAAACTTTTGAACAATAGTGTATATACGCGTTTCTTGCTGTCAGTGGCAGACTGAATTTAAACAGTATTGGAGTAAAGTACCACAATGATTTGTTGTAGGCCCCTGTTGCGTTCTGTCTGTCCATGCCTTGAGGACATGCTGAGTTCAACGCTGGTTCTGCAGTGCTATTGTGCTTGTCTTAAGGAGTTTGTGACAACACACAGATATGCAGTTCTTTTTAGGAGTACAAAGCACATGCACAAATGCTAATATGTTAATGGAGGGCCCCAGGCAGGGTAGAATGTCTGTGCAAAACATGCGTCAAACGTAGAGTGCATGTGTGTAATACTGTGCGTGCATCACCACAGCATGCATGACAAGAGGCTACAGTAGCTAAAGCTTCTCTGAGTCATAACTACAGCCAGATATGCAGCTTTGTAACTCAATGCAGCTTAAAATTAAAAACACAATCACATCTCTATAACATCTCTGCTTGCGGCATAAGGCATAAATAAGCCCTCAAACGTCATCCACTTTTGCCTTGGGGTGTCTTATGAAGAGTCTTGTTGTCTCTTCTACACAGAGTCAGAGCATGACAAGAGACTATTTTCTGATTTTCTGATCATTGTCACTGCACAGGAAGTCAAGCAATGTTTTTTTTTTTAAGATAAAAAGCCCAACATTTATTAAACAATGAAAAACTTTGCGGCGTTTTACACATTCGAGTATAGAGAACTCACTGTTATGTTCAAGAAACCAGTTTGAGATCTTTTGAGCTTTGTGACTAGGTGCATTATCCTGCTGGAAGTAGCCATGATAAAGGGATGGACATGATTGTAAAGCTGTAAAAACTCAGGTAGGCTGTGGCGTTTAAACAATGCTCAATTCGTGCTAAGAGTCCCAAACTGTGCCAATAACCACCACACAAGGCAGGATGGATCCATGTTGTTTACGCCAAATTCTGACCCTACCACCTGAATGTCGCAGCAGAATTCGAGACTCACCTTTCTTCCCCATTGAGATGCTGAGTTTGAACTTCAGCAGATTGTCTTGACCATATCTGTATACCTAAATGCATTGAGTTGCTGTGCAACTCACAGTCCATGTGATTGACTGATTAGATATGTGTTAACGAGCAGTTAAACAGGTATACCTAATAAAGTGGCCAGTGAGTGTATTAGAAAATACGGTTCTGATTTTGGTCAGGTTTTAGACTTTAAGTTGCATTTGGGGTAGTTTGAGAAGCTTCTGTGCTTCCCCACTATTGAAAAGCACCAGCCGCTATGTACCCTCTTATCGAACAAAGATTTACCATTTCCATTAAAAACATATGTTCTTCATTGTCTTTTTGAATGAGGCAGCAAAATCCGGAGTCATTCCCCTGACTGACAGCTGTAAAGCTGACATATCATTAGTCAGAACAGCTGCCTGGTCTGATCCAGGCACCAATCCCCAAACTCTTTTGTTCAGCATAATATCACCGCTGTTTGATTAAGCTGTCGGAGGCACACAGAGGTTGCTTGCGCTTTAAGACGAAGCTGGGAGACAAATGTTAAGATGGAGAAACATCTGTTGGTTGTGGTCGAGGGCTGCGAGGAGAGTCTTTGCTGACGGTGATGCGTAAATTCCCAGCTGCTTGCACGACTTCCTTTTGCCACCTGTGCAGTTTTAATGCATAATTTACTGCTAAAGTGTCTGTCCCCTTCTGAGTTACGGGTCCAATTTGCTTCTTAAGTTGCTTTTGAAAATGAGCCATGTTCAGGCCCTCTGGCTCAGAATGGGCGGCCCACCTTGCTAAGTGCTGGGCTGCATTAGCAATGCTCACTAAAAATGCTCTTTTTCACTGTCTGCAACTTTACTTGAATGGTTGCAATTTCATAATATTGGATGCGTTCAATTTGAAATGCTTATTAACTAATCAGAATAACACCAACTTAAAATTCAGTCCAGATATCTTCAATGATGTTAATCAAAACAAACATGTATTCTTTGGACATGTGGGAATGGTCATTGCTTGCTAGACGTATTTACTAGATCTATTGAGTAAGAAGATCATGTTGGGCTCTGGCATTAATCATTAGCGTTTAATTGCTTTGTCAATATGGCTGTCCAAATGAGACACTTTTAGGCTTTAGGCCTGTCTATCATTGCCACCACTGCATCACTCAGTAATCCAACACAGTTTATTTCAATCTGAAAACTTGTGCCTGTACTTAGAAGTTAAAGAGGCCATAGTATGCCCTTTTTCAATGTCTTGATTTTGTTTTTGGGGTGTACTAGAATAGGCTTTCATGCTTGAAAGTTCAAAAACCATCAGCCCCTCCTTCCGAAAAGCGGCATGTGCTCTGATTGGACTGCTAGACCAGTGGGTGGTGATTGGTCAACCGCTTTGAGCAGGTTTTCGGAAATATCACGGCACTTATCATAACCGCCAGTTTCAACGCAACACTAACTCAACTCATCCAGCCTAATGCATAAAAGCATAATACTCTTTAAAACATTTAGTGCTTTTACAATGTCATGGGCCACAACAACAATGATGTGCTAGTTTATGTGTGCTACTGTATGTGCTAGACCTTTAGTCAGTGTTTAGAAGTATGTAATATGGTGACCTTAGAGCAAATAACAGTAAAGTGTCTTGCTCAAAGGCACATTGAGGATTGAGAATGTTTGATAATATCAGCTCACTATGGCTATAGTTATTGAATCAATGACCCCCTGAGTACTGACCCACTTCTAGATCTGAAGTTGTGAAGCATTGCAATGTGTTCTATCAAGAACAAAAAGAGCTGTGTAAGATCAAATGAGCACCAGGGTGAACAGCGGTTACCGCAAGTTCTGGATTCAATGGATTACATTTTGACTGGACAGACTGAGCTATTCCTACACACACAAGTACGCCCGCTGTTTTTCGGGGGAGTAAGCTCTCATGATCTACTTGTTTAACATATAATTTTGTCAAAATATTATATTATATTATATTATATTATATTATATTATATTATATTATATTATATTATTACCATTCAAAATTTAGGTTGGTTTTATGTTTTTGAAAGACGTCTCGTATTATCACCAATGCTACGTTTGATTAAAAAATAAAATAAAAAAACAGTAATATTGTGAAATATTTCTAAAATTTAAAATAACTCTTTTCAGTTTTAATATTTTTTAATTTTAATTTATTCCAGCGATGGCAACGCTGAAATTTCAGCATGCTGCTTAATATTTTTGTGAAAACTGTGGTATATCCAGTATTCTTTAATGAATAGAAAGTTTATAATAACAGTATTTATTTTAATCAGATTTTTTATATTATAAATGTCATTACTCTCACTTTTGATCCATTTAATGCATCTATACTGAATAAAAGCATTTATTTTTGAGTATATAAAAGTAGTCAAGTCAACTGCCAATATTGTCTCTGAAATTAAAGATATCATTATTAACATCTAGTTTATTAAATTTTGATTAAAATCAATGTCACATGAACAAGAGTTCTGCTGTTCATATTTTTTTAGCATGGCTGTCATCGGCCGTAGATGGATTTTTACTCTATTTCGAGGTGTCTTAAAAGTCCAAGAATGAATAATTTCTATTTTACAAAACTTCAGGGGCAAGATTAACAAACCTTCTTTTGACGTTTTAAAACTAGGCTACTGTCAGGATTGACTAAAGAAACTCAGTGAAAAATTAGCGCTGAAAAGGCGTGGCCAGTTATTTTTGCGGCTGACCTTATTGCATGTGCATTTGTTGAAGTTTCCCTTTCAGATGCAAAATTTATGGGAAGAGAATATTTAAATTAATCATGCAAGGTGATTTACTAAGGTTTGCGCTAGTCAATTTACTGGTTTTTGCGCTGGACAGTCTGTGATATTTGATGCACAGACCTTTGGAAGAATTCTGTCCTGCACTGGTATTGTGTCAGTGTTTATCTGTGTAATGAAAACTCTGACATACAGATGTGTGTGTCCCTCTTGCTGTCCATGGTGTACATATGTCTGAATATAATAGTGGAGATTGACAGTCACAAACACAATTGTCATAAATATAATGTTTTGACACACAATATATATATATATATATATATATATATATATATATATATATATATATATATATATATATATATATATATATATATATATATATATATATATATATATGAATAACAACAACAAAAAAAACAACAACTGGATGTTATGCGTGTGTGTGTGTGTGTGTGTGTGTGTGTGTGTGTGTGTGTGTGTGTGTGTGTGTGTGTGTGTGTGTGTGTGTGTGTGTGTGTGTGTGTGTATATATATATATATATTCACACTGTTGTTGTTTTGGGGCTTTGTAGACTGTGATTACACAGTGGGTCGGCCGAGAAGAACAGAATGTTTACAAAGCAGACAGTTATTCTTAAATTCTCTCTCTAAGGACCTGAAGCCTCCAAGGCTCTGAAAGCCCTAAATATTTACTTTTGATTTTAACTCATGCAAGTAAACATTTTGCTGTACAAGCCAAATATAGACACTCTGGCTCCGAGATAAGTAGCAGAATTGAGAAACACAACAGGCCAAGAAACAACAGGAAAATTGTTCCGCTCATGCCCTTATATTATTTTTGTCCATGTTATCATTTTGTATGATTATACATCTTTTTGCAGTGTCTTTGAAGGTTGTACATCATGTTTTTAGCATATGAGCATGTAACACCATTCTGTCTCTTTAAGAAGATCAAATTGGGGAATAGTTTTCAAACAGAAAAAAGTGATTAGATTTGTGATTAGGTTATACTGGTCCTTCTAAAAAAAATAGCATATTGTGATAAAGTTCATTATTTTCCATAATGTAATGATAAAAATTAAACTTTCATATATTTTAGATTCATTGCACACCAACTGAAATATTTCAGGTCTTTTATTGTTTTAATACTGATGATTTTGGCATACAGGTCATGAAAACCCAAAATTCCTATCTCAAAAAATTAGCATATTTCATCCGACCAATAAAAGAAGTGTTTTTAATACAAAAAAAGTCAACCTTCAAATAATTATTTTCAGTTATGCACTCAATACTTGTTTTGCAGAAATGACTGCTTCAATGCGGCGTGGCATGGAGGCAATCAGCCTGTGGCACTGCTGAGGTGTTATGGAGGCCCAGGATGCTTCGATAGCGGCCTTAAGCTCATCCAGAGTGTTGGGTCTTGCGTCTCTCAACTTTCTCTTCACAATATCCCACAGATTCTCTATGGGGTTCAGGTCAGGAGAATTGGCAGGCCAATTGAGCACAGTAATACCATGGTCAGTAAACCATTTACCAGTGGTTTTGGCACTGTGAGCAGGTGCCAGGTCGTGCTGAAAAATGAAATCTTCATCTCCATACAGCTTTTCAGCAGGTGGAAGCATGAAGTGCTCCAAAATCTCCTGATAGCTAGCTGCATTAACCCTGCCCTTGATAAAACACAGTGGACCAACACCAGCAGCTGACATGGCACCCCAGACCATCACTGACTGTGGGTACTTGACACTGGACTTCAGGCATTTTGGCATTTCCTTCTCCCCAGTCTTCCTCCAGACTCTGGCACCTTGATTTCCGAATGACATGCAAAACTGAGCAACAGTCCAGTGCTGCTTCTCTGTAGCCCAGGTCAGGCGCTTCTGCCGCTGTTTCTGGTTCAAAAGTGGCTTGACCTGGGGAATGCGGCACCTGTAGCCCATTTCCTGCACACGCCTGTGCACGGTGGCTCTGGATGTTTCTACTCCAGACTCAGTCCACTGCTTTCGCAGGTCCCCCAAGGTCTGGAATTGGTCCTTCTCCACAATCTTCCTCAGGGTCCGGTCACCTCTTGTCGTTGTGCAGCATTTTTTGCCACACTTTTTCCTTCCCACAGACTTCCCACTGAGGTGCCTTGATACAGCACTCTGGGAACAGCCTATTTGTTCAGAAATTTCTTTCTGTGTCTTACCCTCTTACTTGAGGGTGTCAATGATGGCCTTCTGGACAGCAGTCAGGTCGGCAGTCTTACCCATGATTGCGGTTTTGAGTAATGAAACAGGCTGGGAGTTTTTAAAAGCCTCAGGAATCTTTTGCAGGTGTTTAGAGTTAATTAGTTGATTCAGATGATTAGGTTAATAGCGCGTTTAGAGAACCTTTTCATGATATGCTAATTTTTTGTGATAGGAATTTTGGGTTCCCTTTCGTTGTCACTCCGAGTTACGTCGGATGACGACGAATGGGGTTTCGCTTAGAAAGCCTATCAACTTCGAGTATTACAAAACGAGCAAATGGCAAAGAAATGCCATGGGTCTGCGGAATTTGCATGACGTAACTCCGCCCCACCTCGTGGGTATAAAAGGAGGAAGTCCGCAACAGCAGTTTATGTTTTCGCTTCGGAGCCAAGTGTATTCTTCTCTCCACAAGCCAACTCTGAATTATCAGCTTCACGAACGAGTGCCTCGAGTGTTGGTGTGACGGCGATCTCCGGCGAGTGCGTGCTTCCTGCTTATCTCTGCAGTGGTTCATCAGAGAGTGCGTGCTTCCCCGGGCGCTTCAACACGTGAGTTCTCTCTCTAAAAGAGCGCACGCGGCACGTCTTTTTAAAGACGGCTCGCCCGTGCATTTAAAAAAAAAAAAAAAAACGAATGGTTGCGGCAGCTTGGTATCGGACTCTGATGGGCACGAGCGTTGTCTAGTATGTTTGGGGTTGATCATACTAGAGCAGCGCTCGTGGATGACTCATGTTCTCTCTGTGGGAACATGATCATCGCGTCACCAGAGTCTACCCTCTGGTGGCCCGTGTGTTTCATTTAAAGCTACAGAGGATGATACTATGTTTGTAGCAGCTTCACAAGGTGGGTTTGATTCTCTGCGAAGTGACGACTCGTCACAGCTGCCACCCTCTGGTGTGCATACGGCTGTGCCTGAGCCTGATCCAGAGATGACGGCCATGCTTTCCTGGGACGATTGGTTTTTGGGTAAGGCCGCCGACCCTCGTCCACGGCAAACCCCAATACCTTCCCTCCCGGACGTGCATGATGAGATCTCGAAGTCCCAGAAGACCCCCTGGTTTTCTCGGGACCGCTCGCTGATCTCATCCGCCTTTCCCCCCTCGATGGGGCCGCTGTCACGGGTACACTGGGGTTCCCCCGGCTGAACGCTCTGTTGCGATGCTATGTGTCCTCAGAGTGCTTCTTCTTGGCGCAATCCTAAGCACCCACCCGTGGTCTATAGTTTTCGTCTACATTTGTGGCGAGATCCTATAGCACCACGGGACTGGCAGCCGCGGCTGCCCCCCTCCCGCGGCAGCCCCCCTCCCGCGGCTGCTACCTGGCGACTCTCTGCAGGCCATGGCCATTCTGCTGGTCCTCGACCCAGATGCTCATGGACTTGCACGAGGGCGGGACTGACCCAGGGCTCTTCACTGAGTCGCGCGCCGCCACTGACCTTGCTCTCCGAGCGACGAAAGTGGCCGTACGCTCCCTGGGTCAGGTGATGCCTACCATTCTGTGGCTGAACCTGTCTGATGTGCTGAATGTCGCGCGGCCCCGTCTGTCCGACGTTCCCAGATCCCAGGTCGGCCTCTTCGGCGGTGCGGTTGAGAACTTCGCCCAACAGCTCTCAACCGCCCATGTGCAGACTGACGTGATTCTGTCCCGATGGCCCGCCGTCCGCTCAGATCCCTCGGTCTGCCCACTGCCGAAGGCGCCCCCCTCCCGCGGCTGCTACCCCGCCCGTTTAAAGAGACGGGCCGGCTCTGGAAGCCGCGGGCGGACGCCACAGCCCTCTCCAGCCCCGCCCCCCGCTACGTGCCGGGTTAAGCGGCGCTCCTGAGACGGGCTCCACAGAGATGGGACTCAGTTCTTCCAGGAGTTGGTAGCAGGACCACTCCTTTCCCCGGTAGAGGGCCGGGGAAAAATCCTTATTCTCCTAAGAACTGACTCTCCCGTCTCTGGGAAGACAGAGTTCTCGGACGACACGAGCGCCGCCCACAAGCCGTGCTCTCCTCGTCCCCCTCTGTCCCAGAGGTGCTTGACACGGCGTGCCGTCCACGGACCACTTCGCCCCTGTCCCCCTCTGTCGCCAGACCCCTGGCAGAGCAGGCCCCCGCGGGATGACCAGCATGGTCCTCCCCTGGCCCCCTCTGCCAGGGCGCGGGTGCTAACCGTGCCCCCACACCAGGCCGCTATGCCGTCCACGTCTGGGCCAGTTACTCCGCTTCGCTGCCCCCCCGGGGGGACGCCTGTGGCCCGCGTGACCCCGCTGGTTCAGTTCCTGGGAGCCTGGCTAGAGCTCCCCGTCTGTCCCGCTGGGTCACGCGCGCCATCGGGCTCGGCTATGCGATTCAGTTCGCACGGTCTCCTCCCCGCTTCCGGGGAGTCCGCTCCATTGTGGTCGGTGGCAATGCCCCCATCATGAGAGCTGAGATTCTCACCCTGCTGGCGAAGGGTGCGATCGAGACTGTCCCTCCAGCCGAGATGAGGTCCGGCTTCTACAGCCCCTACTTCATTGTCCCCAAGAAAACCGGTGGGTTACGGCCAATCCTGGACTTGCGCGTGCTGAACCGCTCCCTTCACAGGCTGCCGTTCAAGATGCTCTCCGCCAAACGCGTTCTCGAATGCGTGCGGCCCCAGGATTGGTTTGCAGCGATCGACCTGAAGGACGCCTACTTTCATGTCTCCATTCTTCCTCGACACAGACCGTTCCTACAGTTTGCTTTCGAGGGGCAGGCATACCAGTACGCGGTTCTCCCTTTCGGGCTAGCCCTGTCTCCTCGCACCTTCACGAAGGTCGTCGAGGCTGCCCTTGTTCCCCTTCGGGAACACGGGGTTCGCATCCTGAGTTATATCGACGACTGGCTGATCCTAGCTCACTCTCGAGTTCAGGTTTGCGAACACAGGGACCTAGTGCTCCGGCACCTAGCTCGTCTGGGCCTTCGGGTCAACTGGGGAAGAGCAAACTTTGCCCCGTGCAGAGGATCTCTTTTCTCGGTATGGACATCGACTCGGTCGCCATGTCCGCGCAGCTTACGAGCGAGCGTGCGCGCAGTCACTGCTGACTTGCCTGAGACATCTCAGGAGCAAGAATGCGGTTCCACTGAAACATTTTCAGAGGCTCCTGGGGCATATGGCATCTGCAGCCGCGGTCACGCCGCTCGGGTTGCTTCATATGAGACCGCTTCAGCTTTGGCTTCGCGACCGAGTCCCGAGGTGGGCATGGCATCAAGGCACGCTCCGGGTACCAGTTACTCCGACCTGCCGTCAGTTCCTCATCCCGTGGTCGAACCTCAGTTTCTCAGGGCGGGTGTCCCCCTGGAACGAGCTTCCCGGCACGTTGTGGTCTCCACGGATGCCTCCACCACGGGCTGGGGCGCCATGTGCAATGGACATGCTGCTGCGGGCTCTTGGACAGGACCCCAGCGGCTATGGCATGTCAATTGCCTCGAGTTGTTGGCAGTACGCCTTGCCCTGCACCGCTTCCGGGGGTTGCTCAGGGGTCAACACGTACTAGTCCGCTCAGACAATACCGCTACTGTAGCGTACATCAACCATCAAGGTGGTCTACGCTCCCGCCGTATGTCACAACTCGCCCGCCACCTCCTTCTATGGAGTCAGAAGCATCTTCGAGCCATTTTCATTCCCGGAGCCCTGAACTGTGCAGCCGACGAGCTCACGGCTTCAGCCCCTCCCTGGAGAATGGCGACTCCATCCCCAGTCGGACAGCTAGTTTGGGACCAGTTCGGGGACGCACAGATAGATCTGTTTGCCTCTCACGACTCGACCCATTGCGCCCTGTATTTTTCCCTGACCGAGGGCACGCTCGGCACGGATGCACTGGCGCACAGCTGGCCGCCGGGCCGCAAATATGCGTTTCCCCCAGTGAGCCTTCTTGCGCAAACCTTGCGCAAGGTCAGGGAGGACGAGGAGCAGGTCATTTTGGTCGTGCCGTATTGGCCCGGCCGGACCTGGTTCCCCGAACTTGCACTCCTCGCGACAGCACCTCCCTGGCCCATTCCTCTGAGGAAGGACCTTCTTTCTCAGGGACGGGGCACCCTGTGGCACCCTCGCCCCGATCTCTGGAGCCTCCACGTGTGGCTCCTGGACGGCTCGAGGTAGGTTTGAGTACCCTTCCACCAGCGGTGGCGGCTACCATCACTTCCGCTAGAGCGTCGTCCACGAGACACGTCTACGCGTTGAAGTGGAACCTCTTCGTCGACTGGTGCTCTTCTCACCGAGAAGACCCCCGGAGATGCTCGATCAGCGTTGTGCTTTCCTTCCTTCAGCAAGGGTTGGAGCGAAGGCTGTCTCCCTCCACCCTTAAGGTCTATGTTGCCGCCATTGCCGCACACCATGACCTAGTCGAAGGTAAGTCGGTGGGAAGCACGACCTGGTCATTAGGTTCCTGAGAGGAGCGAGGAGACTAAATCCTCCTCGTCCTCCTCTTGTTCCCTCTTGGGACCTCTCAGTGGTTCTAACTGCCCTGAAGAGTGCTCCCTTTGAGCCCCTGCAATCAGTTGAGCTTAAGTTCCTGTCAATGAAGACAGCGCTCCTGGTTGCACTGGCCTCCATCAAGAGGGTAGGGGACCTGCACGCATTCTCCGTCGACGAAGCGTGCCTGGAATTCGGACCGGCTTTCTCTCACGTGATCCTGAGACCCCGGCCCGGATATGTGCCCAAGGTTCCTACCACTCCCTTTCGGGACCAGGTGGTGAACCTGCAAGCGCTGCCCCCGGAGGAGGCAGACCCAGCCTTGGCACTGCTCTGTCCAGTACGCGTTCTTCGCGCCTATGTAGACAGGACGCGGTGTTTCAGGACCTCAGACCAGCTCTTTGTCTGTTATGGTGGGAAGCTGAAGGGAAAGGCTCTCTCCAAGCAAAGGTTGTCTCACTGGATAGTGGACGCCATTGCCTTGGCTTACCAGCAGCAAGGTCGACCGTGCCCCCTTGGTGTGACGGCCCACTCCACCCGGAGTGTGGCATCCTCTTGGGCTCTAGCGCATGGCGCCTTGCTAACAGACATCTGCAGAGCTGCAGGCTGGGCGACACCTAACACATTCGCCAGATTCTATAATCTCCGAGTGGAGCCAGTGTCCTCTCATGTACTCGCTTCAACTAGCTAGTACCGGACCCGCTCAGGTGTCTTCGCTTGCTCGCCATTCCACTCCACGGACTGGATACGTGCGATATTCTCCTCAGGTGAGCTTCCCCGAAAGCCCTGAGTTCCTCCAGCACTCCTGACGTCGGCGCCAGTGTCTATTGCCTGCGCGTCGGCTAGGTGCCTCCCGTGTGCACGGTCCCTCCCCTGAGCGACCCCCACATGTGTATTTCCACTGTAAGCCTCTCTGAGCATGTGTCTTTCCCTTGGCAAGCCACCTTGCCACCCCTGGGGTTGAAATATTCCACCTGCGGCTGGACACCCCAGTGTTCTCCATATGTTTCCTTCGGGTCATATGTGTATTCTCTAAGTCCCCCCCCTCTGGGTTGCCATTAATTGCATACTTCCCCTAGCTTGGGATATGCTTCCCAGTGTACCCTGGTATTCCTGTGTTAAATGGAGTCCTTCGTCCAGTCTATGACAGGGATCTCGATTTACGCAGGGCACTGGAAGACAGCTGAGAAGGTGGCGTGATTAGACTGGTAACCCCATTCGTCGTCATCCGACGTAACTCGGAGTGACAACGAAAGGGAACGTCTCGGTTACGTATGTAACCCTCGTTCCCTGAGTAGGGAACGGAGACGTTACGTCTGCCTGCCACTTTCCGCTGTACCGCGGGGATCGCCTGAGCTCAGTCTTGGCTCCTCAGCGAAGAAACATAAACTGCTGTTGCGGACTTCCTCCTTTTATACCCACGAGGTGGGGCGGAGTTACGTCATGCAAATTCCGCAGACCCATGGCATTTCTTTGCCATTTGCTCGTTTTGTAATACTCGAAGTTGATAGGCTTTCTAAGCGAAACCCCATTCGTCGTCATCCGACGTAACGTCTCCGTTCCCTACTCAGGGAACGAGGGTTACATAAGTAACCGAGACGTTTTCATGAGCTGTATGCCAAAATCATCAGTATTAAAACAATAAAAGACCTGAAATATTTCAGTTGGTGTGCAATGAATCTAAAATATATGAAAGTTTAATTTTTATCATTACATTATGGAAAATAATTAACTTTATCACAATATGCAAATTTTTTTAGAAGGACCTGTATATCCCTCATTACAGAACTCATGGATTCTGACTCATAAATATATACATATATGTATACAAACCGCTAGCAGTAAACCAAAAATATCAAACCATTGAGTTGGCTAAAAAACACTTTAACATAAAACGTATTATTGTCATGGAATACAGACTCAGGAGAACGGTGAGTAAAATTATGAAACAGATTATTATCCAACAGGGTGAAATGAGATGGCGATTGTAGCAAATTACAACAACCAGAGTGAAAGAGGAATGAAACAGGTAAGTTGCACCACACACCACACACACCTTGATGATCGCTGAAGAAGACGATAATAATGTCTCTTATCTTTGTAGGAGCTGAACAGATGATAATGGAGGAGACGGGAATCCAGGGAAGTAGGAACACAGATGAATGGAGCACAGGAAGACAATCCAGGTAAGTAGCAATTAGTAATACAAGCAGGTTAGCAAGGACAAGACCGGACAACCCCTGTGTGTGGTGCTGGCTTTTATGGAGAGTCACGGTGACTGGTGATCCTGACAGTACTCCCCCTTCTGGAAGGTGTGACCTCACGCCAGACAGAATTCAGCAAAGCTGGGAGGGCGGGCGTCCTGGGCGTCCGCTGTGACAGGTGATAGACAGGTGAATAGGGTGGTGCTGGCAGGTCAGGAAGCTTCCAGGGCAGTGCTGGCAGTGCAGGGAGCCAAGGGAGGCACCGGTGGCTCAGGAGACGATGGGGTCACCGGCCTTCAGGCCTTGCCACGGAAGCCAGGCTCGGCCACTATGGAGCAGGCACATGAACTGCAGCAGAAACTGGAGCAGGGACATGGGCTTGAGCGGAAACTGGAGTAGACACGTGGGCTGAAGCCTTCACTGGACTTTGGTCAGGGGCTGGAGCCATCACTGGACTCTGGTCAGGGGTTGGGGCCATCACTGGACTTTGGTCAGGGGCTGGAGCCATCACTGGACTCTAGTTTGGGGCTGGAGCAGATGAGTGTGTGGCCCAGACACAATGCCAGAACAATTATGGTCAGTGCTGCAGTGCTGGGCTTAGCTCTAGAATTTCTCTCTCAGGAATGGACTTGGGATCTTCTCTCCTTTAGGAACGTATTTGGGAAGATCACTCACTGGAAGCATTGTGACTATTGGGATTTGCAATGCTATGATTCTTGGAGCGCATTCTTGGTCTGGTGAAAACTCTCATTCAGAAACAAGGACCGAAGAGGAATTTAGAGTAGACTCACAAGTGGGTACAGACTACAGACTTAGATCAGGTTCTGATGCAAGCTCAGGGGTTAAGAGTGAGATCCAATGCAGACTCAGGAGCTGGGCAGAGTTTTATACTGAACTCTGGGGCTGGAACAGGCCCGTAACGAAAATCTGGGGCTAAAACAGGCTCTATGGAAAAAACTGCCAGGACCAGGAGGGCTGGAGGAGACAGCAACTGAGTAGCGCTGGCGTCTTCCGCAACCTCGCTAACGGTGAAGGACAAAGCACTTAACCACAGCACATGATCTATGTATTATACCAGAGTACCTGGGGTAGCACATGCTGGTGCTTGGAGAAACAGCTGGTTGTCCAAACCACTTCAAAAGACAGTTTTCAGTGTCTCATCGTTTCATGGTACCTGGTGGGTGAGCTGAAGGAACTCCTCAATGTAGAATTCAATTGGCCGCCCACCTGGCATTATGGAGAGAATCAGAGTGGCTGGATCTAATGAAATGGAGCTCATGGTTGTGCACTCTTTTTTGGTCTGGTCTTCTGTCACGGAATACAGACTCAGGAGAACGGTGAGTACAATGATGAAACAGTTTATTAACCAACTGTATGAAATGAGATGGGAAATGTAGCAAATCACAACAACTGTTGTGGATGAGGAATGAAACAGTCCAAACAGGTAAGTTGTACCACACACACCTTGATGATTGCTGAAGAAGATGATAATAATGTCCTTACTGTCTATGCAATGCATCCTTGCTGAATAAAAGTATTAATTTCTTTAATTTCCCAAATTTCCAACAGTAGTGTATATTTTATCTTGAGGAATAGCCATGGATTTTTATTTTCTTTTTTTGGCCAATACTTTTAAACTACTGTATGTGCATATACAGTGCAAATACTTACTTGAAAACTACCCCAATAAATATTCACTGTGGTAAAAATGTCCACTATTAAAAAAAAAATTGCATTGTTTGTGTGAAGTAGATGTGATATGCAGATATGCAGATGCTCCAAACATCAGAGAAGCTCACAGTGATGTGTATGTACTTGTATAGTGTTGAGGTGTATTGCTGTTTTGGACTTGTACTTCTTTGCAGGGGTTTGTTTATAGCCAAAAGATGACTTAGTTTACTTTTTAGGCATTTTGTGATTGTTCAGTGTGGACAGCAAAGCACTTTGAATTAAAATTAGAGAAAACTATAAAAAAGTAAGTAGCTGTTGGAGTCATGGAGTACAATGTGTCAAATTCCTGAAATGAGAGTGAGGGAGAAAAAAAGCGATTAGCTTCCTTCATCATTATTCTCCACCAATAGGAGGAGAGAAACTCGATGACCCGTGTAATGAGGTCCTTTAGCCAAATTAAAAGCCCTCTGTGAAAGGGTGTTTGTCTGGAAAGGTTTAAGGAGTCTTATGCTTACTAAGGCGGTATTTACTTGACAAAAGAGAAGTAGCTATTTCAAAACTAAAAGTAATTATTTTATGTTTTAATATATTTTAAAATGTAATTTATTCCTGTGATGACAACGTGGAATTATTATTATAAGTATTAGTAGTGTCCCGTCTGTTTGGGTTTTGGTTTCTGTTAATGTTTATGTCTTGTAATTCCCTGTTCCCCTCATATGATCCTGTCATGTGATCTTGTCATGTGGTTCATTTGGTTTATTGTTTTGATTGCTTTCATGTGTGTATTGTTTAGTCATTAGTCCATGTGTGTATATATATTGTTTCCAAGGTCTCTATAGCTTTGTTTGTGTCAACCTTCTGTTGTTGAGTCTCTTGTTTGTCAAGTCAAGTCTTTGTTTATTAGGGATAATAAAGGTGCATTCACTCTATGTCGTAATTACGAGATTCCAACTTGTAAAAAGCGTTCATGTCCTTGAAGAACTCGTAATTACAGCTTGTAGATTAGGGAATTTGCTGAGAGCTCTTACTTTTACCATGTGATCGCTGCAGATTTATTTGGCCGTTGATAGTGTTGCCATAAAAACGCATAATTCCCAAGTCGTGTTTTCATCTTGAAATTACGGTAATCACGACATGGCGTGAACGCACCATAAACTGGTCTTGATTCAATCAATTTGCCTACCGAGGATTTTGTGACTATAGTAGTAATATTAACAATAATTGTTATGATGTTGTTGTTGTTAATATTATTATTATTATTATTATTAGGATTATTAGTTGATCACTATGCTTTTCAATTGTATAGAAAAGAACAGCATGGCATTTTAATAATCTGGCGTTTTAATAATTCTCTGAAAGTTGCATTGGCAATTCTCTCCAGCTAGCACATGAATACATTATAAAATATTGCACTCAGTAGCACACTTACTTTCACTGTATCTCTATTGATCATTTATAACCTCCTACTGTGACACCCCTGATAACTGGAAAATAATGTTGAGTAGATTAATGTATTTTACGTATTGGTTGATGCTCCAATAAAACCAATTTATATTTCCCTTTATAAGGGTCACTAACATTTTAATGTGCAACAAACATTTTAATGGAGGGTAATTTAAAATCAGGCAATTCACTTCTATGAGAATATTGATGTATTTCATATGCCTGCAGTGCTAGAATAGTAAAATGTCAACAAACTGGGCTTTGCTCATTGAAATTTTGACATTGGCACTTTGTTAAATGTGATGCAAGTAACAGAGCGGAGCCAAGCTTAGCAAGGGTTGATTATCAACATTCTAATGAAGGTGCTATATTAAGCATGAACTCAGATGAAGTGCTCACTTTCCTTTGAAATAGCCAAGCTAATTTCTTCATTCTTTTTCAGAGAGGGTATCTAATGAAACTTCATTCTCTGTAATGGAAAGTCTGAAATGAAATCTTTAAAATAAATAATGTTATATCAACCTTGGAAAGAACATTTAAAGGGGAATTTTCAAAAGAATGAAATGCAACTGTGAATAATGTGATTTGTTTGTTATTTGTGTTGCAACTTATAAGACAATTTATTCCTACAATGTTATGCATTTATATGGAGAAAAGTAACACTGAGAGTGATGTATTATTGAATTTGTCATTTTAAGGTGAGAAATTAAGTTCTAAGAACTAATACTACAGAGAGTGGCTAAATGCCATGAGCAGTATGACATTCATTAGTCCACTGTGGCCATTACTGTTCAAAGTTCAGCAAAATGTCACTCGATTTGCTTTTTAAGGAAGGATGAGATGAGTTACTGAAGAACAAACACAGCTGCTCACCTGTTCATCTGCACACATGCTTTCCCTCCCTGTGTTGACAAGGCTGTCAATTCCTTTTGAACTCCTGGGGACATAAAATTGACTTTCAATCTTGTTTTGTTTTAAAATGATAATTAATTAATTTGCATTCATATCAAACTAATCAAGATTGTGTGCCTGCAAGCATAACAATCCTATAAAACGTAATAGTGTCAGGAGCATTACCCAAGGCAGAGGAGGAGCAGATGCTGCTGGCTGTAACACTTTTGGTGTGTGTGTGTGTGTGTGTGTGTTTGTATATTTGTATATGCAGTTCCAACCTCTTAATTTAATAATAACCAGTGTCAAGATGGATTGGGGGCAGTGCGGAGCCACTGCCCCTTGGCCCATATCGGTTGAGGTGCCCCTTTCAGCCGGACCGCCCCCAATCTCTATTGTTTAATCTAACCATTGTTCTGTGTTTCTATCTATCATATATATTCTAGTTTAAGCAAGTGTCATGGGATCAAACTTTTTCCTGCTCTTTAATTAGTCAGATTTAATTACACTGACTGTAATTTTTGGAATGAGTGCGGTTGATATGATTTGGAAATGAATTCTTGGGGCACGTGGGTACTGTGTATTTAATAGACTCCCTCCAAGGAGACCGAGCCATAATCTCTTCAGCAGAAACTGTCACAGAAAAGGAAAGACAACAGAGCCTTCAGCTAAGACCTTAATTCCCGACTGTGCCTGGATATGATGTCTGCCTACACTCAAAGCTATCGAAACAGATACAAATCCAGCAGGAATTTGGGGAGGGAGTCTCTCTCTTTGTTTTCTCTCATCTTAGTCACGGTTTAGTTGAGATTTGAAAGTGTCGTTTTCGTTTGCCTCTCACGGTTCGGTTGCTGTGGGCAGGTGGCACTAGCATATGCATTATTGTTCGGTAATGAATTAGGCAGTTTCGACCAGCTACTATTTCCGCTGTCCCTCCAAACAGCTGCCTCTAAATGGCTTTGATCTACTAGCTTGCATCCCCTAGTTTACTAAAACCTAAATAAGGTTCTGCTGGGACGGACTATCTGCCCATTTGAAACTACCATTGACTGTTTCTCTTTGTCTCTCTTAGGCTCTAAGTCTTTTTCACAGTTTGTTCCCATCAATTCTCCCTCTTTCCCTCTCTCACAGTCACACACACAAAGTAAGGGCAAGAAAAAATCAGCTCTCTCGTCTCATTTGTGCTGTATTGCTGTTTTCGGATTTCAGGCAAAGTCTGTCTTGAAGGCTTGACAGCTCTTTGTTTTGAGTGCTTAGTATGCAGGAGTTATCCTGACACTGTGAAGCACAGTTCTGGGAGACGCAAACCAGCACCACAACCACATGACTGTGTAGTTTCATCTTTTCAAAGTGCTGCAGGGGAAGGGGTACGTGTGGCATACAACTGCAGGCATTTCAAGGTGTCAGCTGCATAGTTATCGGTCAATATGATGATATTCATACAGGTGTAATTAAAATAAGCCGTCTACATTCATCTAAAGCTACTCATGAGAATGTTCTTTGTGCAGCGAGCAAGCAGCACTTTTTGTCCAGTATCATCTCATCCCTTTCCCCAGCTACAGTATCTTCCTCTGAGCTGACTATGATTTCATGTTTGAGGATTTCTCAGCACACTGCTGTTCCAATTCTAGGATGGCGTGATGCGAATAAGTCAGCCTTGGTGCCCTCTGCGGGGGTCCATAAATGATTAAGCCTCCTCTTTTCCCTAGGGTTTGCAAAAATACTAGAGGAGGTTAAACACAAACCGGATACAAACATGACTTGAGCTATTTGAAGCAATTGTATCCGGGTGGCTGATTTATGTTAGGCTAATGTTATATTGTACACACAGCTGCCATTTTAGAAAAAAAAATGCATTTTGAGCTTAATTAAAATGGTTTTGACAAACTTAAAATATATTCATATGCATTAACAATAAACATTATATGCATTTGCATTAACAATAAAATGCATTAAATATTTACTGCATGCACATCTCTGTCACGTGTCTGTATAATATGAGCTCTTTCTTGTCATGGGACAACATTGTGCACACTGTTCTAGATTAAGGGGATGACACAACTTACCCACTGACACATCTTTGGTAACTGACCTCTAAGTTTTGCATCATTCTTATTTAGCTTTTGCCTTCATTGTAAAGGGTTGTTAAATTGTCATTTTTTTAATATGTGTTCATGCTTGCATAATAAAAGCATTAGCTTAATGCTGTTTAATTCAGTATTGGATCAAGTATAGCATGGCACACCATGTGAACATTCACACCCTAACTACCCGCCTGCAGGTATATCTGCATTGTTAAATGTAATGTGCATTAACATGATTACAATTTGTGAGTGTCTCTATGGTTCACATGGAGCCAGCCTTGAAACTGTGGGTCTAAACTTCATAAATTAAGTATTCAGACTGTGTAATGATATATTGTGTTATAATGCAGCACTTTAGATCTACATTTGTCTTTCTCTCATCTCACTCTATTCTAAGAGGAAATTGCCACACAACCCTGAATGCTCCCTAGAGGAGAATGACTGACTTCAGAATATAGATTGATGGTAGAAATAAAAAAGAGAAGGTTATTGGTCTAAGGATAACAGAGGTGTAGATGCTTCAGAATGTGTCAAGTGCACTGCTGTATCTTTTTCAGAAAGAAAAAGCACTTGTTGAAAATGTAAGCTTTTGAATTATGGCATGCAGAGAGCTTGGTGGATGTAATGCTGTGCATGTGGATTATTTGGTCTATAGCTAAATATGTATTTCATGTTAGAGGCTGACAGGGAAGGTTGGTAAAGAAAAAAAAAACTCTATGAAACAGATGCTAAAGTAACTTTTGCTTCTTACACACACGCACGTACTGTGCATTGAATGCGTTCAGGATGTTTGGGCTGTGGCCTTAAAAACCTATATACATTTAAGTTCAATTTATACTTTTTGCCCTCCAAAAGTGTAGATGTGCCCTAGTTTTGAACAATATCAGCATAAATCTAAGTAAAGCAAAGTAACGTACACATTTAATTGAAGATCAGTAATAATAATTTATCTCAGCTGTGATGCCTGATTACTGGATTAAATTTTATCCACTTTTATTTTCCAAATATTACTGGGTCAGCACACCTGTATAGTTTGACTCAGGGGTGCCCAATCCTGTTCCCTTACGAAGGGAACTCAACGATGTGTCCAACGACGCCATGGGAACGCCCCTAGCGTGACTGCGTCTGAAGCATCTATGTCAACTAGTCCAATGGAAAGAATGAGCGTCACGGGCGGGTGACGTCATGACCAGGATATGATAAAAGCACATCCGGTGCAAACCGGCATTAGCTTCTGTTGCCTCAGCAAGCGATCTGTGTTATACTGTCTCTGTCTATTTATTGTTGTCTGTTGCAATTTATTCGGAAACGTTATGGCGAAACAAATGTACAAACAGTGTGTTCCTCCCTGCCCGCGTTATTTAACGGGTGGGGACACACACGAGCTTTGTGTCATTTGTTTGGGAGTGGAGCATGCGGTCTCAGCCTTCGAGGAGGCTGAGTGTCAACACTGTGAAATGCTACCGCTCCGCATGCTCCGCTCTCGCCTGTCACTCTTTGATGTAAAGAGTGGGCAGGCTCGCGATCCTCAGGGATCAGGACCCGCGTCTGCCGAGGCGGCGCGGAAAATGCATTCCTGGGGATCGCAGAAGGATCTTTCGGAGGGGTTGGAGACGGGTCCCTTGGCCTTTTCTCCTTCCTTACCCGGAAGATCCAGCGCTCTCCCCCCGGTGTCGGAAGCATGCTCTGCGGTTTCTTCCGCCCGGGGAGAGAGCACTCCATTACTTCAATGCTCTTCCTCCGAGGAGGTCGATGTTATGAGTATGGAGAGTGAAAGCACACACATGGGGGAAAAAGATTCACAATTTATTTCCCCAGCATATGATGAGCTGGTGGATGTTATGTCACGGGCTGTAGAAAAATTAAATATTGTATGGCCATCTGAGAATAAAAGCGCTCGTCCTAAAAGTAAATTAGATGAGCGCTTTTTATCGTCCACGACATTATCTCCACCACGAGAGCTTCCCTTTTTTCCCGATCTCCACAATGAAATATCGAAATCGTGGAATAAACCGTACTCTTCACGACTTTTTAGCCCTCAAGTTAAAACTTATTCGAGAATAAGAGGGCTAAAAGAGTATGGTTATGAGGCGATGCCCCAGGCGGAACAGAATTTAGCTAGCTATCTTTCGCCTGGTCCCGCATCGTCCCTGAAAGCCTCGGCTTTGCCCACTAGACCGCTTAAAGCCACCTCGGTTTTAGTGGGCAAAGCTTATACGGCAGCAGGTCAAGCTGGAGCATGTCTGCATACAATGGCAGTGCTACAGGCGTATCAAGCTGACCTGCTGGGGGATCTGGATAGTAGTGAGGGAATTACTCATGACGATATTCAAGAACTTCGTCGTGCTACCGATCTTTCTCTCAGGGCTACTAAGGAGACCGCCAGAGCAATTGGGCGGTCTATGGCAGCCTTGGTAGCTACTGAGAGACATTTATGGTTAAATCTGTCAGAGATTAAAGAAAAAGATCGAGCTTTTTTATTAGATGCTCCGCTTGAACCTTCTGGTCTCTTTGGCGACGCAGTCCACGCGGTCGTCGAGCGATTTCAGGAGTCTAAGAAGCAAGCTGACGCTTTTAAAAAGTTTATCCCTCGCCGTGTCCAGCCCCCTGGGGCTGCTGGGCGTGAGCAGCCCCAGCCGTCGAGCTCATCATATCATGTGCAACAGAAAGAGAGTGTTGCGTCTCGTGCACCTCCACGTAGACACTGGAGACAGACGCAACCCTCTCAGCCGAAGTCTTCTAAGTCGAAGCCGGATCTGAGGACCGTTCTTCAGGCGAAGAAGACTTCGGCTCAGAAAAAAAAAAAGGTCCTGATGTTCATGCGTCAGGCCTGTGAGGACAGCCCCGACCGAAGTAGAGCGGTGTACACCTCATTATACGGTGCCCGTTCCATTTCGGGGTCCTCACGAGACCGTTCTGCCAACCCTGCCACCCTTGGTGCTTCAGGGCGCAGCGGTCTCCAGCGAGTCGCTGATGCTATGCTGCGGCACAGCATCGGTTCCGCGCCCTCTGAGGGGGGCGTTAGAGCAGCCAGTTCAGGTAGTTCCTGCCATTATGTTTCAGGCTCCAGAATTAGCTGTCTCAGTAACACCAGAGACCAGCCTCGAGAGGCTGGTTCCCTTAGTAAATTTTCTGGCAGCGTGGAAGCTTCTGCCGAATATTTCTCGTTGGGTCCTGCAGATTGTAGAGAAAGGATACAGAATCCAGTTTGGTTCTCGTCCTCCTCGTTACAACGGGGTGTTGCCCACAGTGGTGCATCCCGAGCAGGCTCTGGTAATGGAGCAAGAGGTAAAGGCCCTGTTAGCGAAAGAAGCTATAGAACAGGTGTACTCACCCGACCGAGAGTCGGGTTTTTACAGCCGTTATTTCATTGTTCCAAAAAAGGATGGAGGGTTGCGTCCTATTTTAGATCTTCGTTTGTTAAATCGGTCAGTTCAGAAACTAAAGTTCAAAATGCTGACACTCAAACAGATCGTGACTCAAATCAGATCCGAGGACTGGTTTGTCACGATAGATCTGAAGGACGCCTACTTCCATATCTCCATCCTCCCTCAGCACAGGAAGTTCCTAAGGTTTTCTTTCGGGGGCAAAGAATACCAATATCGGGTTCTTCCGTTCGGTCTAGCTTTATCACCCCGCACGTTCACGAAATGCGTGGATGCAGCGTTAGCCCCTCTCAGGCTTCAGGGCATACGTATTCTGAACTACATCGACGACTGGCTGATTCTAGCAGAATCAGAGCAGTTGGCGGTTCGGCACCGAGGTGTCGTTCTCGCTCATATGCAGATGTTGGGGTTGAGGCTCAATGCCAAGAAGAGTGTGCTTTCTCCAGTACAGAGAACCACTTTCCTTGGTGTGGTATGGGATTCAGTGACAATGCGGGCCATCCTATCGCCCGTTCGTGTAGCTGCTATCCTGTCAGCCACAAAAGAGCTGAAGCTAGGCCAGTCACGCACTGTAAAACAGTTCGAGAAACTGTTGGGTCTTTTGGCAGCAGCGTCCAAAGTGATACCTTTTGGCCTGCTGTACATGAGGCCTTTACAGTGGTGGCTCAGGACCAGAGGGTTATCCCAGACGGGAAACCCACTTCGTATGATCAAGGTCACGCGGCGTTGCCTTCGTGCCTTAGTTATATGGAGGGAGCACTGGTTCTTAACCCAAGGTCTGGTGTTGGGAGCTCTTTGCCATCGAGTTACTATCTCGACAGATGCTTCCCTCACCGGCTGGGGAGCGGTAATGGAAGGCCGCTCGGTTCAGGGTCTGTGGAAGAGTCATCATCTCTCGTGGCACATAAATTGCCTGGAGATGATGGCTGTCTTCAATGCGTTGAGGCAGTTCCTCCCAGACCTGAGGGGCCATCATGTGCTCGTACGAACAGACAACACATCAGTGGTCTCTTATCTGAACCGTCAGGGGGGCCTGCGTTCGTGTCCGCTTTGCAAACTGGCGCACCAGATCCTCCTGTGGTCTCTGGGGAAGGTACTCTCTCTGAGGGCAGTGTATATTCCTGGGGTCCAGAATATAGGAGCAGACATCCTGTCGAGGCAGGAGCTGAGGCCAGGGGACTGGAGACTCCACCCCGAGGTGGTGGAGAAAATCTGGGAGTTTTACGGCCAAGCACAAGTGGATCTGTTTTTCTGCTCAGAATACGACGCACTGTCCTCTGTGGTTCTCCCTTACTCACCCAGCCCCTCTGGGGCTGGATGCTATGGTGCAGACGTGGCTGAGGCTACGTCTGTACGCCTTTCCCCCTGTTGCTCTGCTCCCAGGAGTTCTGGAGCGAGTCCGCCGGTATGGAATAAGCCTACTGCTAGTAGCACCACGCTGGCCAAGTCGGATCTGGTTTTCGGACCTGATCCATCTCCTAGACGGTCCTCCCTTCGAGATCCCGATCAGGAGAGACCTTCTGTCTCAGGCCGGGGGCACAATATTTCACCCTCGACCAGAGATTTGGAACCTGTGGGTTTGGCCTCTGAGGGGGCCCAACTCATAGAGAGTGGTCTTTCAGCCGAGGCTGCTGAGACCATTCTAAGCTCCAGAGCCTCAGCTACTAGGAAACTATATGCGCTTAAATGGAGAGTTTTCTCTTTATGGTGTTACCAACATCAGTGGGATCCAGTTAACTGTTCTGTGAACACAGTACTCGAGTTCCTGCAGGAGCGCTTTACGTCAGGCCTATGTCCTTCCACGCTCAAAGTCTACGTGGCGGCCATTGCGGCTTACCACGCCCTGGTGGGGGGTACATCGTTGGGTCGAGACCCCCTGGTTACACGTTTCCTTCGTGGCACTTTAAGGCTGAGGCCTGCAACTCGCACTAGGGTGCCAGCTTGGGATCTTGCTATAGTACTAGAAGGCCTTTCTAGGGCTCCATTTGAGCCCTTAGATTCGGTTTCAGATAAGTTTCTTACCTTTAAGACTATCTTTCTGCTAGCTATTTCATCCCTTAAGAGAGTTGGAGACCTTCAGGCCCTTTCGGTTTCCCCCACTTGCCTTGAGTTTGCACCGGGGATGGTCAAGGCATTCTTATATCCAAAACAGGGGTACGTCCCTAAGGTGCCGACCTTGACTCCGAGGCCTATTGTGCTGCAGGCTTTCTGTCCTCCTCCTTTTGCATCTGCAGACCAGGAAAGACTGAACCTCTTGTGTCCAGTGCGAGCACTGGACACTTATGTGCATCGGACTTCTTCATTTAGGAAGTCCGACCAATTACTGATTTGCTTCGGATCACCTAAGAAGGGTCTTCCTGCTTCTAAACAGACGGTCAGTAGGTGGATAGTTGAGGCTATTTCACTTGCATACGAGTACTCGGACCAGCCATGTCCTTTGGTGGTCCGAGCTCACTCTACTAGTAGTATGGCGGCTTCTAAAGCCTTACTATATGGGGTTTCTCTTCGGGACGTCTGTGATGCGGCGGGCTGGTCCTCTCCGCTCACATTCGTTAGATTTTACAGTTTAGACCTGGATGCTGCCCCAGGTTCTCAGGTGCTTAGTGCTTAGTTACAACAGACTGACACTCAGGTACTTGGAATTCTGGCGCTTTGGGTATTCTCGTTCCCATGGCGTCGTTGGACGCATCGTTGAGTTCCCTTCGTAAGGGAACGTCTCAAGTTACTATTGTAACCATAGTTCCCTGAGAACAGGGAACGAGACGATGCGTCACCCTGCCATACTTCCTGCATCCCTGCGATCGGCTTGCTTCGGCAATTTTCGAAGCTAATGCCGGTTTGCACCGGATGTGCTTTTATCATATCCTGGTCATGACGTCACCCGCCCGTGACGCTCATTCTTTCCATTGGACTAGTTGACATAGATGCTTCAGACGCAGTCACGCTAGGGGCGTTCCCATGGCGTCGTTGGACGCATCGTCTCGTTCCCTGTTCTCAGGGAACTATGGTTACAATAGTAACCTGAGACGTTCTTGGAGATCTACACCTGCGGAGTTCAAATCCAACCCTGATCCAACACACCTGTAATTTTAAATTGATTCTGAAGATCTTAATTGGGGGGTGTTTGCGCTAGTGATGGGAATTTTTCTTGTAAGTAACTTGTAAGAGGGGCTTTAAATGTTATACTTTTAACAGGCAAATTCCCACGAACACATCCACCCACGCAATCTTGATCATATTCTGAATTAAGAAATCATTATAATGCAGTCAAAAATAATTTACAGGGAACATAAATAATTACTTTACCTTCTGAGTCTTTCGTTCATTTGTCACGTGACAGATGCAATGAACGGATCGTTCATGAATGACTCATCACAACAAACTTCTGTATTCTGTAAAACAGGTTGCATCGCTTCCGGATCAGTTTAGGTCTTTTGTATGTGCCTCGTTAGAGCAGTTTTACTCAAGATACCTTCAAAGGAGTGAGCGACACTGTAAAGAAAAACAGTTGCTGCCTTAAATTCTTAAGTACAATCAACTTAAATTAAATTACATTAAACTGGCTTTAACAATTTGTTGAATCTTGTATAACTTATAAAAAAGTTAAACATTTTTATGTTACAGCAATGTAAAAACATATGTTGTCATAACTTATTGATCATATCATTTTTGTCACGTCTTGTTTTGGTTTTGTTTCATGTCAGTCATGTTTCATGTCTTTGTCATGAAGGGACTGGGCGAGGTGAATCTGAATAACTAAATACATCCTAGCTAAAATCCCAAAGCCTTCAGGCCCAAAAAGCCTGGATGTAAATGAACATATACACACACACTCACAACCACACACTCATCCCCCACAAATGAAGCCCGCTCAGGACAGAGCGTGGTGTCCAGTTACGAGACATTTTTATGACTGACTGGAATGTCCCAAAGAAGGATTCTAAAGAGAAAGAAACTTCTCTTTTTAAAAGACATTTAACCAGATATATTCAATGTGTTTTTATGTGTGTCCATTTGCCCATGTCACATTGGAATGACTATGATTTTATCGTAGCTTAAAGTGAATTATAAATACCTTCATTATGCATTTTAAATATAACTGTCTATTCCCATAACTTGTACACATAGTTCTGGACACCTCCAGAATGCTTTCGGTGTGATCAATCAGAATACGTACAGTAATATCCAGTAAAATATAGTTTACTATGTTTTCCATCTTTGGAGTGAAAAGAGACCAAAACTAACATCACTGGAGTTCTTAGATAACAGCGTTTACGACCCAAAGGAATGTTCACAGAACTGTGGCTCTCTCTGAATTCTAACCAAGGAGGAGAAATGAATCCTGTATTCATATATATATATATATATATGCTATTATATATCCACTTGAGAATTGTATGAACAATGTATCTAAGTTCCCTATTTCATGAGTTGCCTTTTTGTGGTTTGGTCCATGTTTCTCGACAACTCTAATGGGATAATGTTTCAAACTTTGCCAACTAATGTTTAACCAAATCCATTTGTGGCAAGTTTGGTCTCGATAAACTCCAATTTTCATTCCCCATTTGTTAATTGACATTACATTTTGCTAAACTTTGTGACACATTAGTATTATAAGAATTGTGAAGATTCTTCTCTTAAACACCCAATGAAACTAGAGATTTAAATGCCTTCTTATAACACAAAGGGTCATAAAATCTCCCTCCAAAGGGACAGCTCCTGATTGGACCCGCTTCCAAAAGAAGGCGGAAACGTCAGGTCTTCAAAAGGACTGAATACCAGTTTAGCCCTCTCTTGGTTTTCCATCCTGCCGCAAACACTGTCTCGGGTGATACGGGGAAACCCCCCTCCCCCCTCCATGGGGGCCAAGAGGCCTTCCAGCAGGCCTGGATCCCAACCAGATCCGGCCTCATGGAAAAGAGAGGACACTCTCTCACAAAGAACCAAAGACAATCTCAGGAGTTTTGGAACAAAGACTCCAACCAACAACGACTCCAATCACTTCTCCTGGGTGCTTGGCGTGGCCTCAACAGAGTCCCAGGCCTTGACCAAACCAATCATGCGTTCCTGGAGAAAGAGAACGCTCAACCAACTTCCACTTGACACTGCCGGAACCATCAACGACTTCAATTTTCAACAACTTCAAGAATTGTTCCCATTACAAATGCAAGTATTCAATTCAATGAAATGTGAAAATGAAATTCTGATGGTTTTTCTCATAGACCCTCTTACGGTTTCCAATTTCATCCTATCACTAACCTATTTATGTATTCATGTGTGTATGTTGTTTAGTTTATTTATATTCATATAAATATCTATATTTAGTTAATAAAACTTGTACATAATATGTATTTGGTTCTGCTTTGTTTGCAATACAATGTCACTTTATGATCACGTTTTTTGCTACAGGCTCAACGTGCGGTATATGCGAAGAAATAATTATTCTTCTGTGGCCATGGAAGATACCCTTTTCTTAGAATAAATTAATAATCAAAAGAGTTTGTTGGACGAAGTGATTAATTGATTGTAATATTAATTCAGCCACATCAAGTTAATCCAACTAACTGACCCAAATATTTATAATTAATAATAACAAGATATTATTGATTATTAATATTTCCAAAAAGCTGAGTTCCTTACATTATGGTGGAGAATTTTAAGGCATCGTATTAAACATTGTATGCAAGCAGACAGTAATCAATCATATGTTGTACCATAAGTTGTTATTAACATCTCCTACACACGCACAAGTATCTGAAATCAGCTAAACTATAGCCTGAATATGCCTACGAATGGCAGAAAGTTTCTCAAATGCTATAATGCATATTTAAATCGTACGATAAGAAACTCCTGATATTAGCAAAGAAATCCTAATTTCAGATAGAAGTCGAGCGTACGTTAAACCTTCTCTGACGGAGAAATCTCAGATTAGCCACGCGTATAAATGGTACCAGAACAAATTAATCTGATTATGGATGAAGAAAACTCCATTCTCAGCATTTTTAAGGTGATCTGAGCGATGCTCCTCAGTCATCAATCAAGGCCTTGTTGTTCGTTACTTCATTGTATTCATATTAAACCGCCGAAGCGCTGATATGAAACAATCGCGTCAAAATAGTGGTATAAATTCTAGCCTAACTAACTAGTAGGCTAATTTGCCATTGTCTGGGAAAGAACGGTGCTGTTTGATTTGTGAAAGAGTCACTCACATGCAACGTCATGTGCCTAAGCGAGAGACCCAGTGCAAACTTTCAGCACAGCTCGGCCGATCTGTGTTGTTGGTTGGCATTGCGTCCGGAACGCGATCAGGCGTTCCCATCTAGTTTTTCTGACAACAGCACCAATCTCACAGACCCTCGTGTAAACAAGCGACGGTTGTAGCCAATAGCTCCCTCAATCCTAACTTACACGCATAACTTACAAGTAAAACCCTCTACCTCGAGTGATAGTTTTAGCACCGCCTAAAAACTTTAGACACTTTAGAGCGTAAAGTGTAACCTTAAACCAAAGACTATAGATTTTGCGTGATTTGAACTGAGTGATTTGAACACGAGTAATGAGAGTCAAAGCTCTTCGAGGCTTTGAATCAAAGGAGTCAACTGCGTCACAAATGATTCTTTGTTTGAAGCGCCCTCGCTGGCGACCCCTGCTGGTCAAAACAGTGGAAGTGTAGCGGAAACTCAAATCAACGGAACACCTTTTACAAACCAATCGCAAAGGTTTTATCAAAAGGTGTAATCAGGTAATGGCAATCCACGAGCTACCTAATATCGTTTAATATGAGGTGTCTTTCAAGGCACAATATCCTAATAAACTGAAGGGCTCGTTTTATGAAAGCTTGACTTGAAAGTCAATTCAGACCCTTTATCAAATGCGTCATTAAATGTGTACGAATCTATAAAGTGATACAAGATCACATAGAGACCAGATACACACTGGTTCACGAACCGTTGAAATTTAAAACAATTTCGAAACAGCTATGACGCGTAACGAAGCCCAGTTTAATAAAATCACGTGACCTTAGCAGTGATACCCACTCCGAATGATTTGAGACGAATGATTTGGTGTCAGAGCTTCACGAAGCACGTCTCATAAGAGGGTTAAACCACTCTCTTCTCTCTCTCTTTCTCTTTGCTCGACCCCTTCACTTTCAGATTGAAACCCAGATACTGTGGTTTTCATTTGTGTTTCTTTTATTTCGACCCAAACCTACCCCTATCGTATTCTGTGTCTTCACACCTGTTGAGCCTGAATATTCCTATTCGGTTAAGTTGAATTTAATTAAATTTGGGATTTAATTAAATCAATTTGCTTATTCAATTTCCACTCTAGTTACCAGAGCTATGAGAACACTCGATGTTTAATTTTTATTTTTTGATTTTATTTCAATTTATTTATTTACTTTTGTTTCAGCCTGAATTCTTATATTCAGATAAATAAAGCTTAACTAAATTTGAAATTTAATTAAATTACTTGATATGCTTCCCTTTCCCTTTTAGTTTTCTTAGAGCTATAAGGACGTTCTTACTTTACCTTTACCTTATTTTAGATCACTAGTCACTATCCTCATCTTCTCTCTCTCTCTTTAGGATTACAATATCTAGCGACTGTTGTTTCCTTAGCGAGTTACACAGGTCATTAATATCCTACTTCCTGTCTGTGTTTACCCATCCTCACTCCTTAGCACCAAGCTAAGTACATGAAGTACGGCTAAACACAAACGCACAGTAGGCCCAAGACAGAACTGGAAACACTTCCCGTTGTTTCTTCTTCTTCTTTTGGACCTTGAGATGTTTGATGTGTCCCTGCTAGCTTAGTCTAACAGCAGCATAACCCATAAGTGACTCCTGTTTACCTATGTCTCCTAGCTAAACCTAAATAGGTAAAACACTCCTTTCTTCCTCTTCTTTTCTGGTTTCATCCTATTGTTGTATTTTGGTTTTGCTCTATCTGTTACTCTCGTAGCACAACGTGAGAAGAGCCATCAGCATTTTTGAGTGATAGTTGTGACATGTAAAAGCCCAGTCATCAGTTGACGCTGCTTAAAGCACGTCAACTAGGATGCTCAAAACATTTTGTTATGATTAAGCTCATAGCTCACCACCTCAGTAGAAACTTGCATTTGCCTTTGCCCTCTCTATCTCGTGTCCCACAAGTGTGCCAGTAGCCCTCAGACATCCAGCCCTGCCTCCTACCAGGACCCCCTGGAGACCCGGCAGAGCAGTGTCATGGACATCCTTCAGCCTGAAGCAGGCAATGACCTGCCATGGCAGAGAAAGGAACAGTTAGACGACAACGAAAGCGGACGTCCGGCCAGAGCCACCAAGAGCTGACCAGAATCATCTTCTCCTTGGCCGTGCTCCCGCAGGCCTCAAACAGGAGGTAAATGAACTAATGCCAGCCACAGAATTCCACAGAGAACAAACCCTGCTCAGCGTGAGAGGACACAGGACAGATGCAAGGACCCTGACAGAGCAGAGCAACTGAAAGAGATCATCAGTTTTCAGGCGGACGACAGCTCTGAGCACCTGCAAACCGACGGGTAAAGAACTGTTTCACTCAAAGAACTTAAAGAAATGGTAGAACTCAAAGAGAGCTAAAGCCATCAATGTGCAGCGGAAGTCCGAACACTGACTTAGCGATGCTGTAACATTATTGACGCACTCCATGTGGTCCAAAGAGAGCTGCAACAGTCCAACCCACGGCAAATGGACCACACAAGAAAGACGTACCCTGCTGACCTTCACATCAGCAGCGTAAGCTTCCCCAGCCCTGCACAAAGGGGAGGGGGGAGCCAAAGCCCTCGGCTTAACACTTCACCAGCCAGTGGCCTGAGAGCCCCTGCAGCTGCAGGAGGAAAAGGTAACTCAGACAAACCCTGAAATGGCACATGAAGTGACACTCAACAATCTCAAGTGAAAGGTCAGAAACATCCCTGCCAATCTACGAGACATTGATTTTCACCTGCAGTCTCCAACCGGTGTGGCACACCGAGACAGACTCCATCTGATCTGGACACATCCAGCCCAGCTGGGCCCTGCCCAGACACCAAGCAGGACAGACCTAGAAGGGCCTGTGCTACCACCACCGACTCCGACCAGTTTTCTGTGGAACTTACAACGAACCTGTGACGGAGGAGGACACCAGCGTCAAGAAACTTTTCCTCCAAAACCAGTTAGTCACCATATTTTCACCTCCCCACACGCAATGCCCACTCAACGATGCGTGACCTGATGCAGAAGGCCTCTAACACAGAAGGCCTCCTCAGAAAGGGTTCCTAAGACCCCATTGATTCTGAACTGCAAAACCAGAAGGCACACAGCATGAACACAATGCACGACTCTGCTACAAAGTTCCTAGTCAGCATAGGACATAAAACTTTTAAAGTAGATGAAAATGTGTGCTCAAAAGGAAGCAAGAGTTTGCATTAGTAAAATTTGAATTTTACTGATTTAAAGAAAATCTTGAATGCAGGTGTAAGCCTCACGTGCCAACAGACTATGCACTGCTTTTTGAAACATACAGACATTGTGCCACCCGCTGGTTGAAATATACACTGCTGCACATTAGTTTCCATGACAATCACTTGTTACAGGAAATACAAACTCCAAATAGGGCATTCGTCACCCTAATGCCAGATAGTAAGCAAACCACCTGAGCTGGGAAAACTAGCATGACCTAGAGCCCCTTCGTAACTACTGTTATCCTAAAAGTGCTTATTTGACCATTGCGGTCCAACTGGAACACAACAGGCAAAGTCAAGTCATCCTCATTTATATAGCGCCTTTAACAACGCAGATTCTTTCAAAGCAGCTGTACAGAGATAAACATATAATTTAAGGTAACAGAGATTGGTTTAGTTTAATAGTGGTTCTTGAATAATGTTTTTTCCAGCTAAAGTTAGTTTTGATTGATTCCCTTCCGTCTAAATGATCATTTGTTATTAAATTAAAGCCGCTAAGACGACACCGTTCTCTCTAAACAGACTTTAAACGTGAACCTGTGATAGACGCTGATGGCGTTCACATGCGCATTAAGAATTGATTCTATAGTTATGTACGTTTGAATATATGTGCGCAGGTTTGTAATTCCTTACAAACCATGCCTACACAAACTACTTGTCTATAAATTTTGATGCAGAATTTTATTTTATCTTACCACTTCGGGTAGGTACGCGAACCGAAAAATTCCAATAGGCTTTATCTGTAGAGTGGTATAGGGATCCTCCATAGGGAGAGGCTAGTTGGCACTTCAGCACTGCATTGTCATCGGGTCCAGGCGAAGGTCCTTCGTCAGATCTGGAAACGGCCTGGATCCGGCAGGCTGCGGCAAAACCTCGGGATAAACAAAGACACTAATATTAGCGTAGATGCCATTCTTCTTATGATGTAACGAGTACATCAGGATTTAAGGGAAGTGTTCCCAATTCCGGCTGACCTAATCTAAGCAGCCTAATATTGAATTATAAAAGTCTATAGAGTGTTATGTGAATGCTAGGTCAAAGAGATGTGTTTTTAGTCTAGGTTTGAACTGACAGACTGTGTCTGCTTCCCGGACAATGTTAGGAAGATTGTTCCAAAGTTTTGGTGCTAAATAGGAAAAGGATCTACCGCAGTCGATTTAGATATTCTAGGTATTATCAACTGGCTAGAATTTTGAGATCGCAATAGACGTGAAGGAGTATAATGCGTTAAGAGCTCGCTCAAGTACGGCGGAGCTAAACCATTTAGTGCTTTGTAAGTAATCAGCAATATTTTAAATTTATACGATGTTTAATAGGGAGCCAATGCAGTGTTGACAGAACCGGGCTAATATGGTCATACTTCCTGGTTCTGGTAAGAACTCTAGCGGCTGCGTTTTGAACTAGCTGTAGTTTGTTTATTAAGCGTGCAGGGCAACCACCTAGCAGAGCATTACAATAATCTAGCCTTGATGTCATGAACGCATGAACTAATTGTTCCGCATTTGTCAATGAAAGCATATGGCGTAATTTAGATATATTTTTAAGATGGAAAAATGCGGTTTTACAGACACTAGACACGTGACTTTCAAATGAAAGATTGGTATCAAAGAGCACACCCAGGTTCCTAACCGACGACAAGGACTTAACAGAGCAGCCATCAAGTGTTAGACGGTATTCTAGGTTATTACGTGTGGAGTTTTTGTCCAATAATAAGAATCTCTGTTTTTTCAGAATTTAGTATTAGGAAATTACTAGTCATCCAATTTTTCATTTCAACTATGCATTCCGATAATTTTGTGAATTGGTGAGTTTCATTAGGTTTGGAAGAAATATAGAGCTGAGTATCATCAGCATAACAGTGAAAGCTAATTCCATGTTTCCTAATGATATCTCCTAAAGGTTGCATATACAGAGTAAAAAGCAGCGGTCCGAGAACTAAGCCTTGTGGTACGCCATACTGAACTTGTGGTCGATAAGACATCTCTTCATTTACTGCTACAAACTGATAGCGGTCAGATAAATATGATTTAAACCATGCTAATTCAATTCCACTAATGCCAACATAGTTTTCTAGTCTATCTAAGAGAATGTTGTGGTCAATGGTGTCAAATGCAGCACTAAGATCAAGTAACACTAATAGAGAGATACAACCACGATCGGATGATAAGAGCAAATCATTTGTGACTCTAATGAGAGCAGTCTCAGTGCTATGGTGCGGTCTAAATCCTGACTGGAAATCCTCGCAGATATAATTTCTTTCAAGAAAGGAACATAGCTGTGAGGATACTGCTTTTTCTAATATCTTTGATAGAAAAGGTAGATTTGAGATCGGCCTGTAACTGACTAATTCTGTAGGATCAAGTTGCGTTTTTTTAACAAGCGGTTTAATCATAGCCAGCTTAAAGGTTTTTGGTACGTATCCTAGAGACAAAGACGAATGAATGATGTTAAGAAGAGGATCTATGACTTCTGGAAGCATCTCTTTCAATAGTTTAGTCGGTATAGGGTCTAACATACATGTTGTCGATTTAGATGATAATGAGTTTGCAAAATTCTTCCTCTCCTATAGCAACAAATGAATCAAATTTTTCCTCAGGGAGACTACACTGCACTGTCTGATGCGATACTGTAGTAGACGGTTGCATAGTTATAATTTTGTCCCTAATATTATCAATCTTATAAGTGAAGTAGTTCATAAAGTCATTACTGCTGTGTTTCTTGGAAACTTCTGGGCTTGAAGCTTTCTTTTTCGTTAGTGTAGCCACTTTTTCAAATAAATACCTAGGATTATGTTTATTTTCTTCTAATAGGGTTGAAAAATAAGCAGATCTAGCAGCTTTTAAAGCCTCTCTGTAAGCAATCGAGCTCTCCTTCCATGCAATCTGAAATACCTCTAGTTTTGTTTTCTTCCAGTTGCGCTCCATTTTTCTGGCTGCTCTCTTAAGGGCCCGGGTGTGCTCGTTGTACCACGGCGTTGGACTATTTTCTTTAATCTTCTTTAAGCGCAACGGAGCAACTGTGTCTAAAGTGCTGGAAAGGAGAGAGTTAAAAGTTCTATTGCAATATCTAGTTCTGCTAAGCTATCTGGGATGCTGAGATGATGAAACTGATTAGGAAGATTATTGATAAAGCAATCTTTAGTGGCAGAAGTGATAGGTCTAACATATTTGTAACACGGAGTCGGCTTTGCAGCCTTGGCTAAATGTAATTTACATGAGACTAGATAATGATCTGAGATGTCGTCACTCTGCTGCAGAATTTCAACAGCATCAACATCTATTCCATGTGATAATATTAGATCTAGAGTATGATTACGACAATGAGTAGGTCCTGACACGTGTTGTCTAACTCCAATAGAGTTAAGAATGTCTTTAAATGCCAATCCCAATGCATCTTTTTCATTATCTACATGTATATTAAAATCACCAACGATTAGAACTTTATCTGCAGTCAATACTAATTCTGATAGAAAGTCAGCAAATTCTTTAATAAAGTCTTTATGATGCCCTGGTGGCCTGTATACAGTTGCCAGCAGAATTATCAAACTTGATTTATCGTTTACATTATATATTTTTACATTAAGCACCAACACTTCAAAAGAAGTATATTTAAAACTAGATTTTTTAGTGGTTTTGAAAATATTACTATAAATTACAGCAACACCTCCCCCTTTGCCTTTCAGGCGAGGTTCATGTTTATAACAGTAATCAAGGGGGGTGGACTCATTTAAAGTAATGTAATCGTTTGGTTTTAGCCAGGTTTCTGTCATACACAGCACATCTAGGTTATAATCTGAAATCATATCATTAACTATTAGCGCTTTTGAAGTAAGGGATCGAATATTCAGCAACCCAAGCTTTATCGTTTGCTCATCTGTATTATATTTATTTTTTATTTGTTGAATATCAATTACATTTTTAACCTTAGATCGGTTTGGACGTTTTTTGGATTTCCAAATTCGGGGAACAGACACAGTCTCTATATGATGATATCTAGGTGAAAGAGGCTCTATGTGATGGGATTTATCTGACCTTGGTGACGCGAGGCCGCTAGCAGACGGTCGGTTTAGCCAGTTTGTCTGCTTCCTGACCTGAGCCCCAGATTGTCATGTTTTGTCTCTAAGACTATGAGCCAAATTACTAAAGAGAAGACCAGCACCATCCCAGGAGGGATGAATACCATCTCTTTTCAACAGGTCAGGTTTGCCCCAAAAACTTTTCCAATTGTCTATGAATTCTATATTATTTTGCGGACACCACTTAGACAGCCAGCCATTGAGTGATGACAATCTGCTAACTATCTCATCACTCCTTCGAACAGGAAGGGGGCCAGAGCAGATTACAGTGCCTGACATCGTACTTGCGAGTTCAAACACCTCTTTAATATTAATTTTGGTGATCTCCGACTGGCGGAGTCGAACATCATTAGTGCCGACGTGAATAACAATCTTAGAGAATTTACGATTAGCATTAGCCAGCACTTTTAAATTTGCTTTGATGTCAGGCGCTCTGGCTCCCGGCAAACATGTGACTATGTTGGCTGGTGTCCCTATTTTCACGTTCCGTGTGATCGAATCACCAATTACCAGGGCACAATCAACAGAATTCTCAGTGGGTGTTTCACTGAGCGGGGCAAATCGATTTGTTATGGCAATCGGAACGGAAGAGTGTTTTTTTGATCCGCGACTAGAGCGATCTCTCACTGTCACCCATTTGCCTTGCTGCACAGGCAATAATTCAGCCGGAACCGAATCATGTAAAGAGTTCACTATGCTAGGCGCATCCAAAATAGTATCTAAAGCTCTAGCACACTGACTATCCTCAATTAAAGTTTGGATGCGTGTTTCTAATTCTGAAATCTTCTCCGTCAGCCTGACTGTCTCCTTGCATTTATCACATATAAACCCTATATTGCCGATGGGGAAGGCTATGCTAAACATGTAACATGAAGTGCAGGTGACAATAACAGGACAAGACATTACTCACCATGTTTGTTGACTGATTCTTACTCACCTGGGCTTTTTATGAACTCAGAGGCGCGGGCACGCGAGAGAAAAATAAATAAATAACTGAGCGCACGGGTGGCGCGTTAACAGGCTAGCGAGTTACTAGCGTTTTGTGCTAACAATAACGGAAGCTGTATTTAGTAGTATAAACAACTAGAAATGGTTGTAAATTATGGTTCAAAACAGAAAGAAATGCAAAGCTAATACGAGGCTTAGACGGAGCTTACAGCCTCGAAGCAAACAAAACACAGCAGGCAGCTAGGCAGACAGGAGCAATCGATCAGCATCGATCAGCATAGTTCAGCATTAAAGCGTAAGTCTGTTTGATAAAGGAATCTCATCTCAGCAGCTTGTAAACTGTACCGATATCTATCCTGCTTTGGTTAAAGAAATCCAAATTGCAGTATTGCTAAACCTGTTTCTGACAAAGAAAGCTCAGGACAGTGTTATATATACGTAGACCTGGGTGATGCTCCCCTTTCTACAATGTAAAGGCCTTACAAATTATTGTTAGATTGATGTAATTTACCTAAATTTTTAGCTGCATCTACAAGCAGAGAGCTACCTAGCGATCAAAACTGTTCATTCGCTGAAAAGTCAGCATTTATGCATGAGAGGGACGTAACTATATAGGCTTAGACAAGCTTTGACTTACAGCAAATCTATTTCTTTACTCTGTAAACAAATAGAATAAGTTGTGTAAAGTAAAGAGAAGAGTTCCATGAGTAAAATTAGCAAATGCCAAAACATACGTAACATCACGTTCTTGAAAGACTTAAAGTATAGGCGCCCCCTTTTAACCCGTTTAAACATGCATAACTCAGTAAAATGTGCAGACATTCTTCAGGTACTGTTGAATTGTTCTGACATGCTCTGGTTCCCATGACAACAACTGGTCACAGGAAGTGCTAACTTGTGATGTCACTTTGTAAACAAACCAGCCTAGGTGGCTAAGCTAACCTAACCTAGCATTCATCCAGCTTAGGCTAAGCTAAATAATAACTTCTACAATTAGGAGTTAGCATCATTCACTTGAAGCCTTAATTACAGCTTTTGTTTACACAGTGCAAAGTATTCTAGAATACTTTCTTTAACCCCAGTTAGGGTTTCTAATTCTTCACTTTCTGTACTTTCAGTTCTTCTCAACTAAATTTCACCTTCACTAGTTAGGCATAGTCCTGGCTGAGCGCTGTAGGCTAAATTTGCAGATGCCCTGTCAATTAAACTTAAGTTTAACTACATGTAAACTGTGTAGCTAGAGAAGAATTCGTATAGTAATGAGAATTTCCATCAGCATGTTGATTAAACCTTTGGAGGGACACACACAGTGTGGTCTTGAACACGCAACCGCTGTAACCCACTATGGAGTGTTGGTCCAGACAGATCCAAAGTTTAGTCACTAGTGCTACTGATTATTCTCACATTCAGATCATTACTGCTGTTTTGATTACTTTATTTTTTTATTTTTTAATTTCCACTTTGATAATAATGGCAGTCAGCTATTCCCTTGTCTATTCGGTCATCTATATGATTTAATTCCATTTCCTCTCTTGTTCGAATGTGGTTCCATTTCCCATTGTGCCCAGAAAGGAAACAGAGACACCTTTATTTGTGATTGTGTTTATTTTCAACAAGGGCACTCATTTTTGTGACCCTGCAACACAAGTAATTTCAACAATAACTAGGGCATAACTATAGTCCTGAGGATTGATAATAAGCATAATTTGAATAGGAAAGCTGTCTCTTTTCCTCCTATCCTTCACTTCGTCAAGCCGTAGTGAACCACCATTTAAGTCCAGAGAAATAATTTAGTCATAAGAACCATCTTAAGTCATTTATTTCATCTCGGCTATGCCCTTTCCAGGAAACACTCTAGGAACCACACAAGTCTTAGCCTCCTAACATCCACAGCTAAGATGATAAAGATACAAGAGACACATCACTAGCTAGATACACATGAAGCACCTAACTTTATGCTACATATCTAGCGAACCCATTAAACAGTGGTTCTGAACTTTTAGGGTCATGCATTAGTCTTTCACCACAAGTGTGCCAAAGTGTCACAGAGCCTCTGCTTAACCTGACCCCAACCTTCCAGCTTACCAATGGACATTATGAGAAACCACCTCTCAGACCCCTCCAACCACCCTAGCACGCCGTCTGAACCCACCGACGACCGGTGCCCCAGACACCTGCAATACACCTTGCACATGCTGCGTGCACAAGACAACATTCAGCGTTTTGCACCTGATGCCATCACTGCGCCACAGCTTGTAATGCCACAGTGCAAAAGGGGGGTCATGCCAATGTATGCCCATGACGCACCATGTGCTGCACACCACAGCACCAGAGACACTTGCAAGACACCGAAGCAAGTGGCATACCGGCGTGAAAAGACTGTCCAAGCCAACTAAGGACAACACCTGCTGAAATTTTTCCTCCCTTTCTCTCTCTCTCCCTTTCACTTTACCAGGATGCTGCTGTGGTTCGCCATCCTGTGCCTTCGGCCAACCAGAGGGCAGCCACCACCATCGAACAGCATCTCCCCAGGCCCGGCATCAGGCACCATCCTGAGGGAACAACCGGGACTCCTGACTACCAACTTCAGGACCCACACCCAGAAAGTTCATGTTCGTCTCGACCCCTGCAATGTTTACAGGGCACCCTACCCCAGCGCAGTAGCCCAATACAGCTGGGCAGGTGCCCGATGGACAGACTCCCTCACTCACGCCGGGGCCGATGCACATGCTCAACCAACTTGAGAAAATGACTATCACACAAGCGGAGTAAGGTGGACACAACCACCGCTCCAAACAGTTCCGGGGAGCTTTGCCCGGAGCCGCCGCCACTCTGTTTAACACTTGTATGTCCAGTGTGAATACAGTGAACCTACCCACCGTGAGGCGGCATGCAGACGAAATTCAGACTGAGATTATACAGATAAAAGAGCAACTCACAACACAGAGTGCATCCCTGCAGACCATCGACAAGACACTAAAGGGAATTGTGGTAATTTTCAACACTCACAGCGTTCTGCAGACCCAGACAGTGAACTCCATGAAACAGCTGTTTACTGTCTTCCAGAATGACTTTGCTCAAACTCAGCTGGTAACAGCCCTGATGACAGACACACGGCTGGAGGTGAACTCCATTGACAGCCTAGCTATGGGTAGAATTCCACCGCACCTGATACCCTTAAGCCTTGTGCAAACCGTGCTGGCTTCCGCCATCACCACGCCAGCGACTCTCTACAAATACACCTTGCCTACTCGCTGGGTAGTGCCAGCCCACTCTGCGTCGACCACAAGCAGAGAAAAGGGGGCTTTCTCCTGAACTTACCCATCACAGTCAAGCCGAATCCACCGGCTCAAGAACATTGTCAAGGTCAGATTCTGAAAGGCAACACTCACATCAAGATCCGCACGCCGTACGTGATTGACTTGCACGACAGCGATACTAAGCTGTCCCCAGCTCCGAATCCACACATGTGCACACTGACCAAAGACATTCACTATCTCTGCCCTAACAAACCCTTCCTCAGAGACAACACTGACGGAATCTGCGGGCTGCAGATCAGCGACACCCGCTGCCCTGCCGAAGCTAAGCCTCGCACTCAAGTCATCAAGACCCAAGCAGAGATTGTAAGTGGCAGGTGGCTCATTAACACTCCTGTGCGCACAGTTGCACTCAATTACGACCAGAATGACACTGACACCTGTGTCACCTCGCTCCACCAGAGCATGTGAATCCAAGTACCGAAAGGCGCCATCCTTCACCTTGACAACCTGGCATGGTACCATCTTCCAAGCAAAGAGTACAAATTAGAACTGGAAATCCCATCCTTCTCCAGGAACCACACTTTCACCCTAACTCCAGAAAGGGAGTTGTGGTTTGCGAAAGGGGGGGTCCCAGCAAATTGACATTGCTTCTATCAACACAGCCCTCCGAGCTTTGTCTCAACTGCTCTACTTGACTACCCCACCTGTTGTCCAGGCCTGGACCACAGTGGACACTGCGCTGTGTAGCTCTAAGGTACTCAGCTACACCCTGACACTGGGCTTGGCCTTCATCCTATACAGGAGACTCAACGAGATGCGAACATCCACAGCCAAGCTCACAGCACCCTCAGAAAGAGGGTACCATGCCAGAGGCCGCGCTGAACCTCATCAAGCTGAGCCCTCGGCCCTAACAGCCACCTGCTACCCGATCATCATGATTCACCTGTCATCCGTCCATTGCGATGATTTATGTCCGATGATGTCCACACCGGGACTTCATCAGACAAAAGGGGGGACTGTAGGGACTGGGCGAGGTGAATCTGAATAACTAAATACATCCTAGCTAAAATCCCAAAGCCTTCAGGCCAAAAAAGCCTGGATGTAAATTAACATATACACACACACACACACACACACACTCACAACCACACACGCATCCCCCACAAGTGAAGCCTGCTCAGGACAGAGCGTGGTGTCTAGTTACGAGACATTTTTATGACTGACTGGAATGTCCCAAAGAAGGATTCTAAAGAGAAAGAAACTTCTCTTTTTAAAAGACATTTAACCAGATATATTCAATGTGTTTTTATGTGTGTCCATTTGCCCATGTCACATTGGAATGACTATGATTTTATCGTAGCTTAAAGTGAATTATAAATACCTTCATTATGCATTTTAAATATAACTGTCTATTCCCATAACTTGTACACATAGTTCTGGACACCTCCAGAATGCTTTCGGTGTGATCAATCAGAATACGTACAGTAATATCCAGTAAAATATAGTTTACTATGTTTTCCATCTTTGGTGTGAAAAGAGACCAAAACTAACATCACTGGAGTTCTTAGATAACAGCGTTTACGACCCAAAGGAATGTTCACAGAACTGTGGCTCTCTCGGAATTCTAACCAAGGAGGAGAAATGAATCCTGTATTCATATATATATATGCTATTATATATCCACTTGAGAATTGTATGAACAATGTATCTAAGTTCCCTATTTCATGAGTTGCCTTTTTGTGGTTTGGTCCATGTTTCTCGACAACTCTAATGGGATAATGTTTCAAACTTTGCCAACTAATGTTTAACCAAATCCATTTGTGGCAAGTTTGGTCTCGATAAACTCCAATTTTCATTCCCCATTTGTTAATTGACATTACATTTTGCTAAACTTTGTGACACATTAGTATTATAAGAATTGTGAAGATTCTTCTCTTAAACACCCAATGAAACTAGAGATTTAAATGCCTGGTTATAACACAAAGGGTCATAAAATCTCCCTCCAAAGGGACAGCTCCTGATTGGACCCGCTTCCAAAAGAAGGCGGAAACGTCAGGTCTTCAAAAGGACTGAATACCAGTTTAGCCCTCTCTTGGTTTTCCATCCTGCCGCAAATACTGTCTCGGGTGATACGGGGAAACCCCCCCTCCGCCCTCCATGGGGGCCAAGAGGCCTTCCAGCAGGCCTGGATCCCAACCAGATCCGGCCTCATGGAAAAGAGAGGACACTCTCTCACAAAGAACCAAAGACAATCTCAGGAGTTTTGGAACAAAGACTCCAACCAACAACGACTCCAATCACTTCTCCTGGGTGCTCGGCGTGGCCTCAACAGAGTACCAAGCCTTGACCAAACCAATCATGCGTTCCTGGAGAAAGAGAACGCTCAACCAACTTCCACTTGACACTGCCGGAACCATCAACGACTTCAATTTTCAACAACTTCAAGAATTGTTCCCATTACAAATGCAAGTATTCAATTCAATGAAATGTGAAAATGAAATTCTGATGGTTCTTCTCATAGACCCTCTTCTGGTTTCCAATTTCATCCTATCACTAACTTATTTATGTATTCATGTGTGTATGTTGTTTAGTTTATTTATATTCATATAAATATCTATATTTAGTTAATAAAACTTGTACATAATATGTATTTGGTTCTGCTTTGTTTGCAATACAATGTTACTTTATGATCACGGTTTTTGCTACTGTCTCAACGTGCGGTATATGCGAAGAAATAATTATTCTTCTGTGGCCATGGAAGATACCCTTTTCTTAGAATAAATTAAAAATCAAAAGAGTTCGTTGGACGAACTGATTAATTGATTGTAATATTAATTCAGCCACATCAAGTTAATCCAATTAACTGACCCAAATATTTATAATTAAGAATAACAAGATATTATTGATTATTAATATTTCCAAAAAGCTGAGTTCCTTACAGTCATGTGATTCCCTGTTAGTTATGTGATCCTGCCATGTGTTCCATTATGTTCACATGTGTCCCTTGTCTAGTCATTAGTCTTGTGTGTATTTAAGCCCTCATGTTTGCCATGTGGTTTTGTCAAATATTGTTTCCTGTATCCACTGCTAGTAAATCCATGTCAATGTTCTATTCCATGTTTATCTTCACGGTTAAGTTTTGAGTTTCATGCCACGCCATGCTTTTGTTTTATGTTTGATCACGTTTTGATTTGTAAATAAACTGGCCTTGGGTTCTCTTCAAACTTGCGTCCAGTGGACTTCATATCGTTATTTTCTTTTTTACAATGAAAAATAAACATAACCGATGGCCATCGCATATGCATATTGATATCTAAAAGTTTATTTTATTTTATTCTCACTAACATTTAGATATTTAAATCGAATAAAATACCATCAATAAAAAGAACTAACTAGGTACCACTAATGGCATATACAATAATTGTTTAAAAGTTGCAATAGTAAAAATAATTATGAACAGGAAGCCACACATGCATTAATCATTGCACAACTCTTACTAGTGAAAACCAAAATCTACCATTAGCTGGCACGGAGCTGATAATGCAGAGACACTTGCAAAACAATAAACTTAGAAAAGCAAAATAATTTTTTTTAAATGCATTTGAATGTTTCATAAATAATTTTTGGAAGTTTTCTGGTGTTCTTTTATATCTTATTAGAAGAGAAGACATGTTTTGTAGTTTTGAATCCAAAAGAATGTCTGCAGATGCACACTCCATGTTCATTAGCAGCAAGTCGTATTATATTGCGCAGCACTGCTCATTTTCATACATTTTTCATGAATTTGCCCTAACAACACCCTTTAATAAGTTCTTCCTTGTCTTGTCTTATTTGAGACACATTTTAATCTGTATTTTTACTCCGTTTTGCTCTCACTTGTCTGCAAACGCACACTCTTGGTTCCTCGGTGGCAAGCTAGGTCGTTTTCATACATTTTCAACATGTTGTTGTGCCTACTTACACATGTTTGGACTGCCAGTCTCCTGGTGTTGAGGGCAATTTAGGTTGACAGGCAGCGAATGTAGACCGAAGCCTTTGCCTTGAAATCTAGTCGGAATAAGACACAGATGCATGGTTCCATTTTAAATTTTAATGTGCGCAAAGGGTCTTCATCAGAGCAAAATTCCTCCTGGCCCCATATGGTTCATATCTCCACTTCTCAAGCAGAAGGGGGATTTGTAAAAGGACTTATAAATATAGAAAGGTCTCCTTCACACTTTCTCTTTGAAGCCGGGCCGGTGTTTAGGAAAAGAAAGGCAAAACAGATTTCGCTTTATGAATGTTTAATGAGCCAACGGCTTCGCTAGGAGCTGTAGTTGTAGCATGCACAATAAGGAGCGTTCCATGAAACCCCAACGTGCTCCGAAGGGCGAGACCAGCTTAGACACACACTGCTGTGCCAGTCACAAGCCTTCCTTTCGCAACCCTCCCCTCCATCCATACTTACGCTACGAAAGAGCAAGAGCAGCCCTATTGTTCGGAGTGAGAGTAAGAGAGGGATCAGCTAAAACGTGAAACAGATCAACAGTAAAACCGTATGAGTATGAGAGAGAGAGAGCGAGAGAGAGAGAGCGAGAGAGAGAGAGAGACTCATTTATTCTAGAGACGTAGGCTGAAGGACCCAGGGCATATCAGAATATGCGGAGCCGCCACTTTTAATTTGGAAATATAAACAACTGTCTAGGTGAGCGCTTTACCTTCGACCCTCATTTAGCGTAACCTAGAACTTGCCATAGGAGCTTATAACAACAGACAGCACCACTAAGCCCGGCTGTCTCTAGACGTCATTGTTTGCTCAACTTTTCTTTATAAATTAGAACCTAATTCTTTTTAACATGATTTCCACTATATTAACCCTAGAAGTATTAATATTGCGATAGTTCATTTTTCAAAAAATGTATCAAGTCAGTTTGGGTTCTGTTAGGGGCGTTGATGAGTTTTGAGTTACTAATCTAGTTAATCTATAACTAGATTAATTGTACCAGTAAAATGGCACTATTGCTGTTTTCTCTTAGATCTAGAAAACAATGGCAAAGATTAGGGCTGTGCATATAGAAATAAAATTGAAATCATGATGTGACTTAGTGTGATCATCAAAAAAAAAAAAAAAAGAATAACATGCACTGCAGTGACCTATGATGTTGTGGCCTTTGATAATGCAAGTGGGAGATTTTTTTTTAATATATATATAAATTGTAAAATAAATTATTATTATTAACATTATTTCCCCCTATAAAATCATTCTAGAATGGTTTTATAGAATTGGTCTAATTCTTTATAAATAGAGCTATTCAAACTATTTTTCATATTGCAGAAAAGCAAAATATTGAATACTACTAATAATAGTTGGATCACATTTGTCCTTTAATTTATACTGTATATTGCATTTGTTTTGCATTATACAAAAAAAGAGTCCTGCTTCTAATGGTCATTTTTACAGAATGTATTGAAATATGATGTTCTTTTATAATGTCACCATAATAGAATAGAGCTACCTTTTCCTGTTGTATAACACCCATTCCAAACATTCTCCCCAAGCCTGGTTAACACCTTAATTTGGGAGCAGACAGCCACAGTAACAGTGCTACTTTGCATCTCTAATGATTTCAGTTCCTCTAGGTATGGTGACCTAGATTATGTTATTACATAAAGGCTGGATCTCTCACTCAACAACTAATGCATCTAAACAGGTTGAGCACACTTCTTAACTTCATGTTTAAACAAAATGTGACACCAACACGTCATATCACTCGAAGCACCAATCAAGCATCTGGCATTGCATATACATTTATATGTGCAGTCATATGCACACTTTGATAAATCAGGATGGCAGTCTGCAGGATACGGTCAAAGAGACTTGTTTAACTGAGTGCGTGTGATGTAGTATTACTCGGTTCAATTACGGTTCATAAGCGATTACGTCATCCAGCCTCAGGGTTGATTTGAATTGACTGGGCATGTGAATGCAATGCAATGGTAGCATGTTGTTCTTGGTATAATGATCAACATTATGTATGACTCATATCATGGTAAAAGTTTCCTGTTGTTGTTTTTAGAGTTTATTTAGTGTATTTTCTGCTTCTCTTGATCATGGGTGTAGGTTTGGTCTCAGCTTTGGTGGGAATATTAAAATGTTTTACTCTGGCCTTTGTATATGGCAGGCAGAGAGACAGCCCTGGTAACTTACCGTCGGCGTCGTCACGCGCACACACACGCACACACCACCCGCTCGCTGCCAGTGAGTGCAAACACAAAAAGTAGTCCCGGCCCGCACGTGTAGCCTGCCTGTCAGATACCCCGCCGCCAATCAAATTACAACGTATCTTGTACTGTCGTCGTCCTGGCCCTTGGAATCGATCCAAATAGCAGCGCAAAGATCCAAATGCAGCGCAAATATCAAAATAGCAGTTCAAAGGAGCTTGCTAAATATTGGTGGGGACAAATTTGTCATCTCAAAATATTGATTGGGACTAGTACCTAGCGTCCCCCCCCTAAACCTACGCCCTTGCTCTTGATAGAACTGTGCTGCTGAAGAATAATGAAAAACAACAGAAAAATGTAAGTTGTTATTCACTGTCTTCCACTCCAGTAAACTTTTGCGAGTATAGGTTGTATTTACAGGTTTGCAATCAGAAATAACTCCTATTATAATAAATGTCCTCTCACATAATTAGCTAATAACTAATTTGATTACTGCCAATTGTATAATTCACACTGGATTGCAGCATTAACAGTTCTGTCTGTGTGCCGGGAAAATGCTAACAAATGCTTTGAAATAAGTACTTGAACTTTTGTTCTGAGATGAAGGGGAACTTAGTTTGCACTTGACAGTTTGTTGGCTTTTGCACATTCCAATGCTGCTTGAAAAGTATTACTCTGATTCGTGATCTGAAAGTTTGGCCTCCTGGCTCAGCTAGAGAGCCCATCTTTCATTCCAACTGTTGTGAGATCAAATCTCGCTGTGTTAGCGTCCTGTAGGTGTGGATTTTTGCTTGCCAGGACAACACCAACACAAAACTCCTCCACAGAAAAGCAGAAGCAAACTAATATATGGTAAACAAACACTTAAGATTAACTTTATTTCCATAATCTGTGCAAGGAAATTTTTTGGCAATGTCCGTGGAGTTTGAGACTGTGCAGTGGTTATGCAAATGACCCCCACAAAATGATGCCTCTGGTTTTTATCTTCTTTATTTTTATTTTATTTTTTTATTTCTTTACATGACGGGGTGCATGTTCATTTGATTCTCACATATGGCAAATTGTTTTTTTACAGCACTTCCTCTGATGCTCAGTGGAACAGAGATTAGGGTACACCACACGCCTTGGTGTAAAAGTGCCGTTCAGTTCTACACAGCAGTGCATGACCATCTGCTTATTATAACATGCTTTGTACCATCTTTTGCTTATTATTTTATATATATATATATATATATATATATATATATATATATATATATATATATATATATATATATATATTGTGACGAGCGTCCTCGGAGGAATCAGCTGCCAGGGAATCCCCCTGGCAACCAACACAAAACACCTGCACCTCCTCATCGCTGGCTGATCGGTCACAGCTGCTCCCAATCAGCCCACAGCCACATAAGCAGCACATGTCACTCCGTGACAGTGGTGGAGAATGCAGGCAAATTCATGAAGAATCACCGACAAGTTCACCGCCCCAACTCCTAACTTTTTCCTTTTTTTTTTGTTTGGTCTGTGCACCACAGGTGGTGGAAAGCGGCGCGCTCATCCCCGCGATGGAGGAAGTGTTACAACGCCTCGCTGAAGTGAGCATCCGCCAGCAACAAATCGTGGAACATCTCGCCACTTGCCAGGGCAGGACGGAGGAAGAACTCACCGCCATCCGTGCCACCGCCACCCAGCGCGTTCTGCTACCTGATCCTCGCGCTCAAGCAACCCGCCTGCTGCCGAAGATGACCGCTGATGATGATGTGGAAGCCTTCCTGCAGGTCTTTGAAACCACCACTCAGTATGAAGCATGGCCCGAGGACGAGTGGGCACACGCGCTGGCACCTCTCCTCACCGGAGAAGCCCAACGGGCTTATTTCTCACTTCCCCGTGCGGACGCCGAAGACTATAACGAAGTCAAGCGGGAAATTTTGGCGAGGCTCGGCCTCTCATCCATCTGCGCCGCCCAGCAGTTGCAGGAATGGGAGTTCAAGCCCCGCGTGCCAGCCCGTGCCCAAGCAGCCAAGCTCAGCCGCATTGCTCATCACTGGCTCTTGGAAGGGAACCCCACCGCAGCTCAGGTAGCGGAACGAGTGGTGGTCGATCGCTGCTCCGCGCTCTGCCCCGCGCACATCGACAAGCGGTTGGGATGAGGAACCCTTCCAACACCCTGGAACTCGTGGAGGCGATCGAGCTAGCGGATGCCATCCATCACCGCAAGGCTGGGGACCGAGCGCCGCCGTTTCCCCGGAGGGTGATCCAGGAGCGACGAAGGGACCCCATGACCAGTCAGCAGGCCGACGGTTTCCCCACCGCGAGATGAGCGCATGCCCAGCGCTGAGCCACCATCAACCCCGCGAGCGTGGTTGGCAGGTTGCATCGTCCACCAGCATGTACCATCGGGAGCCCCCGAGGCAGTTGTGATGGTGGAAGGGAAACGTTTCCGGGCTCTGCTGGACTCAGGCAGTGCGGTCACCCTAATCCAGTCGGGTTTGTGCACCCCCCGAAGCGGCCAGAAGAACTTCCTGCCGATTACCTGCGTGCACGGAGACACTCGCCAAGTACCGTCCCGTAGAATCACCATCTCGTCACCCCAAGGCACCTGGCCGGTGGAGGCTGGCCTGGTGAAGGACTTGCCGGTGGCCGTACTGCTTGGGAGAGATTGGCCCGGCTTCGACAGACTGCTCGCCGCCGCTACTCAGCCTGCCAGCCCAGAGGGGAACCATCAAAGACGAAGACGGCCTCGAGGACCCCGCCGCCGACCGGCCCTGCTCGCCTCCGACACCGGGAGAGATGGTGAGTCCCCTTCCCAGACTACTAATCTGTTTTATGATGTATACCAACAGGCTGCTGGAGGGGGCCCCTTCGCCAAGGAACAGCGGGAGGACGATCGGCTCAAGCACTGTTGGGCTCAGGTGCAAGTCGTCGATGGAAAAGACGTCCTCCCACGGCCCCATCCTCTCCCGCATTTTGTCGTTGAGAACGGCCTGCTGTACTGTGTCGCTTCAGCGGAGGGGGGAGGAGAAGAAATTGCTGGTTGTACCCCGAGCTAAGACCGAAACCATCCTGGAGCTGGCGCATTCCCATCCCATGGCAGGTCACCTCGGTTCTGCCAAGCCTGCCCGGCCTGCCAGGTCACGTCGCCCAGGACCACACTCCCCAGCCCTCTCATCCCGCTGCCGATCATCGAAGTGCATCGAAGTGCCCACTATGGACATAGTGGGGCCTTTGCCAAAGTCTGCCCGGGGACACGAGCACATCCTGGTAATCGTCCCCCTGCGTAAGGCCACTGCAAAGTCCATCGCCCAGGAGCTGTTTCTGATGGCCAGCCGAGTCGGCCTCCCCTCGGAGATCCTGACTGACCAGGGGACCCCGTTAATGTCCCGGCTGATGGCGGATCTCTGCAGGCTGCTACGGGTGAAGCAGTTGAGGACCACATTCTACCACCCTCAGACGGACGGACTCGTAGAGAGATTCAACCAGACCCTCAAGCAGATGCTTAGACGCGTGGCGGCGGAGGATAAGCGGGATTGGGACCTCATGATTCCCTACGTGCTCTTTGGGACCCGCAAAGTCCCCCAGGCCTCAACTGGCTTCACCCCCTTTGAGCTCCTGTTCTGCCGTCAACCACGTGGGCTCTTGGACGTCGCCAGGGAAGCCTGGGAGCAGCAGCCGGCCCCTCATCGCACTATCATCGAACACGTTCGACAGATGAGAGAACGGATCGATCGAGTGATGCCATTGGTCCGGGAACACCTCAGCAAGGCCCAGCAAGCGCAGCAACGCCACTACGAATGGGCAGCCCAACCACGGGAATTCCAGCCTGGAGACCGCGTCATGGTCCTGGTCCCCAGCTCCGCCTGCAAGTTCCTGGCCTCCTGGAAAGGGCCATATACGGTGGTGGAAAGGATTGGACCAGTCACGTACCGGCTGAGGCAACCGGGTCGACGGCAGGCGGAGCAACTCTACCATATCAACCTCCTGAAGAAGTGGTTGGGGACGCGGGACCAGCTGGCTGCCTTGAGTCTCACCGATCCCGTGGTTGTTGACGTCAACCCTCATCTCTCAGCTGCCCAGAAGGTGGAGCTGCAGCACCTGGTCAGTCAGTTCCAAGATGTGTTCTCTTCCCAGCCCGGGCAGACCAGCGTGATCCAGCATGACATCAAGACACCCCCAGGAGTCAGGCAACGGCCCTACCGCATCCCGGAAGCTCATCGGCAGGCTATTGAGGAAGAGATCCAACAAATGCTGAAGTTGGGGGTAATTGAACCATCCCGGAGTCCGTGGTCCAGCCCCATTGTGATGGTCCCAAAGCCGGATGGCACCCTCCGCTTTTGTAACGACTTCCGCCGCCTGAACGAAGTCTCCGAATTCGACGGGTACCCTATGCCTCGGGTCGACGAACTGCTGGATCGCCTCGGAAGGGCCCGGTACATCAGCACTCTAGACCTTACCAAGGGCTATTGGCAGGTACCGCTCTCTGAAGCTGCTAAGCCGAAGACTGCCTTCTCGACTCCCAGTGGCCACTGGCAGTACCGGATCCTTCCCTTTGGCCTGCACGGGGCCCCCGCAACGTTCCAGAGAATGATGGACATCATCCTGCGACCCCCACCAGGCGTACGCAGCCGCCTACATAGATGATGTGGTGATCCACTCCGAGGCATGGGAGGAACATTTGGATCGTCTGCGGAGGGTGCTCTCGGAGCTCCGGCAGGCTGAACTCACCGTCAATCCCCGCAAATGCCACCTAGCCCTCTCTGAGGCCAAGTACCTGGGCTTCCAAGTCGGACGAGGCCTCATACGGCCGCAGGAAAAAAAGTAGAGGCCGTCCACTCCGCCCCGAGACCCCGGACGAAGACCCAGGTACGAGCCTTCTTGGGGTTGGCGGGTTATTACCGATGTTTTATCCCCAACTTCTCCTCTTTAGCCGCCCCCCTGACAGACCTGACCAGGAAGGGGCAGCTGGAGAAAGTATGCTGGACCCCATCGGTCGAGGAGGCCTTTGCCCAGGTCAAAGCAGCGCTTACGTCCTCACCCGTACTCCGTGCTCCCGACTTCAGCTGCCCCTTTTTGCTGCAGACGGATGCCTCCGACACAGGACTGGGAGCCGTCCTGTCCCAAATCCAGGGAGGTGAGGAGCATCCGATCATTTACATCAGCAGGAAGTTGTCCCCGGCCGAGAGGAAGTACGCCGCCGTGGAGAAGGAAGCCCTGGCTATCAAGTGGGCAGTCCTGGAGCTCCGGTACGACCTCCTAGGCCGCAAGTTCACCCTGGTCACAGACCACGCGCCCCTACAATGGATGGCCCGCACCAAGGACACCAACGCCAGGGTGACTCGCTGGTTCCTAGCGCTCCAGGACTTCCAATTTGAGGTACGACATCGGGCCGGGGCCGCGGCCGCGAACGCCGATGGCCTCTCACGGATCTGGACAGCGTATGCAGGTCTGTCAGGGGTCATTCCCCACCCTCCCCTTACTTCACCCCTGCTATCTCCGTTCATTCACAGGACCAGAACGACGCTTAGGGGGGGGGGGAATGTGACGAGCGTCCTCGGAGGAATCAGCGTCGCCCTGGCAACCAACACAAAACACCTGCACCTCCTCATCGCGGGCTGATCGGTCACAGCTGCTCCCAATCAGCCCTCAGCCACATAAGCAGCACATGCCTAGCAAACAGGCAGACGCTAGTCTCGAACCGAATGAAAGCACTGGTCTAACCTTTCGCTCTGTTCTCCCCAGAAAGCAGCGAGTGACTGACAGCCCAACGTTTTGGAACACGTTTTGGACACCCACTTTCGCTGGGATTGAACACCGAAGAGCACTTAAAGCACCAGCCATCACGCACCGGCTTACCTTCTTTCACCAGTTTTGTTTAATTGTAAATAAATCCACCCTCCGGGGCCTTTTCACGAAGCCTGACTTGTCAAGTGATTCTTCACTCCATGACAATATATATATATATATATATATATATATATATATATATATATATATATATATATATATATGGGGTGTAACGGTTCACAAAATTCACGGTTCGGTTCGATACGATACAGTGGTGTCACGGTTCGGTTCGGTTCGATACAATACAGCAAAAAGAAAAATGCCACAGAAATGTCCTATTTATTAAAAGAAAAATTATTTTTAAATAAGTGAGTTTTCCTACATCTTGAAACTTTTAGTTTTATAAATGGGGGTAATCTTTGAAGGATGAACAAATAATGTTTTGGTCATCACATTAAAACTAACATTTAAATATGATCATATTTGAGTTTTGAAGTGCTGGAAAAAGATGTGTGATGTACTTGAAAGCATTTTACTATTTCTGCCAAACTTCTATGGTTACAGTGAGTGTTACTACAGTAACGTTAAATCCATGTTGCTGATCTGTGGACTTAAAACCTATAACTAATTCATTCATGGAACAATGTTTTTTCTTGGTTTCCACGTCAGCGCTGTTTGATCCGTTTATAACAGAGAAATTTTAATGCTTCTCACTAGATCTCGCAGTCATGTTATTACTTCAGTGGCGAATTAAAATGCTTTGTTTACCGGATCTCCCAGCGCTGTGTAAAAGTGTCGCTTGATCATGATCGGCTTGCGCTCATAGCTCGCGCTGCACTGATGTTGATGGTCCGAACTGATAAACGATCCGTGAAGCACAAAATAATGAGTAGCGCAGTTTCGTTCCGCTTTCATTACGTTTGCCATTTGATGTTGCGCAACGTTGTGATGGTGGATTTTGGTCAGCAGGAAAAATGGTCCAACGAATCGTTCGGTTCGTTCGAATGCGTACCGAATACCGAACCGAAAGCCTCGTACCGAACGGTTCAATACGAATACATGTATCGTTACACCCCTAATATATATATATATATTATTTAACATTTCCTTGTTACATTTTACATGTAGTTGCTATAGTAATAATTATAAATTGCAACTAACCCTAAATCAATCAATCTATCTATCTATCTATCTATCTATCTATCTATCTATCTATCTATCTATCTATCTATACAGCTATACATCTATCTATCTACCTTTTTTATCTTAAAAAAGTTCTGTTTATTTCCAGATTTAAATGGAAAAAAGTTTTGAATCTCACTATTTTATATTTTTATACTATATCTTTATATTTCTTAGATTGTTGCTTTGCTTTTCTCCTTGCTATAAACTGAACACTGTTATTAATTTATTGTTGGCACTGTCTGTTTAAACCACAATTTAACACTACAATAACTATAATCTAGATTTTGATGTGTTGTGCTAAATTCTATACATAAACTGTTGCATTGGTTCAGATGTTAGACTTCGCTACTAGTAGCAGGTTGGTTTCGGTAACGTGTCAATGCATTTCCTGTGTTTATTTGTCAGGGCCAGTGGATCCCATGGCCCTTCCAGCTAGGGTGGGTTTTGGAGGAAAAATAAAAATAATAAACCATGTTGCATCCCCTTTAACGAAAGAAAGGAGCTAGACAGAGTTCAACCTGTGGGAGGAAGCTTAGTGTTCAAGGCTTTTCTCTTTGATTCTTTAAATTCTTTATTTATTTATGCTTGTAGTCTGACTGTCTCTCAGCAACCACTGCATATGATGTGACTGCATGGAGCTTCTTTAAATAATATTTATCTTTCTTGCAATGTCAAAATGACATATTCAATATAAATCAGCCTAATACTGCAGTATAAAATTGCTACCATGAGGAAAATTAAAAATAATTAAAACGGAACAAAATCTGCAAATGTTGGGGTCAGGGGAAATATATTGTTTGAAAATGGGGGAGGACATATGAGGGACTGTTCGTTTTTTATTTAAGGGACTACCGGAGGAGTTTTGAGATCTATAGTCCAAATAGACTTGACCCTCCCTTCGACAGCAATACATTTTTCTATGACCCTTCAAAATGATTGTGAAAAAAGGCATGACCATCCCCATTAATTGATTGATTAATTCTGTACTGGTTTGCGCTTGGCAAAGACCTACACCAAACGTTCATTAAAAAGGGTCCTGTACAGTGCGACATATATCTACGAAAAGATTGGTCTTTGTGATGAATAAATGTACCGCTGTAGCACGAGTGCAATACAGTTTTGTAAACTCCGTTACTTGTGTTTGTTTTCAGACATGATAACAGTCGTTCTATACTTGTGTTTATGCGATATCACGATTTTTGATTGTGGATGATTTAATGTCTCCACGATCTACTTTTGAAGGAATATGGTAGTATCGTGCTAAAGCGCACATTCTATCAGCTGCAGTTCTGGCGCCTCAGTCCCAATACTGTAAAACTCAATGTACATTCACATCACATTAACGCAGTGGTAGAGTTACACTCACAGGACACTGCACTTATTCGCAATCACAAAAGTTCATTATTTGAAGCAGCGGTTTTCAAACCCTGGGTCGCGACCCTCGGGTGTGTCGCCAGGATGATTTAAGGAAAATAAAATAAAATAAAAAAATTAAAATTAGTTTGCATAAAATCATAGTATATAGGCCTATATAAAAGAAACACGTGAAATATGGATATTTAAATAATTAATAGATTAATAAAACGAAAGAAAAAACTGCATGCTGCTCTGTGAGTCACGGCGCTTCACAAGTTGACGGAAACGAAACCGAGACGGCGGTTTGTTTGTTTTCTTTATTTTACAAAAGCACAGTGTTGTGTTTTTTTGCGAGTGTACAGAAATATAAGTGAAAACTTTGCAGTTTCGAATGATGTCCTGTACAAAATAAAGGAGTATATTTTTATGATTCCATCGCGCTGGCGCCACACACACACACACACACACACACACACACACACACACACAACATATTCCAGTATTGCAATCTTGACATCGCAGCCTGTTCATTAGCAAAATAAAATAGTCAACCTAACATCTTTAATCGCTTTAAATGATTTCGTTTTGGCTTGTTTATAGTTCTTTTTTTTTTCATTCTTGTTCTGTTCTGAATATCATTACATTTAAAGGATTTGTTGTGGAATATTTTTAGTGTATTTTTTAAGCATAAAAACGATAGTAGGCTATTAATTGGTTAAAATTCTTATGATCGGTTGGTTAACCGGTTAATTAGCATCCCTGCATACTATAGCTAGATCAAAAAAGTGCTCAATCAACTTTGTTGTGATCGCGTCAAGGATCAGCCAGTGCTTGTGCATCATCAAAAGCAGTTGTTAACTATAAATGAGAATAAAGTCAAATGCGCCTTTAGCCCCATTGTATAAGAATAGGCCTATATAGGCCTATGGGTCGCGTCAATAAAAAAAATAAAAAAAAAAGGTCGCTTTTGAAAAAGTTTGAAAACCACTGCTTTAAAGCTTTGCCGGGTAAACATTTCATTGCCGTTCTGTTCTGACATGATGCACTTTTTCTGAACAGGTATGCCCGAAGCTCGCGCGCGCGCGCGCACTGTCAAACAGCGCCAATCTTTCGCGTCTGATTTTTGTTGGGTCAGACCCATCTGTTAGCGATGGGGGGCCGAGACTGATAGAGCTACAAACAAGCCACTTTGAAATTTTTTTTGGCCCTCCCCTCAACAAAGATTAAATAAACATGATCCTCCCCTATTTTCCTCCGTTTGTCCATTCCATAAATACCGAATGGAGTTTGATAGAATTGGAGTGTTTTGGGAAATTTGCTTTTTACATCTTGATTCCTATTAATAGTATTGCCATGAAAGTTTTTAATTAAATAGAATAAATTCCCTCCAGACTTTAAGCAAAACATAATTTTATGAAAGTATTCTTATATCTTTATAACGAACTTACGATGTAAAGTTAAAAACTGAATGCATTTTAAACTGTCAGGCTGTCAGGATGAAGCTTGAGCAGAAGTCATTTTGGGTTTATGGTAATGATACTATGACAAATTCTTGAAAATTTTGTCAACCCAGAAAATTACTACCATTTTGATATTGTTGAGGTTAGAATCGTGCTTGGAAAGTGCCAGAAAACGTGTGACCCTCATAGTTCTGACTACTACACCCTTGATTAGGGCTAAAATATGTTGGTTTTCATATATGTTAGTAGTTCAAAAAACTGTAATTGACAGAATACTAATCTTCTCGACACAAACAGAATGCAGATTGAATACTTCTAATGTAGAAAGAGGGTGATTTACTGTGACTCAACTCTTTATGGTCCTACAGACAGAAAGAAGCTTTTCCTGTCTCTGGGTTTCTGTAAATTTAGTTTGACTGACATTGAACAGATGTGTCATAGCTGATACACTTGGAAGGGCAAACAGAGTTCTGAAACAGAGCCATCTATACTTGTTGGAGACCATCAGAGGGACATTGTGCTGCATTGAAAACAGTAATTTAGTTTTATGAAGCCGCTTTACACCCTGTCTCAGACCCTTGGAATTGAACAATTAAACATTTTTGCCTGCTTTGCCTCAAAGACGCCTATGTAAACACACTCTTTGAACTACAATGCATATTCACGGTTGGTCTATTTTGGATGGTTGGATCAGAATTGCAGATTTGTTCTCTTGCCAATATTTTCATTGATCCATCCTTTACTAACAGTATTTTTGCGAATACTCCATTACATCGTGCTAATCCACAGTGAAACTGATGTGAACAGGAACCTTGGTTAAAAATAAACTTTTTGTGAGTTGAATGTGCTACCTCAGAGCCAAGAACAGCACAATGTTGGGTCAATTTTACTTTCAAATGTCTTTTTGGACAACGGCATTTTTTTACTGAACATTTACCTATTAAATTCAACTCCTCAATTTACAAAAAGGTCAGGCTATAACCAGAAATAAATGTATTTTAAAATGTCTATACTTTAAAACTTTAAAAGTTTTAAGGTGAAAGGTAGGTATGTAGATGGATTGATGTGAGATAGACAGACAGCCAGACCCTGTACATACGTGTATATAAGATGGCAGCACGCGTCCCCTCATTCAGGTTTATGCTAAGGAGCCAAGACGAGGGCCCCGGCCATTCAGCGGTGGTTCAGGAATGTGGCAGGAGGGACGTAATATCTCTTTTCCCTCCATCAGGGAACAAGGGTTGCATCAGCAACCAAGATGTTCCCCATCTGTCAGTCACTACAACATTATGTTGACTGACAAATAGGGTCCCTATGGAAAATGCCACAACCACTGAACTGGAAGCTGTAATGTTCCCTTTTAGCAACTGCTCCCATTGAGTTGTAACCTACCCAGAACCCCACGTAAGCCCAGAATGATAGTCCTCCATCCCAACGGTATGGAAGGGACAGGGCTTACAATGGAGATGGTCATAACTGCTGTTCCTTTACATTGTTATTTCATGGAAAGAGAGCTTCAGTTCTCAAGTCCCTCTTTTCAGCCATGACAAATGTTTGTTAATGCTGGGGAAGTGTACCTAGTCCAATGGAGATGCACTCTATGGAGGCCACATCCTACCCATAAGGAGGAACATGTGGAAACACACATATGGACTGACCTGTGGGGCAGTGCTACAGATGGAAAGACCTCTGTGGTAGGTCCTGTCTAGACAGGGATGGAACTACTACAGACACAGAAGTTGGGCAGAGCAAAATCTTCCCAGGGAAAGACATGGGTTTACCGACAGGGAAACCGTACAGTGGAATAATACACATATGGGATTACCATGGGGGAATCACAACACATGGGGCATCTTACAGGGGCTGACCAAGCAGGAATGCACCTGAGTACTGGGCCGGTATGCATCCGCCGCATCTGACTGGCGAAGGATGCTTGGAGAAAACTCAATCCAGGGTTCACCAAGTGGGGAACTCACCTGGAAAGGTGAATGGTGTTGCAAGCGAGACACCAAGCCAGCCTTCCCATACATTTTTTCTGTTTGTACCCAACACATGGGAAGAATCCGGCTCAACCCCGAGATTGTAGAATATCTCCCAGCCCGCAGCTCTGCAGATGTCAGCCAAAGAGGCACCTCGTGCCAACGCCTAGGAGGAGGCAACACTCCAAGTGGAGTGAGCTCTGACTCCGAGGAGACATGGCTCACATTGAATCCAAGGTGATGGCATCCACTATCCAGTCGGACAACCTCTGCTTGGAGACAGCCTTTCCCTTCTGCTGATCTCCAAAGCAGACAAATAGGTACTCAGAGCTTCTGAAGCTCTGCATTCGGTCCAAGTAAACGCACAGGGCATGAACGGGACACAGCAATGCCAGGGCTGGGTCTGCTTCCCTCGGGAGCAGCGCTTGCAAGTTAACCACATGGTCCCAGAAGGGAGTTGTGGGAACTTTGGGCACGTATCTGGGCCGGGGTCTCAGGATGACGGGAGAATAAGCCGGCCCAAACTCAAGGCACGATTCACTGACCGAAAAGGCCTGCAGGTCCCCTACCCTCTTGATGGAAGTGAGCACGGTTAGGAGCGCTGTCTTTAGAGACAGGATCATAAGCTCAACTGACTCAAGCGGCTCAAAGGAAGCTCTCTGCAGATCAGAAAGGACCAAAGAGGGATTCCAGGAGGGGGTGAAATGTGGCCTGGGAGGATTTAAACTCCTGGTGCCTCTCAGGAACCTGACAACCAGGTTGTGCACAGGGGAGTGTCTCAGCATGCAAATTCCTCTCGCCAATCCCACTGGCTGTTTTTCTAAAACTCAGAGGTGATTGGGGCTCCCAAGTGAGACTCCATTTATCAGTCAACATAACTTTGTATTGACTGACAGATGTGGAACATGTAGTGGTAGTATGTTCCAGTTCTTTGAAAATTTGTGAAGTTTTGTTCCCATGTTCTCAACATGGGGTTCATGATAAAGATTGTAAGATTGAAAGTATTTGCTACATGATAGTTTGCAGAACTGTGCAGTAACTTCAGAAAAGGCTGTGTAGCACAGACATGGCATTTTACACAAGCTCGAGCAGGTGCGTCACAGCACTACATACTGTAGCACATTATAATGATGAAAAACAAAACTCGCTGAGATCAAAACACAGTGGCAGGTTGCCACACACGTGCACACCCACAACTGCTCCTTAAGAAATGTGGCGGAGAACAGTAGCCACCCAGTTTATGTCAGAGTACTCTGGCTCTGATTTGTAGCCTAAATAGATGCTCCTTTTTTCCTCCTAGAGATGCTCCGTGTGTGTGTGTGTGTGTGTGTGTGTGTGTGTGTGTGTGTGTGTGTGTGTGTGTGTGTGTGTGTGTGTGTGTGTGTGTGTGTGTGTGTGTGTGTGTAGCGAGTTGACCTGAGAGAGTGAAAGAATGAGAGGAAGAGGTACTGAACAATTTGTGTTCATATCTCTCCTCCATCTTCACATCAAGGACACTGCATGCCACTGCTGAAGCTGCCGGTCGTCATGGAGACTAGCGTTAGTTGCCTTGGGCACCATAGGGATTGCAGGTGATGAAAGCTGCTTGAGCCACATGAGGTTGAATTGACCTTTGACCCTGGGATGGTTGGATCAGCAATATCAAAAGTTTAAGTTGTCCACTCAGAGACTATGGTGCAGGTCACACGAAAACATGCTAATAGACAGATAATATTAAGAGTTAAATTAAGCACTCTAAATTTTAGCCCATTATTTTTGTATTTAATTTTTGCTACATTATTTTCATGAAAAGAAGCACATTTTATTTACAATTAAACCATTATGTTTTCTATGTTTATTATTTTTTTAAACTATTATTAAATGTAATTTTAAATGTAATATAATAATATGTCTATTTTTATAATTGTCAAATTAAATATTATACTATGTAATAAATCAGGGCCTGAATTTTAAAGGGAAAAGGAAATTCCTCCTTTGAAGGATTCCTCCTTTTGTTTTGTTTTTTACAATTCCTAATCCCTAAATATTTGCTGACTCAATGTATTTATTTTTTCAAAATGGGGTAATTTTTGAGCAATAGCTTATTTCAAGGAAGCTTATTTCAAATTTTGAATTGAATTTAGAAACAATCAGTAAGCAGTCAGTAAAATAAGAACAAATAAATTACAAGCAGTAGCACAAATAAATGCAATTTAATAAAGATACAAATGAAAGGTAGGTGTAGCAGCAGTCTTCAGGTACAGGATACAGAAATACTACAGAAGTTGAATAAATTTATCTAATGTAAAAAAAACACTGGATATTCTTAACTGTAAATTGAAAATATGACATATCATGTTACCACAAGTTAATATGACATCCCCACGAGTTAATGCCGTAGCCACGACAAAACAAAGTGAACCGAACATGTCCTCTTCCAGTCACCGTACTTTGGACCACTGAGCAACAATCCAGTTATTTTTCTCCTTAGCCCAGTTAAGACACTTTTGACGGTGTCTCTGTTTCAGGATTGGCTTGGTACTAGGAATATAACAGTTGTAGCCCATTTCCTGAAGATGCCTGTACGTGGTGGCTACATGCCACTGACTGCAGTTTGAGTCCACTCCTTGTGAAGTTCTCCCAAGTTATTGAATCTTTGCTTTACAATCAACTAAATTCTGTGGTCATCCCTGTTGCTTGTCCACCTTTTCCTACCCCACTTTTCCCTTCCAGTCAACTTTCCATGAATGTGTTTCGATACAGCACTCTGCGAACAGATAGCCCTTTCAGCGATGACCTTCTGTGGCTTACCCTCCTTGTCAAGGGTGATGATGATCCTCTTCTGGACAATTGTCAAGACAGCAGTCTTACCCATGATTATTGGTTGCTTGTAATGAACTAGAACTAGAGATATCCGATGTTTATACTGTATGAATGGAAATTTAATCAAACTCGAAATTAGATGTTTTTTTTGGTTTTTTTAGCTGTAGGCCGTAATTATTGACATAAAAAAGGATTGAAACAGTTTAATTTACACGTTATGAGTCTAGAATATATTCGCTTTTCACTTTGTTATATATATACATTTGCTTGTGCAGTTACACAGAGAAATTACACATAGAATCACAGTACATATATATGTACTGTTCGGCAATATTGCAGCGAAAGAAATTTGACTGACTGTCATTCCCTCCACAAGAAAATATTTTTGTGGCCTAACTTCAGAAAGAAAAAAGTCAGTAGAATGTGCGTTTTTCATCCTTATCATTGTGTATTTATTTATTTATTTATGTGTAAATGCTCTTTGAAATTGATCTGTCAGTGGGGGGAAGGAGAGCAGGTCTGGAGGATTTTGCTGTGTGAGGACATCGAATCGGGGAAGGAGGAGTTATTCCTACATGGGCCTCGTTGATAAGACTCTGTGTCTAATATGCGCCTCTGTGTCCAAATCATAAAGGGACTTAGTGAAGGCTTTACAGAGCAATCCTCTATCCCAGCAGCCAGCCTCAACAAACCGGCATAAATAACCCTCCTACCATTCTGGTCAAGACAGGAAGAGGAATTCAGTAAGGGTAGAGATATTTTGTGTGCACGTGGGTGTGTATTTGCAAGTGATTATTAGTGTTTTTGCGTTGGGGTGGCATAAATAAAGCAGACGGACCACTAGTGCATTGTGATTTACTCACTGTGTACATTTAGAGATTGTGTGTGTTCAGTATTGGCGGAATGCTACAAGCTAAGGCCAGTAACTCATGGCATTTAGTAAATGAAACAAGATACAATCTGCTAAGATGTCATATACTTATACAATAAGCAAAATAGTGGCGTCTTGCAAGTAAATACAACTCACAATTCTTCAGAAAATGTAAAATTGCAATTAATTTATATCCCGTTGCAGGTGTTTTACCAGGCAAATGATATACTAATCTGGTGTTTACTGCAGTGTTTCTCAAACTTTAATGGTCATGCCCCCCTTTAAACCTTTAAAAAATCTTCTCGCCGGAACACGGCAGTGGAGCGGTGCATTCACAATTGCAGCTTGTGATACCGTCCACTAAAGAGGTGCTTTTCTATGGCGAGGAACTTCTATGTCTGGCTTGTTCAGAGGGTGACATGTAAACGGTCTGAAGAAGAATGATTCAGTAGAATTGGTGTTAGGTGCCACTTTAAAAAGGCAGAGCGCGAATCGCTATCCATGCACTTAAAAGTTATTGCAATGGCTGCTATTTCAGGTGCTATCAATGATGAAGAATGAAAATAGCAGTGCTTTCTTATTAAATACCATGGCTTTACGATTCGTTTAACTGAAGATTTTTCACTGACATTGTGTTCAAGCATGCATGTTTGATGAAGTAAAAAGATGATTTAGAGAGTTGACAAGGAAGGAGGGAGAGTGTCAAGCACTCGTGAATGAAATATCCCATTGTAGTATGTGTCAGCTTGACCTAAAGAGAAGGTTTACGTCCATTTGTGCAAAAAAAAAAATGTCTAACAAGCACAGCAGAGAAGCTATGATTCTGATTCCCACATCTTTCACACAAATGACACAATCATTTTGACGTGGAAGTCTTTGAATCACAGCTACAAAGTGCCAAATTTTAGCACTGGGGCCGTTCACACTGAATGCATTTTTATATTCCACTGCACTTTTTTCCTTTTTTTTTTTATGTAAATACTCTAGATGGACATCTTTAACTGCTTTGCTTGCATTAAGGCCAATTTACACCACACAGACAAACGCCAACAAACCTGTGTTACCCCTGTCGGTGTCTGTTGCCATTAGTCGGGGTTTGTTTTGTCTGTGTGGTGGGAATTGGCCTTTAAAATAAATTCAAAGTTTAAAAAAATTCTCTACCTTGTGCTTTTTTTCCCATTCCACTGACCTGTGTCTCATGTTTTTAACAGCAAAAACACAACTGTTAAACACACAAACCCCCACAAATTGTGCTGCTTTCATAAGTAAACGAAACAAAAATGTTTGGTAGATTGGACGTATTTGCATTTCCAGGCTGAATGATTTTCACCCTAATTCGGCAAGTCTCAGTTTCAATAAAAGCAGAGTCCTGTTAAATGCAAAGAGGAACGGGAGCATGGTTTATATGGTGAACCCTGCAGCATGGTGGCATTTTGTCCTTTTTAGGGGCACCAATTAAGTCGCTCTCCCATTAAACGGCAAATTCAGCCATTATGTAACAATTCATCAGCTTTAATAGTCGGACGTTTAAAGTGTGCCAGCTTTATTTCACATTCAATGCTATGGCCGTTTGTTTGAGGCCTGTTTTACACCTCCACCAGTAGCATTAAGCTAGATGGCTTGTATCACAGAGGCAGCTTTTGTTTGTGCTGGCCCCCATTACTCCGATTTCACAGTCGCTTATGAATCACACACACTAGGGAAGAAGAAACGGGGTCATGTCTTCTGTAATTACCCCCATTACGGTCGTCCGTAATCTCCAAATACCTCCTTGTGTATGTTGTGTGTGAGTGTGTGTGGACATGAAAACATAATACAAAGAGATTCATTTTACATCCAAAAGCGTGAAAATTTAAAGATGTGTAGTTTAATGGATGTACTTAAAGCACGCTATCACTATACTATTGTATATACTAATACAGTAAGTATTAACTCATCCCACACGGTTTGTGCTTCAGATATGAATTAAACCTCAAATTATAATAAATGAGGTGGGAATTTGCATAAATTTTAAAGCACATCATGTCAAAAAGGTGATCAGCCTTTAAACATTAAATAACCAAACATTGATTTTGTTTTTCCTGACAAGCAGAAAAACAAATATTTGAAATGCCTTTCCACTCATTGATAGCTCTTTTGGTATTCAGGTATTTAGGCATTTGAATTATGAAATGTCTTTTTTGACAATGAATCTAAAAATCTAAAAATCTGTATCTGTACAAAAGCACCCATAAGGACTTTCTGAGTAATTCTCATCACAATTTAGGCTCTATTGTGTATGTATCTCTCTTTCTCTCCTGCAAATACTGCAATGTAGGGATTTACTCAGTGGGCATTTAAGTATTAGAAACAATAAGGACCGCAAAACATTCATTATGCTCCTCAACATCCATGTAAAATCATATCTGACTCCGCACCATTGTGTCATGTGTCTTTGGAAGGAACAAATTGAATAGTCAATCAATTTTTATCCCATATTTTTGGTCTCAAGTTGATTACAGATGTAAAACACTTATCTACAGGGACTACAATAACCAAGACTGAATTTTATATCACTCCTGACATATACTGTATGTAATAACCATAATGCCATCAATGTGTTCAGTGATAAGATTTAGCTATCCGCCGGTCCACACAAAACTGCATGACAAGCTTTAATTTTTTTCAGAATCAGACTGCCTGTTCTTCATGAAATTTAAATGTCACCTTGCCTGTTTATATATATATATATATATATATATATATATATATATATATATATATATATATATATCAGTGATGGGCCGTGCATTTCACACCTAGGCCTCCAGTGAATTAATAACCTTTAATAGCGTGGCAGCACACAGACTCTCTATAATTGTTGTGAAATTGCTGTTTTTATTTTGCACCGGCAGTTATAGGGTTAATGCGGTGAGTTCGGGAAAGGCCGGTAGAGAGAAACGAGCGGGTGAGTTCGGTGTGTGTGTTAGTGTAAATTAGGCTACAGTGATTCTTGCATTCCGATTATAAGTTCAGAAACGGAGCCTCCCATGTCTTATCCTTCAAGCGTTACAATAGTCCCTTGTCAGACGTTACAATAGTTTGAATATTTGAAAAAAACATTAGATCATAAATTAAGAAGAAAATCCTATTCACCACGGAAAAAACGGGGGCAAAAAAAGCATTATACTCACCAAAACTACTGATTATGTTTTACACAAAATCCATCCTAATTTCTTTCCTCAAAAAGACTTCAATTACTCTGGTGTAGGCTACAGGTTATCTGTGCGTTTCAGTCCCAACAACCTTTTCTATCGCCATCGAATAAGAACACATCGAATAGAGTTCCGTGAACCTGCTGGGGGTCGAGGAGGGAAAGAAACATTAATTTGTGGGTTGAAAAACTATTAAATCTACAGGAATGTATTTTAGTTTCTGCAGTTCGCTACAGATGCGGTAGGCTAGCTAAGCCTCTGACTACCAGTAATAGTACGTGCTCTGACCATCCAATCAAAGGACGTGAAAATGCCGACGTTATTGTACACCTGCTAGAGGGCCCCTGTGCAGTCAAATAGAAATCTGATTGGCTGATTAAATCTGACTGATTATCTGATTGGTTAAAGCAACCGTTTCATTTCCATTCATTTTAAGCTACAGGCGCCCGCAATGTCGATTATGAAGGACTACAAGGCAAATTTATTTTACCCTGGCAGCACATGATGGCTAAAATATAATTGGATAAAAGCGCTAAAATAAATATACAATACTGAAAGCAACGCAACCAAGAGAAAAGCTGTGAGATTAAGAGAATGGGAATAATTCTTGGGAATAATTGAATACTCATTCATGGAAAAAAATATATTAAAGTGCAAGTCAGTGATTCTGATAGTGTTTAGGTCAGCAGAGAAGGCCTTGCTGGCCCTGACAGCCCACCACTGATATATATATATATATATATATATATATATATATATATATATATATATATATATATATATATATATATATATATATATATATATATATATATTTCATTTATTACAAGAAACAGCCTAGCATGAATAAGAGCAGGGAGAGCAGCAAATAACCCCCTTAGGGTAAACAGAACAGAACCAACAAAAATGTATTGCACATATCATTAATGTCAATATTTTAATGTACAACATAATTCGAGAATTTAGTCTGATTCAAAGAGGAACCAGAATGCCAAATCCTGCCTGGACGAGAGGAGGAGCTGGGGATGGAGGAGGGTAATTAGCTCATGAGAAACGTGATAGCTGCTTGTTACGCCCTCTAGGCGTATGTGTTTTGTTTTCTCTCTGTGTGTTTTCTGTTGCAGGTGCCTCGCCCACCATTGGTTCAGCCATTTAAATTTGCTCCAGCCAATTGCTGCCTGTCTTGTGATCAGCCAATCATACACTGAAGGAGCTTATATATGAATACAGTGATAGGCGTCATATTCCTATATGTAGACGTGGATCAGCTGAGAGTCATCTGATGCAAGCTTGACTAATGTGACCTGCCAGAACTAATGCTACGCTTGATTTATTTAAATACACATTGTCGCACTGTTGACAAAAACAGCTAAAACCAGACCAAGCTGGAGAAATTTGAAAAAGTAATTTGTTCACAAATCCAACTTCACTGTTCAAGCTATTTGTTTTTGATTCAATTAAAGGAACTGGCTCATAGGACTCATTTGTTCATGAATTGGATTGCGCTGGTCATGCTGTATATTTTTTATTTTTGCACTAAATAGAACCACCTCTTAAGAGTCATTTGATTGTGAATTGGACCACAATGGTGTGGTTGAATGTTTGTTTTTGCTGTGAGAACAACTCAACAGAAAAATGTTTCTTGTGGCACGCACTGTTATTTTTATTGCATCACATTTAATACAGAGAGCAAACTGACGTTAACGAGTAAAAAAATGCAATTTGTTTTTCCGTGGCACTGAATATTCATCAGGGGGGAGCCACATCTCAAACGCAGGAAACACTGTATTTACCCTATCAAATGCAATAATTTACCATCTAATTTGTCTATCCAAGCAGCATGAAAGCGACACTGAAAGTGTCTTGATGACGATGAGACAATGTATTTTGCTCTCTTATTCCATTCCCTGTTCTTTCTCACAGAAAAGAGTAAGAACAGATCTTATATTTCTGAGTTCCCTCATCAGGCAGCATATCAGAGGATTCAAATTACACACAAAGCCCTTTGAGCAGCAAGTCAAGCCCTCAGTCTCTCAGGAATAGCATCCTCTGGTATGTAGTCCTTGCCTCCAACCAAGTAATCTCACTGGAGGACACTGCGGTGACACAGTCGGGTAATTGCTTTCTGCTTAACCGGGTCCATGGCTCTTGTAAAACAGAGCTTCATCTGCTTCTCAATGTAGGCATATGAAACGAGACCAGAGAACTTTCCTCCAAACTAAAAACTCCTCCCTGCCTCCTGAGACACCAGTGGGCATCTGAAGGACTGCCGATCGATATCTCTACTGAACGTGAGATCAATATTTCATTTTCAGGAGTTTTCTTTAATAAACAGAATCATTTGCGGGACGAATATTGCATATGGCAGCACTATTACTCACATTAACACGCCACAAGGCCAGTCAGTTATTAGTCCTTGTGGAATAACAATACTTATTTGTCCTGTGATTACACGGTTGAAATGCAACCCCACAAGACTGCGCTTTTGGCTGGGCCCATTAAAACTGGTTCTGAATTGTTCTTTTTACATCTCACAACCTTTAACTAAGTGCTTTTTGCAAATATTGACAATCTTGCATCATCAGTGTTTTCCTGAGGTACCTTTATGATTTGCATGTAGCTACCTCTCATATTAACCATAAATTTGTTGTGTGTTAAAATGACTCTCATGATGTATTTGAGATTTGTATGTACCTGATGTACAAATTCAGAGTATGGGTTACCATACCTGGCCTTCACGTCATGTCACTGTCACTTGATTTGGGCTGTTTGTGGGCTAATTTCAGGAGTGTTATTCACACAGATTGTAAATGAGAGAGCTACTCCAATAGTTGTTGAATTCACTAATTCACCCCAACATGACAGCAAGAACGGGATGAGAGGGAAAAACAAAGGATTTCTATCTTGGCGGGGGAAGACACATACACAAACAGAGGCTTACACGAGCACTTGAGTGGACACTTTTAGTGTGGGGTTGGTTGATATAAGGGCCTTGTGCATATCTCTGGCTCAGATTCAAAGTCACTTTATTGAGAGGCTGCAGAAGAAATCTGGTGCATCCCCTACTGTTGCGCTCTCTCTCTCTCTCTCTCTCTCTCTCTCTCTCTCTCTCTCTCTCTCTCTCTCTCTCTCTCTCTCTCATATATTCATATATAATCATTTGCAAAAAGGGAATTAAAGGGATAGTTCACCCGAAAATGAAAATTATGTCAGTATTTACTCGCCCTCATGTTGTTCCAAACCTGTATGCTAAAACAAAAGGAGAATTTTGAAGCAGCTCTTGTTTGACAGTTCATAGTGACAGTGTCTGTCAAGATCTAAACAGGATAAAAGCACCATAAAAGTAGACCATATGACTTGGTTTATTTGAGATTTATCTAAAAAATACTTACTATTTAGTCTCTCTCCAATATCATACACCAGCGCTGGGGCAAAGTTACTTTTAAAAGTAATGCATTACAATAATATGTTACTTCTGAAAAAAGTAACTAATTGAGTGGCTTAGTTACTTTTAATGGAAAATAATGTCTTATGTTACTCATCTTTGCTGGGTTTGCTTGTTTGTTTGTTTTAATGACAAAAAATATATATTTTTGGGGGCAAATGTTCATTTCACACCAAAAGAGAAATAAGTCTCAGGCTGAAGGCAATGCAATGCAAATGCATACCTAAACAGTAGAGGGTGCAGCTCAAACAAACCTTTGAGCTGTGCTGCTATTCTGGATCGCAGAAGAATAGGACACAGAAGAAATTTCAACACTCTTACCTCACCAATAAAAATAAATAAAACTTAAATACAAATGTGACTAAAGTCATTTTTGATTATCCATAAAGTTGAATTGGATCATCAAAAGTCGGCAGCAAAGACATTGGTTAATAAATTGAGATTAGTGTCATTTAAAATATTTATATATACAAGTGGGATGAGTAAATGCATGCTCACATTTAGTCTAGAACTGCAGTAACCACCATGTTTGCACAGCGCACGTCAACATCTCTGCACTTTTAACATGGGGACAGGAGAGCTGTCAGTCAAGAAATGGGCAAACAAAGTAACTTAGGGTGCTTTCACACCTGGATCGATTGGAGACGTTGTTCCGAAACAAAGGGGCGTTTCCCTTTTGGCCCGGTTCGTTTGGTCATATGTGAACACAACAATCGCACTCTGAATCGGAACAAAACAACCTAGCCGAGACCGCCTAGAAGAGGTGGTCTCGGCTCGATTCCATACGAACCCTGGAGCGGTTCGTTTGTAGTGAGAACACAACCGACCCACGAACCGGAACAAATCAACTTTTGGCAGGGTGGTCTCGTACCTTTATGTACTGCTGTCGGAGTTTTTTCGCCTTTGTGTGGCACTGCTCGAAGGACCATTCATAACCCCTCTCTTTCATTTTATAGCTGATCTTCTTGTACACTTCGGTGTTCTTGTGTGTAGTGTCCAACATCCGGGAGATGTGTTCTTCCGACCAAATATCTATGAGGCATTTCACCTCTTTGTAGCACCAAGTCAACCCGCGATTCATTTTGTGTTAGGCTACTGTTGTCATGGCGATGTCCCACAATGGAATGCGCGACCTGCACGCATGAGGTAGTGACGTAATGGCGTAAGGAAAGCCCTGGAAGGGTGCGCGGTTTGGACCGCTTTACAACAGTGTGGTGTGAACAGAGTGACTATTAAATTGATTCGGAACAAAGTATTCTGTTTCGGATCTGTTCCGGAACAAAACAAATCGATCCAGGTGTGAAAGCACCCTTAAGATGTTTTGTTGTAAATTTAAAAGTAATGTGTTACTTGAGAAAAGTAATCTGATTACATAACTTATGTTACTTGTAATACATTACCCACAACAGTAACACAATGTTGTTGATAAACAAGAACATGCACGCACAAACAAATGTGTGTAAGTAACATAACAAATAAACTATATCAAATTATCTATAGCCCAAAGGAGTGGAGAGCAAAAGTTCAAAGTACAAATAGTCTAAATTTGATCAAGTTAACTAGGTTTGAAAAAGTAAGTACACATCTCATTTCAAAATTGATCCGGAATGCGAAATTGTAGGTTTTATGCATTGTAAGTGTTAAGTCAAATACTGGGTGGTGACTATTTGACATTATGGCACTGTTTTATATTTAATGTGCAGTTTGTGTGCTTCATATGAATGTTGTTTCATTTGAATTAGATTTCTAAGCTTTGATAGCCTGACAAGCCAGACCCACATCAAGATGTTGGGTCTGGGAACACACAATCGGCAGGGCTCAATCTGAGGGGCGGGATAAACGGTTGTCTTTCAAATTCCCTCTGCACGCAATAGGATAGCGCTACAACCAACCAGAGCAAGGTGACGTAGTCAGAGCGACGGACTTCAGTGCCGTTCTTAGTTCTTTTCTCAAAGAAAAGCTTAACTCCAAGTTCCCTTTCGAGGGAACTCGAACTGCGTCGGTGACGACACTAGGGGAACGCCCTTCAGCGTAGCGCGTCTGAATTTATGAATGAAACCGAATCCAATCCTATTGGCGTTGCGTGATGACGTAGCGTGTGACGGCATAAGCGGATGTATACAAAAGCACGCCGGCACACAGAAATGTCAGCTTTTTGCTATTCAGCAAGCGCTCTGTGTATGTGTGAACAAGTCTGTCCTATTTGGTGTTGTATGTCCTGTTAAAGTATCTTGCAATAAGATTCTGTGGCTGGGATCTCGCGTTTGCCGAGGCAGCGCGTAGGTTTAAGGTTTGCCTTGCAGTTGCAATACAGAATCTAGTAGCTCGGATCTCGCGTTTTCCGAGGCAGCGCTTAGATTACGAGTGTATTTTGCAATAAGATTCTGTGGCTGGAATCTCGCGTTTGCCGAGGCAGCGTGTAGGTTTAAGGTTTGCCTTGCAGTTGCAATACAGAATCTAGTAGCTCGGATCTCGCGTTTGCCGAGGCAGCGCTTAGATTACGAGTGTATTTTGCAATAAGATTCTGTGGCTGGAATCTCGCGTTTGCCGAGGCAGCGCGTAGGTTTAAGGTTTGCCTTGCAGTTGCAATACAGAATCTAGTAGCTCGGATCTCGCGTTTGCCGAGGCAGCGCTTAGATTACGAGTGTATTTTGCAATACGATTCTGTGGCTGGAATCTCGCGTTTGCCGAGGCAGCGCGTAGATTTAAGGTTGCCTTGCAGTTGCAATACAGAATCTAGTAGCTCGGATCTCGCGTTTGCCGAGGCAGCGCTTAGATTACGAGTGTATTTTGCAATAAGATTCTTTGGCTGGAATCTCGCGTTTGCCGAGGCAGCGCGTAGATTTAAGGTTGCCTTGCAGTTGCAATACAGAATCTAGTAGCTCGGATCTCGTGTTTGCCGAGGCAGCATGTAGGTTACGAGTCTACTTTGCAGTTTGCTGTGTGAGTACGAGGCATGAACAGTCAGCTCCTGAGGGTGCTGGCTGTGTTCATTGAGAAATAACTCGCCGCACACGTGCGTTTCGGGTATCTCAGCCTCGCGCCTGTTGACTTTCTTCTCGAGAGATGAAAGCCAAATATCTTGTGTACTACTCGAATCTCGCATTTGTTAAGGCAACGCGTTACGGGTCTGCAATAAAAGGGACACACGCGATCTGATAAATAATACTGTTTAGGTGCGAGGCATTCACAGTCAGCTCCTGAGGGTGCTGGCTGTGTTCATTGAGAAATATCTTGACGCGTACAGCCGTGCGCTGTCAGGTGTTTCAGTCTCGCGCCTGTTGACTTTCTTCTCCAAGGATGAAAGCCAAATTATAACGGCTCGAATCTCACGTTTGCCGAGGCAGCGTGTAGGTTACGGGATCGTATAATTAAATATAAAACAGTATTCCAGTGTTATGGCTGCATTTAATTCCGAGGAGTTAAAGTAATTAAAAATTGTATCTGACTTAGAACTTGGTTAGATATTTTAATTCAGCCTACCATCTGAAGGAGAGTATCGCTTCTAGAGGTCCCCCTCAAAAAAAAAAAAAAAAGCTGAGCTTGGGACTCTAGGCGGCGCTCTCGCCCAAAGCCTTTCAGGCCAGGAAGGCGAAAGGGAAGAGGTCCTAACTCCTGTGAGACCTCCAAGGGCCGCCCCCCCGGAGAGAGAGCGATCGAGGTCCCCTCTCTCCTCGGACCCTCAGGATGCTGGCGTCGGTATCCCGCCGTCTCTGACGCTTCGGGTCACGCCAGCTTCCAGCGAGCACACGCTGCTTTTTCTGCCCCGAAGGCCTGCAGTCAAACAGCGTTTGGGTTCGCACACGGTGGGTCGTTGTCGGTTTTCCCCTGCCGGTCATCCGCTTCAGGGTGCCGTCAAGGACTCGCACAAAACACTGGACACCAGTCCCGAGGGGCTGGTTCCTTTGGTGAATTTCGTAGAGGCATGGCAAAACCTCACGGATATTTCTCCATGGGTCCTGCGCACTGTAGAAATTGGGTACAGACTGCAGTTCCGCGTCCGCCCACCAAAATTCAACGGGGTGGTTCGGACGGCAGTGCACCCAGAGCAGGGTCTGGTGTTGGAACAGGAAGTCAACTCACTGCTGGGAAAAGGGGCCATAGAGCATGTTCCCCCACCAGTCAGGGAGTCCGGGTTCTACAGCCGGTACTTCATAGTTCCAAAAAAGGATGGAGGGTTGCGTCCAATTGTAGATCTGAGGCATCTGAATCGGTCTCTGAGGAGGTTTAGGTTCAAGATGCTCACTATTCCCACCATCGTGAGTCAAATCCAATCCGAGAATTGGTTTGTCACGATAGATCTAAAAGACGCCTATTTTCACATCTCCATCCTTCCATCACACAGGAAGTTCCTGAGGTTTGCTTTCGGGGGCGAAGCTTACCAATATCGGGTTCTTCCATTCGGCCTAGCACTCTCCCCTCGCACTTTCACCAAGTGTATGGATGCAGCTCTAGCACCCCTGAGGCTCGAGGGCATCAGGGTGCTCAATTATATCGACGACTGGCTTATATTGGCCCAGTCGAGAGAGCTAGCGATTCGGCATCGAGATGTCGTCCTCGCCCACATCCAGAGCCTGGGGTTGAGACTCAACACGAAGAAGAGCGTGTTGGCACCAGCCCAGAGAACCATGTTCCTGGGAGTGGTGTGGGACTCGGTCACGATGCGGGCACTATTGTCTCCTGCTCGGATCGAGTCTATCCTGACCTCAGTGTCCAGGATGAAGCTAGGCCAGGCTGTCACTGTCAAACACTTCCAAAGAGTGTTGGGTCTCATGGAAGCAGCGTCCAGCGTGATACCTTCTGGCCTGCTACATATGAGAGCCCTGCAGTGGTGGCTGAAAGCCAAGGGGTTTTCCCTGAGGGAAAATCCGTTCCGCTTGATAAGGGTTACGCGCAGGTGCCTTCGTTCCCTTTCAATGTGGAAGAAACCTTGGTTCCTGTCCCAAGGTCCCAAGTTGGGAGCATTATGCCGCCGAGTTCCGTTTCGACAGATGCCTCCCTCACGGGCTGGGGCGTGGTCATGGAAGGCCGTTTTTCGAGAGGTCACTGGCAGGACCATCATTTCTCTTGGCACATAAATTGCCTAGAAATGTTGGCGGTGTTCCGAGCTCTGAGGAGTTTTCTGCCAGACCTCCAGGGTCGCCACGTTCTCGTGAGAACAGACAATACGTCAGTGGTGTCCTATTTAAACCGCCAGGGGGGTCTGAGGTCGCGCCCTCTCTGCAGACTGGCGCATCAGATCCTCCTGTGGTCCCAGCGGAGACTGTCATCTCTCAGGGCGATGTATGTCCCGGGGGACCAGAACCAGGGAGCAGACATGCTGTCGAGGCAGGGGCTGAGGCCCGGGGAATGGAGACTCCACCCCGAGGTGGTGGAGTTAATATGCGAGAGGTTTGGCCCAGTGGAAGTGGACCTATTTGCGTCTCGAGAGACGACACACTGTCCACTGTGGTTCTCCCTTTCACATCCAGCCCCACTGGGGTTGGATGCCATCGTGCAGACGTGGCCAAGGCTGCGTCTGTACGCCTTTCCCCCAATCGCTCTGCTCCCAGCAGTTCTGGAAAGGGTCCGACGGGACGGGGCAGCCTACTATTAGTAGCCCCGTTTTGGCCGGCCCGGGTATGGTTTTCGGACATCATCCTGCTTCTGGCAGGCCCGCCATGGCAGATCCCTCTGAGGAGGGACCTGTTGTCTCAGGCGGGGGGCTCAGTTCTCCACCCTCGGCCCGAGCTGTGGAAACTGTGGGTCTGGCCCCTGAGGGGGCAAAGTACCTAGAAGCCGGCCTGTCAGCAGAAGTGGTTGAAACTATACTCACTTCCAGAGCTCCCTCCACGAGGAAGTTATACGGCCTTAAGTGGAATGTTTTTTCCATTTGGTGCAGAGAGCGCGATCTGGACCAGTTCACTGCCCAGTGGCTTCAGTGCTGAGTTTCTCCAAGACCGCTTTTCTGCCGGGCTTACCCCGTCCACACTCAAGGTTTATGTGGCTGCCATTGCAGCTTTCCACGCTCCTCTGAGTGATGGTCCTCTGGGGAGGCATCACCTGGTCGTACGCTTCCTCCGTGGAACCTGGAGGATGAGACCTGCGACTCGCACCAGGGTTCCCTCTTGGGACCTGGCAGTGGTTCTCGAAGGGCTGGCCGAGGCCCCCTTCGAACCATTGGAGTCGGCCGAGGCCAAGAACCTTTCGTTTGGGGTGGTCTTTTTGCTGGCCATTACTTCTCTGAGGAGGGTAGGAGATCTCCAGGCGCTCTCTATTTCCAATGGGTGGTTGGAGTTTGCTCCAGGCAACATTAAGGCCATCTTACATCCCAGGCCCGGCTATTTGCCCAAGGTGTCATCTAATGTGGCACCGCCTATGGTTCTGCAGGCATTTCATCCTCCACCTCATGTGACGGCGGATGAGGAGAGACTTCATCTGCTCTGCCCTGTCAGAGCACTTCGGTATTACATCCAGAAGTCCTCCTCATGGCGGAAGTTGGACCAGTTGCTGGTGTGTTTTGGATCGCCCAAGAAGGGGCTTCCCGCCTCTAAGCAGACCATCAGCAACTGGATCGTTCAGACTATTTCCCTGGCCTATCAGGTGCGCAATTTGCCTTCACCTATAGCCGTGAGGGCTCACTCCACCAGAGGCATGGCGCCTCTAGAGCCCTCCTTTCAGGGGTTCTATCCATGATATATGTGAGGCGGCTGGCTGGGCCACTCCACACACATTCATGAGGTTTTACAGTCTGGACCTTCCCTCTACACCCGGTGCACGAGTGCTTTCGTCCTAAGTTGTGCCTGAAGACAGCTTCACACTAGGATGAGCGGGGTTCGTTGTGGTATAGTGGGTATCTCGTTCCCCTAGTGTCGTCACCGACGCAGTTCGAGTTCCCTCGAAAGGGAACGTCTCGGGTTACGTATGTAACCCTTGTTCCCTGAGAAAGGGAACGAGACACTGCGTCGGTTCGCCACACCTCACCCCGCTTGGAGCACTTGCTTCATAGCAAAAGCTGACATTTCTGTGTGCCGGCGTGCTTTTGTATACATCCGCTTATGCCGTCACACGCTACGTCATCACGCAACGCCAATAGGATTGGATTCGGTTTCATTCATAAATTCAGACGCGCTACGCTGAAGGGCGTTCCCCTAGTGTCGTCACCGACGCAGTGTCTCGTTCCCTTTCTCAGGGAACAAGGGTTACATACGTAACCCGAGACGTTTTCCAGAGTCGCGGCCAAAGCCGATTTGAAAGACCGCTGTTCGCTAGCAACAGCAGCCATCTTCTTTGTTTTCAAGTAGCAGGGAATTCACGCGGAACCGTCACAACTCTGCCATCATTATGTTAAAACTCTAGGATAAAGTTATTGTCCAGCTAAAGTTAGTTTTGATTGATTCACTTCCGCATTTCCACTTTAAGCAAGCCAGCGTTTCCAGCTCGCAAGCCAACGGAGAGGTGCTAGACGACCCTGGCTGCAAATTACATTTGCCGCTGCTTGGATGCGTCTAGATTTCTAGCTTTGATGCAATTATGCAAAATTCTCCTTTTGTGTTTCTAATGCAGATACAATGTAGATTAATACTAACTACCTTTTTTGTAAAAGCTAAGAAATTCATCTGTGACATTTCAACAGTTTAACTTGCTTTTAATGAATCACTCAGAATTGTGAAGATCTTTGTCTGATTGTTTAATCCAGTGCTCGAAGTGGGGCGGTACTCACCGGTACGCAGTACCGGCACTTCTACATTTTACTCTTAAGCGTACCTGTACTTTTTCTTGCGTAGCCTACCGCTACTTCTCGCATGTAGCCGGTACTCGACCACTGACAGAAAAAGCGCCAGTGTCATGCCCGTTGATATACTTCATTTGCAGTGCGTATGCAGTGCGTATTTTTTCCGCACCCATGTTAACAGGTTCGAGCTTTCACACTGCATGCGCATGCGGTCCGTCAATGCGCTCCTGGTGCTGTGCGTATAGGCCTACAGCAGTGCAGTGATCGTTCCGAGTCTATTTTTGCTGTGCTGCACGTGCTGAATTAAAGTGACAGCTCATGGTTCGTGGTCAAAACACAGATTGACATGAAAATATAATAATCTCACCATAAATGCATTTAATTAAAATGTAGTAATCTAAATGTATTTTTGGACTTGCAGACTTGGAGGAGTTCCGTTTTCGCACGCACGTGCACACACGCACGACTTGTTTTAATACATTTATGTTGTTAATAAATAACAATAAGTTTTTTTAAAGTTTTGTTTTTCACTGTAGAAATCTCAAATGTCATGATTTGCCAATGCAGGAGAGTACCGACACCTTTTTTTTCCCACTTCAAGCACTGGTTTAATCTGTTTCCTGAATGATTCACTTCCTTTTATGCATGCTCTTTTGAACTGCAATTTTGGCATAAATACTTTGGTATTTTCTTTTATTCTCTGACTGATGATATAAAGCTTTTTACTGCTTTGTTTATCATCTCGTCCCTCGTGAATCCTGTTTATTGTCTTTGTTGTTTATCTTCTGAGTTCATAATTATGCTTTCAGCTACTGTGAATCACACTACAGTCACTAACCTATAGAGGCATACTAACATGACTCCAAGATGAGACACTGAATTGACAGCTTCGCTATATATATATATAGTCTTCAAAAACATGCAAAAAACATGTTTGATCCTCATATTCTAAAACTAGTGCCTCATTTTCATATATTTGCCAGAATCTTCTGTATACACTAAATAATTCATATGTATTGTAATATAATAATATAATGCTTGATAATTGATATTTACAAAATGTACTTTCTTCAGTGATAATCACTGTAAATATTGGGTAAATTAACTTCATATACTGTAGGGGCAACTGTGGCTAGTTGTCACACGTTTTACTCCAGTGAATATTGAAATATATTTGAAAGCAAATATCTGTATAGACGCAAACCTTTCTTGGCTAGAAAGCATAACATTTAATACTCTAACTTAATAAAAGTGAGTTAACTGAACACATATTGACCATTAGTGAGGCTTGCTGTCTATATGGAATAAGTATTCATAATAGAACCCGCTTTTACAAAACTGGTAGGAACCTTGGGCAAGTATCCGGGCCGGGGTCTCAGGATCACGTGAGAGTTAGCCGGGCCGAATTCCAGGCATGATTCGTCGACCGAAAATGCATGCACGTCCCCTACCCTCTTGATTGAGGCCAATGCAACCAGGAGCACTGTTTTCCAGGACAGAATTTTTAACTCAGCTGATTGCAAAGGCTCAAAGGGTGGTCTCTGAAGTGCCGAAAGGACCAGTGACAAATCCCAAGAGGGTATAGAGAGTGGACAAGGCGGATTTTGTCTCCTCGCTCCCCTCAGGAACCTGACGATCAGGTCGTACTTTTCCAGCTACTTACCCTCAACTGCATTGTGATGTGCGGCGATAGCGGCAACATACACTTTATGGGTGGAGGGTGACAGCCTTTGCTCCAAGCCATCTTGCAAGAAGGAAACCACAGCTCTGATCGAGCAAGTTCGGGGGTTCACCTGGTGAGAAGAACACCACTCAACGAACAGGTTGCACTTCAACGCATAGAGGCGCATCGTAGAGGGACTTTGGACTTAAGACTTTGTACTGATATGCCCGTCCCTCGAACCCAAGCAAAGAAACGGTCTGTGTCGAGCGAGAATCGAGACATGAAAGTACGCGTCCTTCAGGTCGATCGTTGCAAACCAATCATCGGGACAGATGCACTTGAAAATGCTTTTCTGCGTAAGCATCTTGAACGGCAGGACATGCAGGTTCAGGACATGCAGGTCCAAGATTGGTCGTAACCCACCGCCTTTTTTGGGTACAATGAAGTACGGGCTGCAGAAGCCGGTCTTCATATCGGCTGGAGGGACTGGCTCAATCGCGTCCTTCGCCAGTAGGACTGTGATCTCTGCCCTGGCATTGTCCGCCAGAACACGGGTGAACTGAATAGCCCTGAAGGTTGGGGGGCGCCGGGTGAACTGAATCACATAGCCAAGTCTGATGGTACAGATGAGCCAGCGAGACGGGCTGGGAAGTGCTCCCCGACACCGTGCAAGCGCAACCAACAGACGTACCCGCGATGGGGCAGCGCGGCTGAATCCAGGGACTGGTCACTGGCGATGAAAAAGGGACTTGAGGGTGATAAGGCATAGCGTCGTCGACCGCCAAAAGCGCCCTCTTGGGACCCAGAGGTTTCAGAAACTGCTCTTTTATTGAAATTGTGGGTGGAACAAAAAGAAAAAGAAACAAAAGATTCTAGCCCGGCCCTCCATCGGGGGAAAGAGCCCGATCACCATCTCCTGAAGAGCAGTCTGATTCACCTCTGGGTCGCCTGTCTCAGGATCGTTTGCACCTCCGCTTGCCTTCTGGTTTGGCAGCGGCCTGGATGGGCTGACTTCCTGCGGCTTGCTCCACGCTGAGGCCTGGGTGATGGTTGCTGAGGTGGCTTAGCGGGAGCGGAGGACTCCGCAGGAGGTCAACCTCGGCAACAAGCAGACGGCGGGTCTGCGGCCGGTGGACGGGTGGAGGCAGCAGGTGCCGGATGGCCTCCGTCTGCTTCTGGGCGGCCGAGAACTGCTGGGCAAAGCTCTCGACCGCATCGCCGAATAACCCAACCTGGAAAAGAGGGGCATCCAGGAACCGATATTTATCGGTGTCCCTCATATCTGCCAGGTTGAGCCAAAGGTGGCGTTCCTGGACCACCAAGGTGGACATCGCCTGATCGACGGAACGTGCGGTAACTTTCGTTGCCGCACGGAGCTCCTGGAGGAGCTCTGGGTCAGAACCACCCTCGTGCATGTCCATGAGTGCCTGGGCCTGGTGGACCTGCAGGAGCGCCGTAGCATGGAGGGTGGAAGCAGCCTGTCCACAGGCTCTGTAAGCCTTCGCTGTAAGACCGGACGAAAACTTACAAGCCTTGGACGGTAGGCGTGGATTACCCCACCAGGAGGAAGCGGACGCTGGACACAGTTGCATCACAGTTGCATTCTGAGGTCCAGAATAGGCACTAGATCGGGGCATAGGTGAGGGGACTGCACCTCCCTTGAGGTAAGCGAGTCTCGATCTCAACGCTGTCATAGTCATATTCCCGCTTTTCACAAAAGCTGTCTCAGCCCACCGAACCAACACAACACTTTTAGTGCTGTTATAACAGCAGTTTGTTTGAGCTTTGAGCTCACGGCCACTCGCTGTTCGCGTCGTCACACCAACACTGGAACAGAAGAGGAGAAGAGAGATTCTGAGAGAGTCTGTATCTCAGAAGACCAATAGGAAACTCGGCTCCGAAGTGAAAGACAATTTGTGTGTGCGCCTGCTTCATGTTTATACCCGCGCTGCAGGGCACGTGAAGCGATTTACACACACCAACGTTCATTGGCTCGTTCTGTAGACACTCGAAGATGATAGGGCTCCCTGAAGTGAACCCAATTACGTCGTCACGTCGACGTAACGTCGAACATGAGCGACTGATAGGGAACTCACATTTTTGTTATGCATGAAGTAAGGTGAACTTGGAAGTTTTGATCATTTAGGTCAAAAATGTCAAACAAAACCAATGCTAATGGAATTAGCATTTCAATGGCATTCAGCTCCAAAATAATCCCAATTCAATACCAATGCTGTTACCCAGAGCTTGTGCCTCTGAATTCACAGAGTTTGTGAATAATTTGCTTTGTTTTGTCTTAGATAATTAAGTTTGAGGACAGCCTCACCCTGCTGGCCAGTTTGATTTAGTTGAATGTGAAGTGCATTTAACTTTGCTTTAGCTTCACTTGAGAAGGCAGCACATCACCAACCAGCTGTGAGCTCACATACCAAACCATATGCTGTTACATTGCACAAAAACTGTGAAGCTGATGTACTCTAATTTCTCTGAAAGGCCTGCAGGAAACTTCTGCTGTGTGCATACTCCTCTCTTTATTAAACCTTGTCTCAGCATTTGGCGTTTTGCTTTGTAAGCTCTATTAAAAATGTACTAAAATCTGAGACATCGTCTTTAATTTTTCAGCTCACAAACAGCTCATGCAGTCATTTGTGCATACTTAGAAAAACTGAGGTCTACTTAAGGTTTTTTACATGTACGAAATGTATGACTGTATTATACATTGCCTTGCGAAAGTATTTGTACCTCTTTTTTCACATTTTATGTTGCAGACTACTGCTAAACTGCTTTAAATTACTTTTTTTTTTGACAAATCAAAAAACAGATTTGTGATAACTGCAAATTTATTACTAAATAAATATACTAAAAAATAAAATACTGAAATAATTACATTGCATAAGTATTTGTACCCTTTTCTAGGACACTTGAAATTTAGCACAGGAGGATTCCAATTTCACTTGTGGATTTCAATTTCACTCGAGCAGACTTAATCTGTGAAAATTCAATTGAATGGGTATGATTTGGAAAGACACACACCTCTCAATAAAAGGTCTAACAGCTGAAAATGCATATTAGAGCAAAAACCAAGCACTGAGGTCAAAAGAACTGCCTGTAGAGCTCAGAGACAGAATTATATCAAGATGCAGATCTGGGGAAGACTACAAAAAAATCTGCTGCATTGAAGATTCAGAAAAGCATGTAGCTTCAATAATCGCTAATGAAAGACGTTTGGAACAGCCATGACTTTTCCTAGAGCTAACCTAACTGACCAAATGACGGTGATTGTCCTTGGTAAGAGTGGTGACCAAGAAGCTGGTGGTCACTCTGGTTGAGCTCCATGATTATATATGGAGATGGGAGAAACTTACAGAAGGACAAACATCACTGCAACACTCCACTTATCTGGGCTTTATGGCAGTGTGGCCAGACTCAAGCTTTTTCTTCAGTGAAGATGAATGAAAACCTAGTCCAGAGCATTCAGAACTGGGCAGAAGGTTCACCTTCCAACAGGACAATGATCCTAAGCACACAGCTAAGACAATGGAAAAGTGGCTTATGGACTTGAGTGGCCTAGACAGAGTCAAGGCTTGAACCCAATCTAACATCTCTGGAGAAACCTGAAAATATTTGTACACCGACGGTCCCCATCCAACCTGACAGAGCTTGAGAGGATCTGGGGAGAAGAGTGGCAGAAAATCACCAAATGCAGATGTGGAAAGCTTGTCGCATCATACCTGAAAATATTTGAGGCTGTAAAGGTGCTTTAACTTAGCACTTAGTTAAGGGTAATGTACTTATTTCAGTTTTTACTGAATTTAAAATCATTTAAAAAAAACTAATTTAAAGTAGTTTAAGTAAAGTTTTAAAGTAGTTTAAAGTAGTTCAAGGCAGCAACATAATAAAATGTGAAAAAATTAAGGATTACGAATATTTTCGCAAGGCACTGCATATTATGATATCTTATGCTCACAACGGCTGCATTTACAAAAAAAAAATACTATACAATAATATAACTGTTTTCTATTTTAATATATTAAAAATGTACTTTATAACTGTAATGGCAAAGCCCAGATTTTCCATTTTCAGTGTCAATTGATCATTCAGAAATCATTGTAACATGCAGGTCCAAATAGTATAATTTTATTTATTGATGGTAATTTCCTGAAAATCTTTTTTTCCTGATTTAACAGCCTTGAACAAAATTTAATTTTGTAGCATGCAATAACGTTAAAATAAAAAAATGCTAATCTAGAGAAAATCAGTAAGAAAGGTCAAGTGCATGCAAAATATTTAAATAAACATTTCCATATGTGTTTGACATTTGTTTGTATTTTTGTATTTTCAAGTGCTGTACTGCAGGCATCCTGAAGTGACTTAAGTGTACAGTGATACCACTCTCTATGAAGCTATGCTATTTTGGATATTTATAACTGTTGACACTTCATTGCGTTTCCAAATGGTGCTTGGGGAACTCTTGACTGAATGCACTCAGCCGCAGACCTATCTTAGCTTATACTCTCAAATTACTCATTGCAGGTCTGCGGTGCTAAATAGGTACTGCACTGAAAATAGTGTATTCCTATAGTATTATGCAAGGTCCTATTCAACTGTTTACCACATCAAATGTACAAATCACACTGCCAGATCCTACACTGTGCATCTGAAACCCCCCTCTCTTTATGTAATTCAGTTTGTCATCATTTGTGTGAGTGGGTGAAAGTCTGTTGGGCTTTAAAATAGATTTAGACATGTATTTTTCTCCATATATTTCTGCCTCTCACTCTGTATGAAAACAGGTGAGACTCAGACATTTTGCCCCAGCTGTTTTTGTTCACTAAGCTTCAGATCTGTATAGAAAATGCATTTGCGTTGAATTGAACTTAGAAAATGTCTCAGGTCTCTTAATTTGGCAACTGTTTAAAGAAAATGTATTATTATATTTAGTACGAACATGCATCATGAAATCACACTGCTTCAAGGTAATGATGAATAATAAGTGGTTTCTTATATCAAGTCATTTGAGTAGATTAAATGCATTTAAAATGAGTGATATACACTTCTGTAGCATTTTTTTTTCTCTGCCAACTTATGTTATTTAATAATTGTGTAGGATTGAAAACAATCCAAGATATTTTAAATGAACATTTGCTTTGCAAGACATTTGCTTTACTGTTTTCCACCCCCTCTTTCTACCACAAGGACCATTTGGAGTTCCCAAAGGCACAGAGGTGCTGTAGGTGATCAAGGCCTGTAGGCTGAGATGTGTGTACTTTGGGGGTCTATGAATTGTCAGACCTTTAGTACCGTGGGGAAAGTTGCATTTATCTGATTGGTCAGCTTGAATGTCTCACATTTGGGTTTTAGTCAAATGGTCAGGGAAAGGATACAAGAAGATTGTAACTGTTGCTCTGTCTCTTTTATGCTCTGGCTCTCTTCTTATTCTCTGGGTCCCTTTCTTGGTGCTCTCTCTCTCTCTCTTTACCTCCTCTTTTCTCTCCTCTCTCTCTCTCTCTCTCTCTCTCTCTCTCAGGTAACATTTTACATATATGCTGGGTACAATTAATTATATAAGTTATTATCATCTCATACTGTACATCTATGTTGTAACTATTTTAAGTGTAACCATAACCATTTCCCTTACGAAGGGAACTCAACGATGCGTCGATCGACGCCATAGGAACGCCCCCAGCGTGACTGCGTCTGAAGCATCTATGTCAACTAGTCCAATGGAAAGAATGAGCGTCACGGGCGGGTGACGTCATGACCAGGAAATGATAAAAGCACATCCGGTGCAAACCGGCATTAGCTTCTGTTGCCTCAGCAAGCGATCTGTGTTATACTGTCTCTGTCTATTTATTGTTGTCTGTTGCAATTTATTCGGAAACGTTATGGCGAAACAAGTGTACAAGCAGTGTGTTCCTCCCTGCCCGCGTTATTTAACGGGTGGGGACACACACGAGCTTTGTGTCATTTGTTTGGGAGTGGAGCATGCGGTCTCAGCCTTCGAGGAGGCTGAGTGTCAACACTGTGAAATGCGAATACCGCTCCGCATGCTCCGCTCTCGCCTGTCACTCTTTGATGTAAAGAGTGGGCAGGCTCGCGATCCTCAGGGATCAGGGCCCGCGTCTGCCGATGCGGCGCGGAGAATGCATTCCTGGGGATCGCGGAAGGATCTTTCGGAGGGGTTGGAGACGGGTCTCTTGGCCTTTTCTCCTTCCTTACCCGGAAGATCCAGCGCTCTCCCCCCGGTGTCGGAAGCACGCTCTGCGGTTTCTTCCGCCCGGGGAGAGAGCCCTCCATTACTTCAATGCTCTTCCTCCGAGGAGGTCGATGTTATGAGTATGGAGAGTGAAAGCACACACAGGGGGGAAAAAGATTCACAATTTATTTCCCCAGCATATGATGAGCTGGTGGATGTTATGTCACGGGCTGTAAAAAATTAAATATTGTATGGCCATCTGAGAATAAAGGCGCTCGTCCTAAAAGTAAATTAGATGAGCGCTTTTTATCATCCACTACATTATCTCCACCACGAGAGCTTCCCTTTTTTCCCGATCTTCACAATGAAATATCGAAATCGTGGAATAAACCTTACTCTTCACGACTTTTTAGCCCTCAAGTTAACACTTATTCGAGAATAAGAGGGCTAAAAGAGTATGGTTATGAGGCGATGCCCCAGGCGGAACAGAATTTAGCATAAAAAACAGCTATCTTTCGCCTGGTCCCGCATCGTCCCTGAAAGCCTCGGCTTTGCCCACTAGACCGCTTAAAGCCACCTCGGTTTTAGTGGGCAAAGCTTATACGGCAGCAGGTCAAGCTGGAGCATGTCTGCATACAATGGCAAAAAAAGTGCTACAGGCGTATCAAGCTGACCTGCTGGGGTATCTGGATAGTAGTGAGGGAATTACTCATGACGATATTCGAGAACTTCGTCGTGCTACCGATCTTTCTCTCAGGGCTACTAAGGAGACCGCCAGAGCAATTGGGCGGTCTATGGCAGCCTTGGTAGCTACTGAGAGACACTTATGGTTAAATCTGTCAGAGATTAAAGAAAAAGATCGAGCTTTTTTATTAGATGCTCCGCTTGAACCTTCTGGTCTCTTTGGCGACGCAGTCCACGCGGTCGTCGAGCGATTTCAGGAGTCTAAGAAGCAAGCTGACGCTTTTAAAAAGTTTATCCCTCGCCGTGTCCAGCCCCCTGGGGCTGCTGGGCGTGAGCAGCCCCAGCCGTCGAGCTCATCATATCATGTGCAACAGAAAGAGAGTGTTTCGTCTCGTGCACCTCCACATAAACAATGGAAACAGGCGCAACACTCTCAGTCGAAGTCTTCTAAGTCGAAGCCGGATCTGAGGACCGTTCTTCAGGCGAAGAAGACTTCGGCTCAAAAAAAAAAAAAAAAAGAGGTCCTGACGTCACTGGCGTCAGACCTGTGAGGACAGCCCCGACCGAAGTGGAGCGGTGTACACCTCAGAATACGGTGCCCGTTCCACTTCGGGGTCCTCACGGGACCGTTCTGCCAACCCCGTCACCCTTGGTGCTTCGGGGCGCAGCGGTCTCCAGCGAGTCGCTGATGCTATGCTGCGGCACTGCATCGGTTTCGCGCCCTCTGAGGGGGGTTTTAGAGCAGCCAGTTCAGGTAGTTCCTGCCATTATGTTTCAGGCTCCGGGACTGGCTGTCTCGTTAACACCAGAGACCAGCCTCGAGAGGCTGGTTCCCTTAGTATATTTTCTGGCAGCGTGGAAGCTTCTGCCGAATATTTCTCGTTGGGTCCTGCAGATTGTAGAGAAAGGATACAGAATCCTGTTTGGTTCACGTCCTCCTCGTTACAGCGGGGTGTTGCCCACAGTGGTGCATCCCGAGCAGGCTCTGGTAATGGAGCAAGAGGTAAAGGCCCTGTTAGCGAAAGGAGCTATAGAACAGGTGTACTCACCCGACCGAGGTCGGGTTTTTACAGCCGTTATTTCATTGTTCCAAAAAAGGATGGAGAGTTGTGTCCCATTTTAGATCTTCGTCTGTTAAATCGTTCAGTACAGGAACTCAAGTTCTAGATGCTGACACTCAAACAGATCGTGACTCAAATCAGATCCGAGGACTGGTTTGTCACGATAGATCTGAAGGACGCTTCCATGTCTCCATCTTCCCTCAGCACAGGAGGTTCCTAAGGTTTTCTTTCGGGGGCAAAGAATACCAGTATTGGGTACTTCCTTTCGGTCTGGCTCTATCACCCCGCACGTTCACGAAATGCATAGATGCAGCTCTAGCCCCGCTCAGGCTGCAGGGCATACGTATTCTGAACTACATCGACGACTGGCTGATTCTAGCGGAATCAGAGCAGTTGGCGGTTCGGCACCGAGGTGTCGATCTCGCTCATATGCAGATGTTGGGGTTGAGGCTCAATACCAAGAAGAGTGTGCTTTCTCCAGTACAGAGAACCACTTTCCTTGGTGTGGTATGGGATTCAATGACGATGCGGGCCACCCTATCGCCCGTTTGTGTAGCTGCTATCCTGTCAGCCACAAAAGAGCTGAAGCTAGGCCAGTCACACACTGTAAAACAGTTCGGGAGACTGTTGGGTCTTTTGGCAGCAGCGTCCAACGGGATACCTTTTGGCCTGCTGTACATGAGGCCTTTACAGTGGTGGCTCAGGACCAGAGGGTTCTCCCCGAGGGGAAACCCACTTCGTATGATCAAGGTCACGCGGCGTTGCTTTCGTGCCTTAGTTATATGGAGGAAGCACTGGTTCTTAACCCAGGGTCCGGTGTTTGGAGCTCTTTGCCATCGAGTTACTATCTCGACAGATGCTTCCCTCACCGGCTGGGGAGCGGTAATGGAAGGTCGCTCGGTTCAGGGTCTGTGGAAGAGTCATCATCTCTCGTGGCACATAAATTGCCTGAAGATGATGGCTGTCTTCAATGCGTTGAAGCAATTCCTCCCAGACCTGAGGGGTCATCATGTGCTCGTCCGTACAGACAACACATCGGTGGTCTCTTATCTGAACTGTCAGGGGGGTCTGAGGATCCTCCTGTGGTCTCTGGGGAAGGTACTCTCCCTGAGGGCAGTGTATATTCTTGGGGACCAAAATATTGGAGCAGACATCCTGTCGAGGCAGGAGCTGAGGCCAGGGGATTATTTGGGAGTTTTACGGCCAAGCAGAGGTGGATCTGTTTGCGTCTCAGCATACAACGCACTGTCCACTTTGGTTCTCCCTTACTCACCCAGCCCCCTGGGCTGGATGCTATGGTGCAGACGTGGCCGAGGCTACGTCTGTACGCATTTCCCCCTGTTGCTCTGCACCCAGGAGTTCTGGAGCGAGTTCGCCAGTACGGAATAAGCCTACTGCTAGTAGCACCACGCTGTCCGAGTCGGATCTGGTTTGCGGACCTGATCCATCTCTTAGACGGTCCTCCCTTGGAGAAATCCCGATCAGGAGAGACCTTCTGTCTCAGGCCGGGGGCACAATATTTGGAGATTTGGAACCTGTGGGTTTGGCCTCTGAGGGGGCCCAACTCATAGAGAGTGGTCTCTCAACTGACGTTGTTGAGACCATTCTAAGCTCCAGAGCTCCAGCTACTAGGAAACTATATGCGCTTAAATGGAAAGTTTTTTCTGTATGGTGTCACCGACATCAGTGGGATCCGGTTAACTGTTCTGTGAACACAGTACTCGAGTTCCTGCAGGAGCATTTTACGTCAGGTCTATGACCTTCCACGCTTTAGGTCTACGTGGCGGCCATTGCGGCTTACCACGCCCTGTGGGGGGTACATCATTGGGTTGAGACCCCCTGATTTCACGTTTTCTTCGTGGCACACTGCGGACCAGGAAAGGCTGAACCTCTTGTGTCCAGTGCGAGCACTGGATACTTATGTTTATCGGACATCTTCAATGAGGAAGTCCGACCAGTTATTTATTTGCTTGGATCACCTGAGAAGGGTCTTCCTGCTTCTAAACAGACGGTTAGTAAGTGGATAGTTGAGGCTATTTCACTTGCATATGAGTACTCTGACCAGCCGTGTCCTTTGGCGGTCAGAGCTCACTCTACGAGGTGTATGGCGGCCTCTAAAGCCTTATTACTTGGAGTTTCTCTTCAAGACGTGTGTGATGCGGCAGGCTGGTCCTCACCGCTCACATTCATTAGGTTTTACTGCCTGGACCTGGATGCTGCGCTTTGGGTATTCGCGTTCCCATGGCGTCGATCGACGCATCGTTGAGTTCCCTTCGTAAGGGAACGTCTCAGGTTACTATTGTAACCATAGTTCCCTGAGAACAGGGAACGAGACGATGCGTCACCCTGCCATACTTCCTGCATCCCTGTGATCGGCTTGCTTCGGCAATTTTCGAAGCTAATGCCGGTTTGCACCGGATGTGCTTTTATCATTTCATGGTCATGACGTCACCCGCCCGTGACGCTCATTCTTTCCATTGGACTAGTTGACATAGATGCTTCAGACGCAGTCACGCTGGGGGCGTTCCCATGGCGTCGATCGACGCATCGTCTCGTTCCCTGTTCTCAGGGAACTATGGTTACAATAGTAACCTGAGACGATTTGTCATTAAACCTTTTCAATTACAAATAATGTGCTAGCTAGTTTTGATTTGGTATTGACTTTGAAGTGCTACCTATTGCAATACAATATTGTCACTGAGAGCAACGCTCTCCCACATATTATGCTATTGTAACTGTGCTTATTTTCGTCATTGGTCAAGTAGCAGTGGGTGGTAATAGACAAGAAATACAGTTTTCTACCATCTTGCTGACGTTTCTTTAGTCATTCGGCAGTCTTGCAGCCTGAACCCCTGCAGGAAACTCACCCTTACAATTGTATAATAATTGAATTAGGTGGAAATTTTATGATTTTACATAACTATTTCAACTTTATCTAACTGTTAGAGTTACAAATATATACAAATAAAATTGGACCCCATTGACTTTCACTAAATGGACCAAACAAAAAACATTCAACTATGTTTTTGTGGCTTCAGAGGTTCTGTGTGAAATGTGTGTGTTTATCCCTGCAGATCTGGAAATCTAAGAGGTTTTTATTGGCTTTAATTGATCTTATTTCATTTTGATTAGAATTGTGAATTTCAGTTGAGCTATATAATTCTTGGAAATAATTTTCCAACTCTCCCCATCTTGAATTACCAGAACTTCTTGATTTGATTTGTACAATCATTTCAATTTATCCCAAAATGTATGTGAATTTCTTGATTTTTTTAGAAAAATTGTTCCTTCAAAAATTTAATTCCTTCAAAATAAAACAGTTTGGACTGTGGCTTTATATTGTTTTAGTGCGTTACAGAAATGAAGGCAGAGGTCCTTATTACATGGTGGATGGTGTTTTGGATTTTTTTTTTCTTCAAACCATTTGTTAGTACAAATAAATATGTTTTCTTTGATTTAACAAGCATCAAATTACTTTTTGTCCTGTTTTGTAGAATATGTTGTTTAGATATTTTACTTCCTGATTGATGCCAAATTGATGAATGAATGTAAGAGGGGTTGTATTTCTGAAGATTCAATAGCATTGATGTAATTAGTGTTACTGTTTGCTGTCCATTTGAATGACATTGGTTCATTTGATATGGTGTACTAATTGGTTGGACCATAATTGGACCATGTCCTAATTGGACAATGCACTCGCTTTTTCCCTTGCAACAAAACTGAAATAATTGACATGGTCATGGTGGTTCCCTTTATTGTGAAGAATACTGTCTTTTTTTGCATGTGTTTGAGTGTGTGTGTGTGTGTGTGTGTGTGTGTGTGTGTGTGTGTGTGTGTGTGTGTGTGTGTGTGTGTGTGTGTGTGTGTGTGTGTGTGTGTGTGAGAGAGAGAGAGAGAGTGTTACTTGCAGAATAAATGCTATTAATTCCCTGAATCTTCCCCTCAGGACGTCAGCTTAATCTTCAGCACCGCTGTCGAGACAACAACCTGTGTTACTAATTTATTAAGGTCAGCTTCAATTACCCAGCCCAGAAGCAGGAGCTATCTATGACAGGGGTCCAGCAATATGTTTCAAGGACAATTCTTTTTTATGTGGCTGAGTCTAATCCATCTGCATAAGAGTCAGTTGCAGAGTATGACAGATCTGTCCTTCAGAAAGTCTCAGTGTCTGCTGTCACCTTTGACATATTCTCCACTTGGCTTATTACGGTAGCCATAAAATGCTCATCAGGTTCTCCTCAGTGTCGGCAGCTGACCAGTGAGTGACTGAAATCAGTTTCAGTGTCTCGCTTTTAATGTGTTTGTTCCCATATGAGCATCTTTATAAGGTAGAGGCTCAAACTAGATTTCATCATAATACCCAGCTGCACACTAACAGCATATAATGGATTTTAGGTAACTAATGGCTAAGTGATGGAAAGTTTTGCATAAACACTTGAAATGAGTAATTTGCAACAGGGAGTTAATGGCTTAATCTTTGTGACTTAAAAACAGTATTTAGTATTTCAATGAAAAGTGGAGCGTTGGTTATGTTTGTGTATTCAAAGGATCATTTAAAAAGCTTCATTTAAAGTCAAAGTGAATAGAGTGGAGTCTGCAGTCGTGACGTCAAAACCTTGAAGACTAATTCGCAAGTGGTTCTCTAAATTTTCCTATAGGTTTTTATAATGGGGCTTTACAATTTATGAGTGAAATAATGTCTGTGGTAAACATATCTTGACAATACTTGGACGTTTTGCTCTACAACGTAAATTACACACACCCATATCATATGACTCAAGTCATATCAGTTATCTGATTCAGTATATTCTACATTATTCTAGATCAGTGTTCCTCATTGCGCGGCTCGCGAGCCTCATGCGGCTCGCCAAGCTTTCATTTGTGGCTCGCATGGCGGTAAATAATACAGTGAAATTATCAAGCAGTCACTACAGATATTTCATAAAAACATTAAAAACGAATTAGGACTATAACATAACCCGTTAAAAACTCAAAGTGTCAGCTCTATTTTCAAATAATTTCGATCGGATTGAAAGGGGTGGTTTATCGAGAGAACATGTAAACACTTGATCGATTGAAAACCGAAACTGAAAGGACGCCGTATGTCGCGCTGAACGAGCTGTTCTTCTGATGAAAGTGTCGTATAAACGAGTGTCCCGTCGTTCTATAATTCTCCTTTCACTCAGTATCTGTGAAGTGAAGCAGGACAACGGCTCACCAGTCCTTGTTTCAGATTCTCATCCACAGACGATTGATTTTGGGCATTTTTACTGCGCGAAATATACAAACAGCACGGCATAACGGTTCATCATAGTCTCCAAATTATGACCAGAATTTGATAAGTATTAAGTCTGCTGTTTAAAACAAATAAAGAACCAATGTAGGGAAAAGGTTATTACGCAACAACAGCGGGAAACTTTGTATATTTGTGCAGTGTGCGAATGTCAAAAAACCTATTCCGATTTGAATCTTTTGACTTATAAACGTGCACATCACCCCGATCATGCATCATATCACGATGTTAAGCATTCATGTAAACTACAATACATTCAGATTAATTAATAAGAATGAATTCAGACCGATTGAAACAAAAGTTGTGCATGTGAACATATCCAGTCTCTGCGGAGTTGCCAGTTATGGCAGTATCTTAACGCCGCATGTGCTCTTGGATGATTAGATACATGATGGGCTAATAATGTAGAAAAAAATAACTTAATGTCATTTTGGGATGAATATATTCTGGAAATCCTGCTTTTTTTTGTCATTAAGGGAAATCATCTTGTCTCAGTTACAAATTTGACTGGTAAATCATTAAAAAAAGGTATTTATTGCATTGCATATTGTATGTTCAGGGGTGACAGATTAATAAACAGACATGGTATTTATGACTGGATGTAACTTTTTATACTTTCCTGTAAAAATGGCTCTCCTACTGACTTTGTCCTATCAGTGCAGCTCTCATGAAAAAAATAGTGAAGACCACTATTCTAGATGCTCTATATTCATCTTTATTCTGCAAATGGGGTATTTCTGCAATGGTATACGTTACATACTAAAATGCATCCATAGGCATTGATATAAAGTCCAACACCACTGCCAGCACAAAAAAAAAAAATGCACCTTTGAATGTGCAATTATGTTCATCTATTCATTTATAGCCATAATATACATTAAATTATATCTGATCAAAACTGAATTTGACCTCTGCATTTTGGCTGTTCTGAACAGTCGTGTTTCTTTTCCAGTGGTGAATAACTTCACAATGCTACAGAGTATTTCTGTCAGGCTCAAATTCCTGCTCTGTGTCCTCTGGAGATGGGATGGATTTGATAGCTGCCTCCACCAGCCTTTGATTATAGATTCTCCCTCTGAGTGGATGTTCCATGAGGGTCCTGCTCCATGGGGATCTTAAGAAAGCCTAAGGATAGGGGGTCTTAAGAGGAATGAGTATTTGTTACACCAGTCCAGGATTTTTTTTATTCCCCCAAGGCTGGTGGAAGCAGTCATTCTAACCTTTATGCCTTAGTGTACTTAATGTACTCACTGATAAAACCAAATAAACACTGTTCACATGCAGCTTTATGAACCTACTGTATCAGCGGGTCAGATCTACTGAGATAATGATAATGACTCTGAAATGAACAGCATCCTGTGGAAATGGTCGAGCAGATAACATGATATTTTCTCCATTAATTTTAACCAATCAAAAAAAAAAAAAAAAAAAGATTTAGATTCGAAAACCTCTCTGATTGGTATATCTCACATCAGGTCCTGGTGGGTCATAATACACACAATTCTACTATTATATTTAACATTACAACATAACCACCTGAGAAAATTAGGCTTGTGCTTTCTGTTTTTTGTACAGTGATAAATTAGATTTTAAGTAATTAAATAATCAGGTATATCAGTGAGAGAGCAACTCATGACAACACTCATGGAAAGAATATATCAGAGGGATCTGAACAGAGGACTCAAATGCAGAGGTAAAGCCTGGTTCACACGGGACGATTTTAAAATTGTCGGCCGATTTTCCAAACCTGAGAGACCCCACACATGGCGATAAAAAATCACGGGTCTAACAGTTTTGGTCGTACAGTGTGTGGTGCGCAGCCACATGGCAAAATCAACACATCACACACGAACCGATTTGACTCCCGAGCATTTCCAGGTCAGACGGAAAATCTCGCAAAATCCCTCGAGATCAAACGTGACTTCAGAGTAAACAATCATGGCGGACGAAGAGGATGCAGTGGCCAGGCCTGCATTAATGCACGGGCTTACTGGGGCTGAAGCCCCAGGGCCTATGAAGACAAGGGGCCTATCATAAGCCAAAAAAAAAATCACATTGTTTTGTAATTTGTCGAATTTTCTGTCAATCACTTGATATTCATGTTTTTGGCTGCTAATTGATCCAATTTACAAGTGACCCACGTGGGAAGCATGATATGACAGCCTATCAGAATGTAGAGCAGGGGTGTCCAAACTCGGTCCTGGAGGGCCACTGTCCTGCAAAGTTTAGTTCCCACTTGCCTCAACACACCTGCTTGTAAGTTTTTAGCATGCCTAATGACCTTCAACAGCTAATCAAGACCTTGATTAGCTGTTTCAGGTGTGTTTAATTGGGGTTGGAGCTAAACTCTGCAGGACAGTGGCCCTCCAGGACCGAGTTTGGACACCCCTGATGTAGAGAAACAGTTGCGTCATCTTCTCTAGTAGTCTATTCAAATTTATGCTAGTCACAGAGGCTGATGATAGCTATCAAAATGTTGAGCAAGAAAAAGTTTGAGAGTGGTGCTCATAAACAAAAAATATCGCGACAGAAAGAAAACAGTGAGAAGGAATTGTTAAAAAAGATTCCAAAGCTAACAGGATTTTTTTAACCTGCAAATGAAGGTGAGTCGAGCTCATTAAGCGGAGCACCGATCGATGAACAGTGGAGAGGACAAGCAAACAGACGGGCAGTGTTAATTTCGTTGACGAATAATTTGCGTAATTATTTTCGTCATAAAAATATGCACGGTCCCCACCCCAAGCGTGCAGCCCTGGGCTGCGTTTCCCAAAAGCATCTTAAGCCTAGATTGATCGTAAAAACGATCGTACGAGTGATCTTAATATTATGGTCTGTTTCCCAAAAGCATCCTAACTTAAGTAGCACTTGAAAATCTTCGTAGACCTACGAGTGCTCTGGAGTAATCGTAAATCTCCAAGTGCATCGTAAGAAGACAGAGTTATGAGGTCACCTGCAGGACAACCGGCAGATTACACTTTTATCTAGATTTAACAGATTACAGTGCAACGTGAGTATAATATAAGGTTTTGATTGTACTTTATTGTACACTTTTTTATTGTACTCGTGTTTTGTTTAAATTAATTTATAAATGAAATATTAAAAAAGGGAAGAAAAAAATAGAAATACACATCTAAATTAAATGAATGAAAAAAATCATAAATGAAGTAATGTGGGAATCATGTTTTAAAAATGGGCAAAATAGGGATGAATAAAAAAAAAATCTGTCAATGACTTGCTACACGAAAACCAGCCATTTTGCGGACCTCCTTCCCTGATCTTTGAACGCCGCTGGTTGCAGTTAGTTTGCAATGTCCTCCGTGATGTTTTGTTTTTCCTTACTTGTATGGTGTCCTTTAAATCTGTTAAAAATAAAGTCTTTGTTTCGCTCTATCTCCTCTAAAAGGACATTAATTTTACCTTTTTGAAAGATATCTTCTCTTGTTTTTTTTTTTTTTTTGTTTGTTTTTTCAGCCATTTTGTCAGTGCCTCCGCCTGTATAGATGATTTAGACTTGTCTTGATTTCTAATCCACAACAAATGACGATTTTTAGGTTAAACGTTCAGAATACGGTACCATATAAGGTTATATTTCAGCACTTCGCGAATGGACAGCGATGCATTTTTGGGAAACGCGCGTGGAATTGCGGCGAGCGTTCGTAACCTAAATGGACAAATACACACAACATTATGTCTAAATGTCCGTTTTAGAGAGTATTCACGTAAACACAGTCGGTTATGTCTTTACAGAATGTACAGTTGTGAGAATATTGGATGTGCATCAGTGTTATTGGATCTGCGCACTCGGTCTTAAAGTGACAGTGCGTAATAAAACTAATGCCGTCTGTACACTTAAAATTAATCAAACAACAAAATAAAAAGAGAAAAGCATTCACTGCTCTTTAATAGCTTTAATATGGATCAATTATACTTAAATTATACAAAATAAATATGTCTGCTTGAAAGAATAAAGAATGATGTATGTTAGTTAAAGACTGCATAATCATTAATTGAAGAAAAAAAAAGACTGTTCTACTTTAGGAGAAGAAGTGTTTTTATTTAATTTTAAGATATTATGTTGTCACCGTGCTAAATCTGTGTTTGTACAGTATTGCATGTTCAAACTTTAAAAATTATTCATATTAACAGGTTAATAGATGTTTTCTACGGGAATATATAATGGGTTTGGAAATTTTAGAGAAATTCTAAATTAATGCATTAGAATTTCACTAAACCCATTCGATTTTAGTCTACTAAATCTACTGTAAATTTCGTCGACTAAAACTAGACTATTTACTGCTTTCCAGTATAGCCTGTGCTGTGGAGGTTTTACATTGCTGTTGTTGTGGATTTTTTTATGGAATACTGTTTTCGTTAGACTATATCTCCCCGAGAGAAACTTATTTCTGCTTTTATTGTATAGACAAACGTGATCATTAGAATTTTTTTTTTAATTGTGGGCCTACAAAACCTCTCAGCCCCAGGGCCTAACGGCAGGTTAATGCGGGCCTGGCAGTGGCGATAGTTTGTAGTTTGTTTTTAACCAAAAAAAAAAACGTTATCAAAAGAAAAGGCGATGGTCAAAGAAGTGGAGACAACGCGAGCATGGACGGCTGTTTTGATTTTGTTTCCCGGTGCTTCCTCTGCGCCTCGTCACCTCGCTTTCTGATTGACTACACGCCACAGTCCACAGGCTGCGTGCTCGTTTGTCCCCGGGGGGCACCACACACGAGGAGAAATCGGGCCAAAAAAATCCAACATGTTGGATATCCCCGATTTGAGATCGGAGCGGTCCCGACGTCCTTCCGAGCAGACAAGAGCAGTCTTAACACACCACACACGGCAGGAATATCTGATCAGATTATTTTACGATAATCGGAGCATCCTTAAGATTGTAGGAAGGGGTAAACTGGGGCTAAAATCAGCCTAATTATCCTGCCGTGTGAACCAGGCTTAAGGTGAACAGAGTTTATTAGAACCTTGAGAATACAACCTCAAAGGTTTGTGACACAAGTGCTCAAATGGTAAGGTGAAGTGAGGGATCTCCAGAGTTGTCTGTAATGCTCCTTGGACACACAGGCTGAGAAGACCACCTCTGAAGCAGTGCCCACCTTGGACAGGGAACGAGACGAGAGAGAGAGAGAACAGCCAGGAAACGATCAGCTGTCACTCCTCGTCTAAGAGTCCTGGGCACAGTGTTGAACAAGGTAAGATGTGAAACACAACCAGAACAGATCAACATGAAACAAAACCTAAAACGATCTACTGACAACCAGGGGCAGAAACAGCAGAGAATATAAAGGAAAATGGAACAAGCGACAGCTGTGGGGAATCAGCTCGTGATCAGTGCGCAGCTGCGCAGAATCAGCACTAATTGCCCAGGTCACGAGCTGCAGAAAAAGACAGGACAAACACAGACAACAGTGAGAAGCCAATAATGCACCCTGAACCGTGACAGAATATATGCTTTTGTTTGTTTTGTAATGTATTTTCAGTCTGTGTGTTTCTCTTCTCGAGACACTAATCATTTTTGTGTAATTAATTAATCAATGCACCATTGAAAGGAGATAAAGTTAGTATTCTTGAAAAACTAACACCAAGTATAATTAATTATTGAGCAATGAGAATGTTAAAATGTTTTAAGGGGCATTTGTTGCGTGTGTGTATGATAACTTATCCCAGTAATAATTTACTCATTGAAACAAAGGTGTATAAAGATGTGTAAAATTTTCGAATACTGCTCCGTCATTAATGAACAACTACAGAAACAAATGAGTAACGCAATATTAACACTCTAAAAACTACTATTAACTAACGAGAAACTCTGATTAATGAATTAGTAGTAATTGCTCTTAGTCCAATGTGGTAGTTCACTAGTAACTAATCAATAAATTATGTTTTATAAACAAAGTTCGGGAGGAGCACGTTCAAATAATCATTCCAATCAACTGGTCATCAAACAATTACCATGTCTACCCTATCAGCACGAGAAGGAGCATATAAATATTCACTCTGTCAACTCACCTAACATTCCTTGACAGTTTCAGCATCTGGTCCCGCCCATTTGTTACAATGTCTGAGATCGAACTCTTCCCGTCCGACGACGACTCCTTCGTCGCCCAGGCTCCATCACAGCTTCCCACCGCTGCAACGAGCTCCCACGCTCAACAGGACACCGCATCTGAACTTCCAGCATCACCGCGCGGCCGCCGGTCTAGCCGAGCCGCTTCCCGTACTCCGAGGCGCCGGGGCTTGCCCTCACCTCCACCATCAAGACCTCCTCCACCATCTCCAGCTTCCTCCTACACCTCAGCACAACACAATATTCCTGCAATTGAGAAATGGACAGTGCTGGGGTTGAGACAAGCGCTAATCAGCGCTGATGTTCATTTTTCTAGGAGAATGAACAAAGCACAACTATACAACCTGTACGTTTCACTCCAGTCAGCTTTCCCTTCTCCAAAATCCACTCCACCTTCAAAATCCGCAAAAAAGGCAAGTAATTACAAGGCTCCAAACTCACGTTCCCAGAAATCACCTTCTCCCGCTCTTGCAGGGCCCAGTTTTCCGTGAGCGCCAGGCCGCAGCAGGCCTCCAGCTAGCCTGGGCCGCGCCCCAGATTCCGCCGCCGTCAGGCCCCTCTCTTCTCTCCGCTCCGCTGAGCTACAAACCGCAGTCTTTTCCAGCACCGCACCTCACGTAACAATGCCAGTTTCAAGCGAAACGGGCCGCTCTTTCAGCGTGAGTATGCCAACGGCACAAGCCCAACTACCACATACTTTTCCTGTCACCTTTTCCAACCCTTTCCCCTGTCCATGGCCTGCAGCCCCACCACCAGACTCTAGCGCGAGGCTGCTTCAGCTAGAGGCGCAGGCCCAGGCACCTTTTCTACCTCCCCAGCTCCCCTCCTTTCCCACTTTTCCAGTTCTTCCTCAAGCTTTAGGGGCCGACCCAAGTGTGAGGTTGCCTCCACAAACGGCCTCGGCCCCAGGGGGTTTTCTTCCTGACACCTTTCCCCAAAATCGGTCTCCTTTCACGCTGTTCTCCGCAACGCCGATGCCCATCCCGCCGAACGCTACAGCTATGGAACCGCCCCCTGTTGCCAGCAACATCAGAGCACAGATCCTCACAGGTGCGGACATCGATTTATCTTCCCTTCTTTCTTTACTCCCCCCCTCTGTCTCAAATCGGCAAATCGACTGCGGCGATTTTGCAGTCACCCTCAAAAACCCAGTTAATAATTCATCCCGCATTCTGAAGTTTTCTGAATTTGCAATTGCTTTCAGCCGGTATAGCGAAATAATTTGTGCCACACTTCCCCACAGGAGACGAGAGCTAAACGACTATCTCGCGATAATCGCAGAGCTCGCGTTATCATACGGAGGAACCCATTTTTATACTTACCACAAATTGTTCTCCGCAAAGTGCGCCGTCCGCGTAGCTCAGTGGAACCAGTGCCCTTACTGGGGCGCCCTAGACACAGAGCTACACAATAGAGTGTTCCTAGGCTGCCGTAACATTTCCTGAGCTGTTTGCAGATCCGTTTCGCACTCCACCACGGCGTGTCCCTTGATTAACCCTGCAAATCCTCCCCGCCCAGATTCACCAGCTGGGAAATCAACCAGTTATGTCCCGCGGCCAGCAAAAATTAATTTCAACGACTCAGTCACAGATTCTAAAAGAAGAAAAACCTCCTTCCCATCCAACAACCAAGTCTGCAATAACTTCAATTCAGGACGTTGCTCACGGCAACGCTGCCGTTATTTACACATCTGCAGCTATTGCGGTGGCGCGCACGCTCGCACTATATGCCCTGTAAAAAGGTCCGTAAATAAAGATTCCAAAAATTACTTGTCGACTCCTGTGAATTTTTCTCGTCTGTCTTCTGAATTAGCTCACCACCCTAACACTAACTTTACTGACTATTTACTGTCTGGTCTCGAACACGGCTTCAAACCCGGCGTTGAAAGCCTTCCCACTCAAAGTATCATATGTGACGATCTCCAGTCTGCTCTCGCTGAACCTGAAACAGTCGACATCCTGATTAAAAAAGAAATCGAATCAGGCTTCATGATTGGTCCGTTTAACATTCCTTCTTTTGAATGTTTCCGCGTCAGCCCCATTGGAGTGGCGACAAGAAAATTTTCAGGCAAAAAACGTTTAATAATCGATCTCTCAGCCCCGCATAATTCTCCGTTTCCAAGCATAAACAGCCTTATCTCGCTTGAACAATTTTCTCTTCATTACCACACCATTGACCAAGCCATAACCTTGATTAAAGACGCAGGCTACGGCGCTTGGCTCGCTAAAGTCGACATCACTTCTGCTTTTAAAGTGATGCCCATTCATCCAGATTCATGGCATTTGTTCGGCGTACGCTGGCAAGAAAAATTTTACTTTGCCGTCCGTTTAACTTTCAGCCCCAAGATTTTCGACATGCTATCAGAAGCCATTTGCTGGATTCTTTCCAATAACTACTCGATACCCTACTTAATCCACCTGCTAGATGATTTCCTAATTATCTCACCACCCGACGCCATCCCAGCCGCTCATCTTCTCACAGTCCAAAAAGTCTTCGCTGAACTCGGGATTCCAATCGCCCAAGAAAAAACCATGGGCCCAGCCACATCCATCGAATTTCTGGGCATTAATTTGGACACAGTCAATTTCCAGGCCTCACTGCCCAAGGAAAAAATCGACAGGATTGTTCTGGTCGCATCCACCCTCCTAGAAAATCCAAATTGCTCTAAACGAGAGCTACTATCTCTGCTCGGCCACTTAAACTTTGCGATGCGCATCATCCCGCAAGGCCGCCCTTTCATCTCACATCTTCTCTTCCTCGCATCATCAATCCACGCGCTAGAGGACCAAATTTCCCTAACTACGTCATGTTGCAACGAGCTCAGTTTATGGATAACCTTCCTTAACCCTTGTGCATCAATTAAAAAAAGTTACACATAGGTACACAGAGGACAAAAATGTCCATGTTTAAAAACTGTCATAAAAATGTGAAGCTTGGGAGCACAGACTTAAGTTTGGTATCATTTTAAAGAAGACCCTTGGCAGATTATTGCTGAAGTAAAACAATTATAATAAGTAAATCCAAAAAAAAGTTATATAGGTATAAGTTTATGAAAATTATTTATGAAAATTATTTTATACAAAATATATATTTTATAAATCAAATTGAACTCTAAAACGGCAAGAAAATAAAAGCCATAAATCTAAATAAATTGTGTTCCAAATTTGAGGATGATATCTCAAAAAATGAGCTTTCGGTAAGATTTTGTTTGGGCGCAGTAACACATTTTCCCCATTGGGTGCCAGCAAAACTCCACTGGTGCACACAGTGATTGGATTTGTTATTTGCAGTTGAGTTTTTCTCTCTCAATATTACAAACACACACATGCACACACACACATATTTTTTTATAACACACATACTAACCACACTCTGACATCCATACCAACACACCCACACAAATATCGTTGCATAATTTATCCAATTGGCTCTATAATATGCCGAAGCAGAAAACAGGAATAAAGCGATATTTGTTTTAGAGGCCAAACCTGGAAAAATGGCACCATCTGATAAAAAAATAGTCAAAATGAAAAATTTTAAGCCTTGCCAACATAATGAAAGCCTCTTAACAAAGATTGCATAATTTTATAGTTGAATGGCCCTGAGATTAAAAATTGCAGTTTTAATGGGTTTCAATGGGGACATTTTCAGTGGTGGTAAATAACGAAGTAAAAATACTTCGTTACTTTACTTAAGTATTTTTTTCGGGGATCTGTACTTTACTTGAGTATATTTTATTTGCATCTACTTTTACTCTTACTCCACTACAATATTAAAGACAAAGTTTACTTTTTACTCCGTTACATTTCCCCATGCCCGCTCCAAGTATTTATTACACTGGCTTTCCAAACCAATGAAAAACTTGGTTTTATTTGGAAAAAAAGTACGCGCGAGCTCTTTGCCAGCATACGCTCACATAGCAGTTAGTTCGCCATTGTGGAAGATGACCGCAGAAACTGGTGAAGGTGCAGCTCTGCCCAGCAATGATCCCGAGATTCCCGCTTACCTTGTTTCTTGCACATCTTCTGTTTGATGCAGCTAATATTATGGAACATGTCTATTGCAGAGCTGCCAACTCTCACTCATTCAGTGTGAGACTCACGCAATTGACACTTTCCACAAGCTCTCACGACACACATCCATTTTCTCACGCAGAGAAAAATCGTGAAGCATAGAGGACATTGACACCGACAGACAAGAAAGAGAAGGTTACTTTTGATATAAAACAAATTCTCAGCTCTCAGATTCTGTCCATTTTATTACGAAATTCAAACTATAAATACCGTTTTGGAGCTTTTAAATGTGACGTGACAGATAGCTAGCGCCTGCTATGGGGTGCCGTTAATCTCTTTACTACTAGTTAATTGTAAATAAACACAAATTAACAATAATAGGTAGCCTATGTTGAAAGATACAGTACAACTTCCCGAAATGTATATCGTACATAATATATATATATATATACATAATATCAATAAATCAGTGTTTTTCAACCGCGGAAAGAGGTCAATAAAACAGCTGGAGAACAATGTCACATAACGTTACATTTACCTCAGGGAAAAAAAAAAAACATTTAATGACCATAGCACGTTAGTTGGCTAGAAAAATTAGTATTTTATAATATATTTAATATTAGTATAAATTAGTATTTTGCTAAATATGTGCACTATATATTTATTATATTTTTACTTATAAGCTATCATTAAAATATTATAAAGTTGTTATAATAAAAATCACATGTATTTTTAACATTTAATAATTCCAGCTGACAGGGCTCTCTAGCCTATGTTTACAGAATTAGGTGAGATTTTCTTAATTTAAAAATTAACATGTATCTACTGTACCAAATATTTATCCAAATGAATCTATATTGAATCAAGATTGGAATCAAACCACAATAATTGAATTGAAATTGTAAAATTTGTATCAAAGAATGGCCTACCAGTCATTGCACCATAATATGCTGTCACTAAACTTAATGAAATTGTTTAAAATTGATGCAAGGTACTTCATTGTCTCTTATGATTGCAAATCTAACAAATTCTTAATTGCAGTATCTAATAATTTGTTCAATTAAAACATTGCATATCACTCCCAAAACAATTGATCTGTTTAATTATTGATATTTACAGTTTGAATATTTACTTTTTACTTTCGGTACTTAAGTACGTTTTAAATTGGATACTTTTGTACTTTTACTCAAGTGATGTTTGAATGGAGGACTTTCTACTTTTACTGGAGTCATTTTTTATTTAGGTATATATACTTTTACTCGAGTATAATTTTTGAGTACTTTTACCACCCCTGGACATTTTTGTCCAAAAGGCGCTGAGAGGGAAGTATTTTGTGGACCTAGTGCAAAAAAGATTTTTCAAAGGAAATGGGGGTGAAATAGTAAAATTACAATAAAAATACACACCTGTGCCAAAATTCATGCAGTTAACATTAACAAAAAAAAAAAAAGTTACACATAGCTACAAAGTGGACAAAAATGTCCATGTCAAAAAACTGTCATAAAAAATTTAGGTTTGGGTGCAAAGACTTAAGTTTGGTCTCATTTTAAAGAGGACCCTTGGCAGATTATTGCTGAAGTTAAACAAGTGAAAAAAGTCAAACCAAAAATTTTGTATAGAGGTTTAAGTTTATGAAAATTATTTATGAACATTATTATCGTTATTTTATATAAAATATATATTTTATGAAACATGTTGAACTCTAAAACTGATATAAATTCAAAGCCATAAATCTAAACAAGTTGTGTTCCAAATTTGAGGATGATATCTCAAAAAATGAGCTTTCGGTAAGAGTTTGTTTGGGCGCAGTAACACATTTTCCCCATTGGGTGCCAGCAAAACTCCACTGGTCACACAGTAATTGGATTTTAGATTTGCAATTGAGTTTTTCTCTCTCAAATATTACAAGCACACAAACACATATACACACACATTTTTTTTTATTACACACATACAAACCACACTCTGACATCCATACCAACACACCCACACAATTATCGTTCCACAATTTATCCAATTGGCTCTATAATATGCCGAAGCAGAAAACAGGAATAAAGCGATATTTGTTTTATAGGCCAAACCTGGAAAAATGGCACCATCTGATAAAAAATAGTAAAAATTTAAATTTTGAAGCCTTGTCAACAGAATGAAAGCCTCTTAACAAAGATTGCATCATTTTATATTTAAATGGCCCTGGGATTAAAAATTGCACTTTTAATGGGTTTCAATGGGGACATTTTTGTCCAAAAGGCGCTGAGTGGGAGTATTTTGTGTAGCTAGTGCAAAAAATATTTTTTTAAGAAAATGGCGGTGAAATAGTAAAATTCCAATAAAAACACACACCTGTGCCAAATTTTATGCAGTTAGCATTAACACAGGCAAAGTGATCAAAAAAACAAAACTGAAAAGGACAAAAATGTCCATAAGGATGCACAATGGAACGGCCTGTCTTTTTTCTATAACAATCTGATTTCTCTCCCCGTGGATATCCAACTGTTCACTGATGCTGCTCCCTCTGTCGGTTTCGGGGGATTCTACCAAGGCCGTTGGTTTGCTTCTACATGGCCCGCCCAGCTGTTAGACTCACCGCAATCGCAATCATCCTCAGCGCTGTTCGAATTGTATCCTTTAGTAGTAGCAGCCTTCCTGTGGGGTAAAGAATGGTCAACTAACAGCATCATGGTACACTGCGATAATGAAGCAACCGTGCACTGCATCAACAAAGGCCGCTCAAATTCCCCCGCACTAATGCCTCTCCTAAGACGCCTCATTTGGATCGCAGCTTGCGATCAATTCATCTTAACTGCAAAACATGTTCCCGGGTCCAGAAATCAAATAGCTGACTCTCTCTCTCGTTTTGCTTTCCAGAAATTCAGGCTACTGGCACCAGATTCGGACCCTTTTCCAACCCCAGTACCTCACTATTCAGAGCTGATATTCCCATAAACCACCCACTGAAACCACTTCTCGATGCCTCTCTTAATTCCATCCTTCAAGCCGTTTCACCCAGCACCCTTCAATCCTACTTAACCGCTTGGAAGTGTTTTAAGTCTTTTCACTCAACATACAACCTGCCTTTTCCCAACTTTTCTCTGCTTACCATAACTTCATTCATATCCTATCTCAACAGCATCAAGAACCTCAAAGCCTGCTCTATCAAGGGTTATCTAAGCGGTATCCAATTCTTCCACAAACTCCTTTTTGGTTCACCTTCCCCAGACACAACAAATTCTCAGACATCAATGCTCATCAAAGGCATCCAAAAAACCCAACCCAACCGCCCTGATGCCAGACAACCAATAACCTTAGACATACTCGCTAAATGCATCTTCACCCTCCGCCGAGGCTATCACTCCACCAACACAGCCCGTACACTGGACGCAATGTTCATATTGGCTTTTTTCGGTTTTCTCAGATGCTCAGAACTCACCATCACTTCCAGTTTCAACCCAAAAGTCCACCCCACAATCTCAGATCTATCAGTTCTAGACAACGAAACCATCTCTTACTTCATAAAGCAAAGCAAGACAGATCAAATGAAAAAAGACCATTTCATATACATCTTCAATCTCCCATCACCAATCCAAACGTATCAATCTCTCTTAGCATACTTGCATTTCAGGAACTCGCAGGCCAAGTCCCCTTCCAACCCACTCTTCACTGATGATTCCAATCGCCCTGTCACACGTTTCTGGTTCCAAAAACACCTCAAGTCCATTTTGCTCCAATCAGGCATCCCAGCAGACCACTTTTCCAGCCATTCATTTCGTATAGGCGCAGCAACCACAGCCGCCCAAAAAGGCCTCTCCCAGCAGCAGATTCAAGAGCTTGGCCGCTGGTCATCGGAGGCCTTTAAGAGTTACATCCGTTCAAACAGCTTCCATATCAAAGAAGCTCAACGAACCCTCATCAGTTAAAATTTCTCCAGTATCAACTTTCTCATACAACCAACCTTACAGGCCCACCACTCCCGCAGGAGCCCCTTCCCCCATCCCAACTCACTCCACGGCCACAGCAGTGCCTTCTCCGCTCCCGCAGGAGCCACCATATCCTGCTCCCGCAGGAGCTCAGCCCTCCTTCCAACTTTCCTTTCGGATAGCCAGAAAGCAATTTCAAAGCAAGTTCGGTTCCAATACAGCAGCAGCATCATCTCTTCCTTTCCAGCAGAAGCTCATTCTCAATCCAACTGGCCCACCGGTTAGAAAGAACTACAACACAATCTTCTCCGCTCCCGCAGGAGCCCAGTCATTAATCCAACTTTCCTACTGGACAGTCGAGTCCAGAAAGCAAGTTCGGCCCACCTCAGCAGCAGTATCATCTCTTCCACTCCCGCAGGAGTTCCATTTTCTTCTTCCAACTCGCTCCATTCCCACGGAATCATTATCTCTTCCGCTCCAGCAAGTGCCCAACTCTCCCCTCAACTCACCATGGGATACCTGGAAAGCAAGTCGAAAGCAAGTTTGTCCACTGTCGCAGCAGTGTCTCCTACTCCGCTCCCGCAGGAGCTCCATTACTCCGTCCAAACTTGCTCTATTGCCGCAGCAGCATCATCCACTCCGCTCCCGCAGGAGCTCAAGTCTATATCCAAAATAGTTTTGGATTCCCAAGCAAGATTGAAAGCAAGTCTGGTCCACTGCCGCAGCAGTGTCATCTACTCCGCTCCCGCAGGAGCTCCATTACTCCGTCCAAACTTGCTCTATTGCCGCAGCAGCGTCATACACTCCGCTCCCGCAGGAGCTCAAGTCTATGTCCAAAATAGTTTTGGATTCTCAAGCAAGATTGAAAGCAAGCCTGGTCCACTGCCGCAGCAGTGTCATCTACCCCACTCCCGCAGGAGCTCCGTTACTCCATCCAACTGGCTCCACTGCCTCAGCAGTGTCATCTACTCCACTCCCGCAGGAGCCCCATTATTTCAAGCAAGTCTGGTCCACTGCCACAGCAGTGTCGTGCACTCCGCTCCCGCAGGAGCTCTGTTACTCCATCCAGCTTGCTCCACTGCTGCAGCAGTACCATCTACTTCGCTCCCGCAGGAGCTCCACCAATCTAAAGCAAGTCTGGTCCACTGCCGCAGCAGTGTCGTACACTCCGCTCCCGCAGGAGCTCCGTTACTCCATCCAACTTGCTTCACTGCCGCAGCAGTGTCATCTACTCCGCTCCCGCAGGAGCTCCATTACTCCGTCCAAACTTGCTCCACTGCCGCAGCAGTGTCATCTACTCAGCTCCCGCAGGAGCCCCATTACTCCATCCGAACTTGCTCCATCGCCGCAGCAGTGTCATCTCCTCCGATTCCGCAGTAGACCTTCGCCAGCCTACTACCTGAGAAGCACACCTGTCCCCAGGCGAGTGCCAGCAAGAGCGCAGTCTTGAGCGAGAGCTGTTTAAGGTGCACAGTTCGGAGTGGTTCGAACGGGGGCCCTTTAAGAGCGTCTAGGACAGTAGCTAGGTCCCAGATCGGCACTGAGGGGGGGCGTGAAGGGTTCATCCTCCTAGCGCCCTTTAGGAAACGAATAATTAGGTCGTTTCTTCCCAATGGACGTTCCATTACAGGGTCGTGTGACGCTGTGATGGCCGCCACATATACTTTGAGCGTGGAGGGGGTGCGGCCCGCCTCCAGAAGCCCTTGTAGAAAAACGAGTACATTCGTAATCTCGCATGTCTCAGGGTTCAGGCCCTTGGCATTACACCAGTCACTGAACACTTTCCATTTCTGGGCATATAAGCGTCTCGTGGAGGGCGCCCGCGCCTCAGCGATGGTTTTTAGTGCTCCGCTCGCGAGGTTCCTGGGAACCCGTTGAGGGGCCATGCATGAAGGGCCCACAGATCGGGGCGGGGATGAAATATCATCTCACTGGCCTGACTGAGGAGGTCTGGCCTCAGTGGAATCGGCCGTGGTGCAGATTGCATTTGCATCAGATCTGGAAACCATGTTTGGTTCTTCCAGAGTGGGGCTATCAGCAGCACTGCGTCACACCTATCCAACCTCAAAGACAACCAACTCCCGTCCTATGGTAGAAGAAGCCTTCCAGCGACTAACCCCTTCCCACGGCTGATGTTTTAAGCTTTGCACTCCGCAAGTTTTTGGGGGGTCATCAACATCATTTTGGCAGCTGTCCGGCATGTTATTTTGCAGCTTTTGGGGGAGTGCTCTGGGTTCGGGCCGAATACCTAACTCGGAGCCCTCTCCTCGGACAGCACGCCAAATACGCATTTATTCTATCTGACTTATTTGTAAGTGTGAACTCGTGAAATGATGTTTTATAAACAAAGTTCGGGAGGAGCACGTTCAAATAATCATTCCAATCAACTGGTCATCAAACAATTACCATGTCTACCCTATCAGCACGAGAAGGAGCATATAAATATTCACTCTGTCAACTCACCTAACATTCCTTGACAGTTTCAGCATCCCTCCACCACCATTTCACAGCCAGGAATACGGGGGAGTGCTCTGGGTTCGGGCCGAATACCTAACTCGGAGCCCTCTCCTCGGACAGCACGCCAAATACGCATTTATTCTATCTGACTTATTTGTAAGTGTGAACTCGTGAACTTCTATTTATTTTCAGAAACTAGACCAGGCTGAAACTACTAAATACAGGTTCATAATTTACATGAATAATGCATAATGTAAAATTAATTCTAAAGTGAAGGTAATGGCAACCCACTATTGATTACTCTGGTGTTACCAAATCCTTCAGTAGGAATTAATATTTTAAAGTGAAAAACGACTCGGTTACTAACGTAACCTCGGTTCCCTGAGAGGAGGGAACGAGTATTGCGTAAGTAGCTTACGCTATGGGAAAACTCCTTTTCTCGAGAATATTGAAGTCTTTATGTAAAACGCATTGCAGCTGCACAGCTGACAGCAATGAACGAAGGAGCTCGGTCATTGGCTGTGCTGCGGCAACTTGCTCGAACCAATGACGGGGCGACTCTGAATGCGCGACCAATGAGCGCGCTTCACGCCCGCGCGCGTCAGAGCCCGCCAAGATGGGCATGGCCAAGCTATATATTGGGCGCCCCGTCATGAGAGTTCTTTAGGTTAAAACGACTGAAGCGAACTAACCAAGCACAAGCACGGCAGCTTACGCAATACTCGTTCCCTCCTCTCAGGGAACCGAGGTTACGTAAGTAACCGAGTCGTTCCCTTTCGAGAGGTCTCTCCTATTGCGTAAGTAGCTTACGCTATGGGAACACCATGCAAAACGCCGTGCGTGTCGAACTTCGCCTTATGATAGCCAGAGGCAGGTGCCTGCGCTGAAAAGCAAAGTTATCATCCAACTAGCCGGCAGAGGCGAGCTTTATATGTGGGAAAAAATACAGAGCGGCTAGAAGGCGCTCAGTGTGACACAAGCACATACATAATCTAGATGCGAACTCGCAGTTCAACTAGCATCATGCTGATAGCACATTGGAATGCAATGTCGGGACCTGTAGGTTGTAGAACCTGATAAATGTGGACGGTGAGGCCCAGCCTGCCGCCGCACAAATATCCTCGATCGGTATCCCGCTCGACCATGCCCAGGAAGAAGCCACACTCCTGGTGGAGTGTGCTTTGACTCCCCAGGGGCATTGAAGTCCCTTAGCTTCGTAAGCCAGCGCTATAGCTTCAACTATCCAGTGAGAGATTCTCTGCTTTGAAACGGCGGAACCTTTCATACGGCCGCCAAAGCATACAAACAGTTGTTCTGTCTGTCTGAATAGGGCAGAACGCTCCAAATACACTCTGAGAGCCCTAATGGGGCAGAGTAGATTAGCGTCGTGTTCGTCTGCTGGAGACGAAAGCGCAGTTAGGGAGATAACCTGTGCTCTGAAGGGAGTGGTGAGCACTTTAGGAATATACCCCTGTTTCGGCCTAAGGACGACCCTGCAGTCGTTAGGACCGAATTCTAGGCAGGCAGCGCTTGTCGAAAGCGCGTGCAGGTCACCCACTCTCTTGACCGAGGCGAGTGCCAGCAAGAGCGCAGTCTTGAGCGAGAGCTGTTTAAGGTGCACAGGTTCGAACGGGGGCCCTTTAAGAGCGTCTAGGACAGTAGCTAGGTCCCAGATCGGCACTGAGGGGGGGCGTGAAGGGTTCATCCTCCTAGCGCCCTTTAGGAAACGAATAATTAGGTCGTTTCTTCCCAATGGACGTTCCATTACAGGGTCGTGTGACGCTGTGATGGCCGCCACATATACTTTGAGCGTGGAGGGGGTGCGGCCCACCTCCAGAAGCCCTTGTAGAAAAACGAGTACATTCGTAATCTCGCATGTCTCAGGGTTCAGGCCCTTGGCATTACACCAGTCACTGAACACTTTCCATTTCTGGGCATATAAGCGTCTCGTGGAGGGCGCCCGCGCCTCAGCGATGGTTTTTAGTGCTCCGCTCGCGAGGTTCCTGGGAACCCGTTGAGGGGCCATGCATGAAGGGCCCACAGATCGGGGCGGGGATGAAATATCATCTCACTGGCCTGACTGAGGAGGTCTGGCCTCAGTGGAATCGGCCGTGGTGCAGATTGCATTTGCATCAGATCTGGAAACCATGTTTGGTTCTTCCAGAGTGGGGCTATCAGCAGCACTGCGTTTTCCTCCTCTCTGACCCGACTGATGACCTGTGGCAGCATCGCGATCGGGGGAAAGGCATATAAGGGGCGGCTCGGCCAGCTCTGGGCGAGCACGTCCGTGCTTTTCGTGAAGAAAAGAGAGCAGTGCGCGTTCTCCTTGGAGGCGAAGAGGTCGATCTCCGCTTTACCAAAGGTTTTCCATAACCACTGAATCGTCAGCGGGTTGAGAGCCCATTCTCCTGGGAGAATCTTGTCTCTGGATAGCATGTCTGCCCCCTGGTTCAGGGCGCCTGGCACATGCGCTGCTCTCAGCGAGCGCAAGTTGTGCTGGGACCATAAAATGAGTCTCCTGGCCATTGAATGCATGGAGCTCGACCTGAGTCCACCCTGGCGATTTATGTACGACACTACCGTCATGTTGTCCGTTCGGACCAGGACGTGTTCGTTTTTTAGATGTGGGAGCAGGGCTCTGAGAGCCAAAGCGACCGCTTTCATTTCCAGACAGTTTATGTGTAGGCGCTTCTCCGGGTTTGACCAAAAGCCGGAGACAGGCCTGCCCTCGTAAAGGCCCCCCCAAAAGTCAGGGCTTTTATACAGCCGTGGTTCGCTCTGATTAAAAAGTGGCCCGAACGCCACGCGTGAGTAGGGACGCGGCTCTTTGAGCCAGCGTTGGAGAGGGCGCATATGCAACAATCCTAGCTGGAGTACGGCCGATGCTGAGGCCATGAGACCGAGCATCCTCTGAAACCGTTTGACGGGGGCGCGCGCGCCCGCCCTGAATGATGTTGCAAGGCGCCGGATGGTGAGCGCGCGCTCTGATGAGAGACGCGCTGTCATTTGCATCGAGTCTAGAACTATTCCCAGGAAAGAAATCCTCTGGCTGGGAGATAGTATGCTTTTTGCAAAATTATTGCATTATTAATTATTAATTCTTAGACCCAGGCATTCTAAATGGCTGATAATCCAAGATCTGTGTGTTATTAACTGACTCTCTGATTGTGCTAGAACCAGCCAATCGTCAAGATAATTCAGTATTCGCTCTCCCCTTCGTCTTAGGGGGGAAAGTGCTGCATCCATACATTTCGTGAATGTACGGGGAGCCAGGGACAGGCCGAACGGAAGTACTGTGTACTGGTATGACTGTCCCTCGAAAGCGAATCTCAGAAACGGCCTGTGATGAGGCGCTATTGGAATGTGAAAGTAAGCATCTTTCAGATCCACTGAGAGAAACCAATCTCCTGGGCGTACTTGCGCGAGGATATGCTTGGTTGTTAACATTCTGAACGAGCGAATCATTAGTGCTTTGTTCAGGTGTCTGAGATCTAGGATGGGGCGGAGACCGCCATCCTTTTTCGGGACGAGAAAATAGCGGCTGTAAAAACCTGTCCCGCTCAGAGAGGGGGAAAGCAGTTTCCACAGCACCCTTTTCTATTAGTTTGCACACCTCGGTGCGTAGAACATGTGAACACTCCTTTCTTACTTTCGTCTCGACCACAGTCGTAAAACGTGGTGGTCTGCGAGCGAACTGGAGCGAGTATCCGTGCTTTACTATATTCAATACCCATTTCGGCATATCTGGAATGTTTTCCCATGCCGCTGCGTGTACAGATATGGGCTGAATACAGGCTAGGGGCGGGCCGCTGTGACGTAGGGACCTGGCCAGCGAATCGCCTGAGCTCGTAGCTCTCAGAGGCGCGGGCGCGCGCTGAGCAGCTGAGTGAAAACTCGCAGCCTGAGCTGAGGTTGTGTTTGACACTGTAAGGACAGTGTTTATAAGTGGGGGTGCATAAACAGTGGTAGGCACACGCGTCACTTTTAGAATGTTTCCCGCTTTTACTGGGGATGAATTTATAACTGTGTGAACAGTGCTTGTGTGTAGTGGTGCGTACATGACCGTAGGCACGTGATCTACATTCATGGGAAGCGCAGCCTGAGCTGGGAATGAATTTGGCACTGTTTTGACAGTATCTGGGAATGCACACTTTGTGGACATGTGAACCCTTAGTGACGCAGGCAGAAAAAGACAATTTTTTTGTGTTTTCTGTGCGTCGCCGTAAAAACGGCGTTTGTTTGCAGGTGAGCGTGCTCTGTGACTGGCCCATTGACTGCTGTATGGACATATCCAGCCGCCTGTAAGGGGACTGGGTAATGTTTGAGCTTTTGCAGAGAGAGTGGTCCGGCTTTTGCGAGACACGCACTCTCTCTTCTCATTTCTGTGGCTAGGACGGCTTTCGAGGCTCAGGGTTCAGCACAATCTTGGGCCGAGGAACCCGTCGCTCAGAAGGCGGCTTGCGGTTGTGAGAGCGCGAGCGGCGTCGAGCGTCAGCCTGAGGCGCGGGCTGAGAGGCGGTGGGAGCTGTTCTAGCCCGCTGCGGCTGTGGCGGTCTCTGTCTGCTCTGCGATGAGCTGGAGAGCTTTGGCAGGAAATGACGCATAGCTTGTGAAGCGTTCTGGGCCTCAGTGAAGCGTTCGGCGAAACCTTTAACCGCCGGTCCAAACAGCCCGATGGTGGAGATAGGCGCGTCGAGAAATGGCGCCTTATCCGCGTCCTTCATCTCAGTCAGAGTCAGCCACAGATGGGGCTCGAGAACAGTCAAATTAGCCATAGCACGGCCAATAGACTGGGCGGTGGCCTTCGTGGCTCGCAGAGCTATATCAGTTGCGCTGCGTAGGTCCCTGAAGGCTTCGGGTTCGGGGCCAGACTCGTCCATAAAGCGGAGAAGCTTGGCTTGGAACACTTGAAGTACCGCCATTGAGTGAAGCGCTGATGCAGCTTTGGCCGGCGGCGGCGTAGGCGCGACCGGCGAGAGCAGAGGTAGTGCGGCAGGGCTTCGAGGGGTGGGAAGCTTTGGCTTTCCATCCGGTGGTGGAGGGCGGGCAGAGATGATTGGCCACGGCCTCCTCGAGGGGCGGCGTTCCCTCGTAGCCTCTTTCCTTCGCGCCGTCCACTGAGGAGAGCGAAGATGAAAAAGAAGGCTTTAGGCGCGCAGAGTGGGGGGCTTTCCATGACTTGGCGGAGAACACCAATCGAGCCCGAGGTCCTCCACGGCCTTCGAGAGGATGCAGATAATCTCCGTATCCATGGTGGAGCCCGCACTCGTGCTAGCTAGCGTCGACGGGGCGGGGTCGAAAGGCCAGTCGTCAGATGCAGCGTCGATGGACAGGCTGTCATCCACTCCCCCGTCATCCTCGGACGCGCCGAAAGTCACAAGGCCCACCGCTCTGCTAGAGGGGTGTGGGTCCGGCTGAGTGAACTAAACCGGCGGTGGGGAAGGCAAGAGCGGTCCATTTTTATAACCATATTATGCTGTCATTATAAACCTATTGTGGAACAGCTGAGTTTAAACTTTCAATTTTAAACTTTGGAATATGCATTTTTACCATTTCTGTGACTAATTGTACTATAATAATGTCAGTATAATGTTTTGATGATACAAATATCCAGGGGTGCATATACATTTTTTCGGTCTGGTTCTCAAGGAAGCCCCTGGAGATGCTGCTAGGTACTCACACTTTACACGGCACACTTATCCTACAAGCTGCCTAAATGTAAATGACACTATTTGTTCACTGTAGAAATTAAATATAGGTTAATCTTTGTTAAAGCTGTATTTTTTTTTATTTGAATAACATTAATGAATCAATGTTTAAGCGCAAGTAAACGCGAAAGAGGAATCAATTCGGTGTTCGAGCACTATCTGAAACTATCTCTCTCTCTCTCTCTCTCTCTCTCTCTGCGTTTGCGTTTCCAGTGTGTGAGGCTGTGCGCACAGATAACAGCGCACGAGTCCCGATTTCCGCCTCTTCTTCCACATTTAAAATCGTTTGAATGTGTAAATTGCCAAGAAAAAAACAGGTCTAAATGTTCTGCTGCGCATCATTTATTGTTACCATGCATACGCACCTGCGTACCAGTTATGTGCACCCCTGCATATATCACATTTTATATTGCGTTATCACGTATCTGCACAGTGAATCTTTACCCTGAAGTTAATGTAGCTATTAGCTTTGCTAATCTTCTCAAACAGCCTGCAGAATGGCTGATTAGAATTGTCCCCAAAGATCCGATGTATTGACCTAATTAGCGAACGGAATTGGGGTGATTATTTTGCACGTGAAATGTTGTTCATGATAAACAAAGATTATGATGATAGCTGTAAAGATTTCCACAGTTTAAATGTTGGTAATTACCCTGTTCCAATCCACCTCAGCTGGGCTGTGCGGAGAGTTAGGATAGCATAATAAGTGGGGATTATCAGCGTCTTCTGTAGTTACTCTGCGTACTGTTTCATGGCAGTTATTTTTACTCCAATTGATTAGCAATGATTAAGAAATGTGTTTGAGCTTGAGTTATTGTTTGTTTTCTTCTTGTTCTCATCCAACTGTCCTGTGAAATGTGCGACTTGCATTAATGCTGGTGATCTCTATCAATGAAATATTTCCTCAAGGTTCCTGTAAAGACATGAAGCGACGAAAGTAAACCAATCCAAAGAACAGCATATACAGTATTTGAAGCAGGAAAGATTCACAAAAAAAGATACGTGTCTTACAGATGTTTTAATGGCATGCATCAGCAAGCTTATCACTCACTCAATGTTTCATGACATTAAAATGTTGCAAATTTGATATGCCGCACACACAGTCACAGCATTCTACAGCGTTTTGATCTTGGAGGCCATCAGTCTGACATTACCCAGTAGAGCTTCTACAAGTGCTGCCTCATTCTGCTCAGGTTCACTCTAATTGTGTCTGACTCTGACTTGAATAAATGCAACTGATATTATTGCGTAATGGCGATGCATTATTCACTATAGATCTTTAGGAGAATAATAGTCAGGGTCACCATCTTGTTTGTAATGGTTTCCTGTGGTTAAGTAGTTCCTCTGGTAAATTATTCATGGCTAAAAGGACTAGATCCCTGCATGCAGAATCACTGAGCCAAAACAGTGGGTAGTATCATTTTTTTTTCTTTCAATTAATATGACATTTGATATTGTGCATGGTGAAATGTACTGTATCAGTTTGTTTGGGAATCATACTGCGAACGCTGATGAACGCTGTCTTGAATTCAAAAACCGACACATGAAACGCATTCCATGGCACCCTTGATTTTTATTTTTGGCTTTAAAATCTACTTGATATTATCATGTAACTATCCGAGACCGTGCTTGTTCCATTTTCCAAAATAAATATCTGAGACAGAGAAGGTTCCATGCGACTGTGTCAGGGGATCATCTTCTCTCGAACCCTGATGACTCACACATGTATAGAGAGAGAGAGAGAGAGAGAGAGAGAGAGAGAGAGAGAGAGAGAGAGAGAGAGAGAGAGAGAGAGAGAGAGAGAGAGAGAGAGCTGTTCAAAGCCACAATCTCCCCCGACAACAAACAAGAGTTTCGTATGTTCAGAAGAATTCCATTCCTTCTAAAAATGCTACAGGGAATAACTAATGCATTCTCTGGATCTGAATGAGTGGGCGACCATAACTAACTATAAAAAGTCAGCTTTGTTGCTATTCATATTTTGATATGCTGAGAGACGTGCGGTGCCTGCTGTAGCAAGGCTGTCATAAGTCACTGTCTGCCTCCTATTTATCTCATGCATCTGTTGCATTAACCCTCTGATTATTTGATATTTTTGTGCATGCTAATGTGTCTAGCCTAGCATGTACCGGAACAGACACACCCCTGGTCTCCAGATTTCTAGTTAATCAGCCCAGATGGTGATTCTGACCATGGTCATTTAATCGTTATGTTTACGAGTCTGCTCATGAGGAAAACAGTAGCACGCCCCTGAGATGGAGAGCAGGGCCCAGCAGTGGTTATTCTTGGAGAGCGAGAGACACTCATTAGGTGGGTAGGAATATGAGTGGCACAGCTAGTATGCCACTGAGCCAAACCTTCCTCCACCAATTACGGATCTGCCGGTGTGAGTGAGTGAATGAGGGAGTGAGTGAGTGAGTAAATGTACAAGAAAATGCCCTTCTGAATTTTAAGAGTGTGTGTGTGTGTGTGTGTGTGTGTGTGTGTGTGTGTGTGCGTAACCAAACTGACTGTGTTTCTATGCCAACATAAATTACTTTCTGCTCTGTAATTGTGTTTCAGACAAATTACATTCTAAGTTAGACGGGTGAGACTTATGAGAACTTGTCCAGGTCACATTTTGCAAAAAAAAAAAAAAAAAAAACAGTTTCCAAAAAGCGAAAGAAGCCTGTTTTAGGTCCATTGAGATTTTTTTTTTTTTGAAGTGAGACATTATTTTTATGACTGTTAAGCACATTTTTTCTACCCAAATTCTCATTACTGTAAATCAGTTATAACTGTTATTCTCAATGGTAACTCTCATTAGGTGAGAGGTATTTTTCTAAAGTAATTAATAAATACCTTATAATTTAAATATCACTGTTTTCCTTTACATTAAACAGAGGTATTATTAATATTATTATTATTATTATTATTATTATTACTGTAAGTCAAAAAATGCATAAAAACTTCAGAATTAATGGATGCTTCTCAATTTAAATGTAATTGTGTGTTTTTTTTTTTTTTTTGGTCATTTTGTTTGTTTTTGTTTACTTGAATTTGTACATTTAATATTTATATACAAAATTTTGAGTTTGTATGTAGGAGTTTTTTATGTTTTTGAAAGTCATTTATGTTATCAGAAATACAGAAAAAAAATAATATAGCAAAATATTACAATTTAATTTTTTGTTTGTTTTTTTTGTTATTACAATTTAAAATACATTTTTATATTTTAATACATTTAATTGATTCTTGTGATGGCCAAGCTCCCAGTCTAATATGCTGATTTGGTGCTCAAGAAAAAAAAGCAAAAGTTATGCTGCTTAATATTTATGTAGAAACCTTGATACACTTTTTGTTTAGGATTATATGATGAATAGAAAGTTCAAAAGAACTATTGCTGTCACTTTATATGTATATAAACAAGTCTAATTTTCTTTAAGCACATGTATAACTTTGTTTTTGAGTTGAACTGTAGGGAAGCACACATGAGTTACTCTTTATTTCGGATGTAACTCATCCTGCCAACATTGGCATGGGCCAAACCAGCTCATGAGTACATTTAACCCTCTGCACCATGATACAATAAAAATATACCGACAGCCAGTAGAGATTTTGCTTTAGTGTTCTTAATGTGGTATTTGTATTTGTGGCCATGTAACAGTTTATGTTATATACAGGTGAGAGAAGAAACATTGGGTAATGTGAAAATAGTCCCAAACTTTGCAAAACTTTCTGGCATTTTTACAGAAAAAAGAAAAAAAAACACCAAAAAAACTGGCAGTTGTGGTTGCCAGATTAATTCTGTTAAAATATTAAATTTAAATGTGAAAATATTTTGAACAGTGAAAATGTAAACAAATTTACAGAACAACCAGTATATTTTACTAAATAAACCTACAACTTCAATCTATGTTTGTATGTGCTGCTTAAAATGATTAGGATGACACCTGAGAACCTGTTGCAATGGAGACGTGAGGATGACTGACACACACACACACACACACACACACACACACACAAAAAAAGTTTAAATGGGTACATCCAAAAGTCCTTTGTGCTGAATAAACAAGACCATACTACTACAAAAATATGTTCTGTACTTTTAATATATACGGATATCTGCCATTACAACACAGGTGGTAAAGAGAAAACCACATAATGAATCAAAGTTTATCACAACTGATAGAAAGTGCAAACAGTGTCATACACAACAATACAAAACACCACCATGTTGAACACACGATACTGAAATAATGCAATAAATGTTCAAATGTTTTGGCAAGAGGCTTAGGCTCTAAAGTGCTCGAACTGCCAGACAGCTTAAGATACATCCCTGAGACACAAATTTAATAACCTTTTATTATAACCTTTTATTTACCTTTTATTAAGGCCTTTTTAATAACCAAATGTTTCTCAGCATATGTTACAGAAGGAGATACAATGATTATGTAAATAGAGTTGCTATGCAGAATCCAATGCTCTATTATGAAGATGCTAGGAGGTGACAGGGTGGAGGTGGGTGTAAATGTCTGTGCGACAGACTGCGGAGCATTCGTTGAATGAGCTTAAATACTATAGTTGATTAGAATAGGTGGAGTAACAAATCAGCTGAACTTCAGCTGATATTGTTTAGCGATCAGTGGTCTGCCTGAACTACGCTTGAATTCCATTCGATCACTCAAGCTCTATAAGATGAAATGTAAAACCCTAATGCACATAGCCTAACTGAAAACAACAAGAAGAAACATAATTATTTAAATAAAAAAACATCAAATTTAAAGTGTCATACATTTTCACTGTAAAGATGATATTTTTTATTTTTTACTTCCGAAAACAGTACTTTACTGTAAAATTACATTAAATGTAAGGTTAGATCTATTACAGTTTTTCCCGTTTACTGTATAGTAAGGGAATGTCTACGGTTACGTATGTAACCCTCGTTCCCTGAGTAGGGAACGGAGACGTTACGTCGGATGACGACGAATGGGGTTTCGCTTAGAAAGCCTACCAACTTCGAGTATTACAAAACGAGCCAATGGCAAAGAAATGCCATGGGTCTGCGGAATTTGCATGACGTAACTCCGTGGGTAGCATCGTGGGTATAAAAGGAGGAAGTCTGCAACAGCAGTTTATGTTTCTTCGCTGAGGAGCCAAGACTGAGCTCAGGCGATCCCCGCGGAACAGCGGAAAGTGGCAGGCAGACGTAACGTCTCCGTTCCCTACTCAGGGAACGAGGGTTACATACGTAACCGTAGACATTCCCTTTCGTTGTCACTCCGAGTTACGTCGGATGACGACGAATGGGGTTACCAGTCTAATCACGCCACCTTCTCAGCTGTCTTCCAGTGCCCTGCGTAAAAGAGATCCCTGTCATAGACGGACGAAGGACTCCATTTAACACAGGAATACCATGGTACACTGGGAAGCATATCCCAAGCTAGGGGAAGTATGCCATTAATGCCAACCCAGAGGGGGGGGGGGGGGGACTTAGAGAATACACATATGACCTGAAGGAAACATATGGAGAACACTGGGGTGTCCAGCCGCAGGTGGAATATTTCAACCCCAGGGGTGGCAAGGTGGCTTGCCAAGGGAAAGACACATGCTCAGAGAGGCTTAGAGTGGAAATACACATGTGGGGGTCGCTCAGGGGAGGGACCATGCACACGGGAGGCACCTAGCCGACGCGCAGGCAAGAGACACTGGCGCCGACGTCAGGAGTACTGGAGGAGCTCAGGGCTTTCGGGGAAGCTCACCTGAGGAGAATATCGCACGTATCCAGTCCGTGGAGTGGAATGGCGAGCAAGCGAAGACACCTGAGCGTGTCCGGTACTAGCTAGTTGAAGCGAGTACATGAGAGGACACTGGCTCCACTCGGAGATTATAGAATCTGGCGAATGTGTTAGGTGTCGCCCAGCCTGCAGCTCTGCATATGTCTGTTAGCGAGGCGCCATGCGCTAGAGCCCAAGAGGATGCCAAACTCCGGGTGGAGTGGGCCGTCACACCAAGGGGGCACGGTCGGCCTTGCTGCTGGTATGCCAAAGCAATGGCGTCCACTATCCAGTGAGACAACCTTTGCTTGGAGAAAGCCTTTCCCTTCAGCTTCCCACCATAACAGACAAAGAGCTGGTCTGAGGTCCTGAAACACTGCGTCCTGTCTACATAGGCGCGAAGAGCGCATACTGGACAGAGCAGTGCCAAGGCTGGGTCTGCCTCCTCCGGGGGCAGCGCTTGCAGGTTCACCACCTGGTCCCGAAAGGGAGTGGTAGGAACCTTGGGCACATATCCGGGCCGGGGTCTCAGGATCACGTGAGAGAAAGCCGGTCCGAATTCCAGGCACGCTTCGTCGACGGAGAATGCGTGCAGGTCCCCTACCCTCTTGATGGAGGCCAGTGCAACCAGGAGCGCTGTCTTCATAGACAGGAACTTAAGCTCAACTGATTGCAGAGGCTCAAAGGGAGCACTCTTCAGGGCAGTTAGAACCACTGAGAGGTCCCACGAGGGAACGAGAGGAGGGCGAGGAGGATATAGTCTCCTCGCTCCTCTCAGGAACCTGATGACCAGGTCGTGCTTCCCTACCGACTTACCTTCGACGGGGTCATGATGTGCGGCAATGGCGGCAACATAGACCTTAAGGGTGGAGGAAGACAGCCTTCGCTCCAACCCTTGCTGAAGTAAGGAAAGCACAACGCTGATCGAGCATCTCCGGGGGTCTTCTCAGTGAGAAGAGCACCAGTCGACGAAGAGGTTCCACTTCAATGCATAGACGTGTCTCGTGGACGACGCTCTAGCGGAAGTGATGGTAGCCGCCACCGCTGGTGGAAGGGTACTCAAACCTACCTCGAGCCGTCCAGGAGCCACACGTGGAGGCTCCAGAGATCGGGGCGAGGGTGCCACAGGGTGCCCCGTCCCTGAGAAAGAAGGTCCTTCCTCAGAGGAATGGGCCAGGGAGGTGCTGTCGCGAGGAGTACAAGTTCGGGGAACCAGGTCTGGTTGGGCCAATACGGCGCGACCAGAATGACCTGCTCCTCGTCCTCCCTGACCTTGCGCAAGGTCTGCGCAAGAAGGCTCGCTGGGGGAAACGCATATTTGCGGCCCGGCGGCCAGCTGTGCGCCAGTGCATCCGTGCCGAGCGTGCCCTCGGTCAGGGAAAAATACAGGGCGCAATGGGTCGAGTCGTGAGAGGCAAACAGATCTATCTGTGCGTCCCCGAACTGGTCCCAAATCAGCTGAACCGACTGGGGATGGAGTCGCCATTCTCCAGGGAAGGGCTGAAGCCGTGAGAGCTCGTCGGCTGCACAGTTCAGCGCTCCGGGAATGAAAATGGCTCGAAGCGACCTCAGATGCTTCTGACTCCATAGGAGGAGGTGGCGGGCGAGTTGTGACCTACGGCGGGAGCGTAGAGCACCTTGATGGTTGATGTACGCTACAGTGGCGGTATTTTCTGAACGGACTAGCACGTGTTGACCCCGGAGCAACGCCCGGAAGCGGTGCAGGGCAAGACGTACTGCCAACAACTCGAGGCAATTGACATGCCATAGCCGCTGGGGTCCTGTCCAGGAGCCCGCAGCAGCATGTCCATTGCACATGGCGCCCCAGCCCGTGGTGGAGGCATCTGTTGAGACAACAACATGCCGGGTAGCTCGTTCCAGGGGGACACCCGCCCTGAGAAAACTGAGGTTCGACCACGGGGTGAGGAACTGACGGCAGGTCGGAGTAACTGGTACTCGGAGCGTGCCTTGTTGCCATGCCCACCTCGGGACTCGGTCGCGAAGCCAAAGCTGAAGCGGTCTCATATGAAGCAATCCGAGCGGCGTGACCGCGGCTGCAGATGCCATATGCCCCAGGAGCCTCTGAAAATGTTTCAGTGGAACCGCACTCTTGCTCTTGAGTTGTCTCAGGCAAGTCAGCAGTGACTGCGCGCGCTCGCTCGTAAGCTGCGCGGACATGGCGACCGAGTCGATGTCCATACCGAGAAAAGAGATCCTCTGCACGGGGCAAAGTTTGCTCTTCTCCCAGTTGACCCGAAGGCCCAGACGAGCTAGGTGCCGGAGCACTAGGTCCCTGTGTTCGCAAACCTGATCTCGAGAGTGAGCTAGGATCAGCCAGTCGTCGATATAATTCAGGATGTGAACCCCGTGCTCCCGAAGGAGAACAAGGGCAGCCCCGACGACCTTCGTGAAGATGCGAGGAGACAGGGCCAGCCCGAAAGGGAGGACCGCGAACTGGTATGCCTGCCCCTCGAAAGCAAACCATAGGAACGGTCTGTGGCGAGGAAGAATGGAGACATGGAAGTAGGCGTCCTTCAGGTCGATCGCTGCAAACCAATCCTGGGAACGCACGCATTCGAAAACGCGTTTGGCGGTGAGCATCTTGAACGGCAGCCTGTGAAGGGAGCGGTTCAGCACGCGCAAGTCCAGGATTGGCCGTAACCCACCGGTTTTCTTGGGGACAATGAAGTAAGGGCTGTAGAAGCCGGACCTCATCTCGGCTGGAGGGACAGTCTCGATTGCACCCTTCGCCAGCAGGGTGGCAATCTCTGCTCTCATGACGGGGGCATTGCCACCGACCAAAGAGGAGCGGACTCCCCTGAAGCGGGGAGGAGAGCCGAGCCTGACGGAACGCGCGATCCAGAGGGACAGACGGGGAAGCTCTAGCCAGGCTCCCAGGAACTGAACCGGCGGGATCACGCAGACGACAGGCGTCCCCCCGGAGGGGCAGCGAAGCGGAGTAACTGGCCCAGACGTGGACGGCATAGCGGCCCGGTGTGGGGGCACAGTTAGCAACCGCGCCCTGGCAGAGGGGGCCAGGGAAGGACCAGGCTGGTCGTCCCGCGGGGGCCTGCTCTGCCAGGGGTCTGGCGACAGAGGGGGACAGGGGCGAAGCGGTCCGTGGACGGCACGCCGTGTCAACCACCTCTGGGACAGAGGGGGACGAGGAGAGCACGGCTAGAGGGCGGCGCTCTGTGTCGTCCGAGAACTCTGTGTGCTCAGAGACGGGAGAGTCAGTTCTTTGCGAATAAGGATTCTTCCCCGGCCCTCCACCGGGGAAAGGAGTGGTCCTGCTTCCAACTCCTGGAAAGAACTGAGTCCCATCTCTGGGGAGCCCCTCTCAAGAGCGCCACCTAACCCGGTGTGTAGCGGGGGGCGGGGCTGGAGAGGGCTGTAGCGTCCGGCCGCGGCCTCCAGAGCCGGCCCGGGTGAACGGGCAGGGTGGGAGCCACGGGAGGGCGCCCTTGGCGGTGGGCAGACCGAGGGATCTGAGCGGACGGCGGGGCCGTCGGGACAGAATCAACGTCAGTCTGCTCATTGACGGCTGAGAGCTGTTGGGCCAGCCCTCAACCGCACCGCCCAAGAGGCCGACCTGGGATATGGGAATGTCGGACAGACGGGTCCGCGCGACATCCAGCACATCAAACAGGTACGGCCACCGAATGGTGAGCATCACCTGACCCAGGGAGCGTACGGCCACTTTCGTCGCTCGGAGAGCAAGGTTAGTGGCGGCGCGCAGCTCAGTGAAGAGCCCTGGGTCAGTCCCGCCCTCGTGCAGGTCCATGAGCATCTGGGTCAGGTAGACCAGCAGAATGACCATGGCACGCAGTGAGGCGGCTGCCAGTCCCGTGGCGCTATAGGATCTCGCCACAAGCGTAGACGAAAAACTACAGGCCACGGACGGGTGCTTAGGATTGCGCCGAGAAGAAGCACTCTGAGGACACATAGCATCGCAACAGAGCGTTCAGCCGGGGGAACCCCAGTGTACCCACGGGCAGCGGCCCCATCGAGGGGAGGAAAGGCGGATGAGATCAGCGAATGGTCCCTGATCTCATCATGCACGTCCGGGAAGAACGGTATTGGGGTTTGCCGTGGACGAGGGTCGGCGGTCTCACCCAAAAACCAATCATCCCGGGAAAGCATGGCCGTCATCTCCGGATCAGACTCGACGAGTCGTCACTTCCAGGAAAATCAAACCCACCTAGTGAAGCTGCTACAAACATAATATCATCCTCTGTAGCTTCAAATGAAACACACGGGCCACCATTTTTTTTTTTTTTTTTTGGGTAGACCCGTGGGAATCACCTGTTCACTAGCGGGCACCCTCATTGAAGAGGGGCGCCTTGTTCCAGACCGTAACCCTCAGGTCACCCTGGCCACCAGCCGAAGATCGGGGGGTGGATGAGGGGACTCTCACTCATATGAGTTCACCGAGTATCGACCTACATGACGCGATGATCATGTTTCCACGGAGAAAACATGAGTCATCCACGAGCGCTGCTCTAGCATGATCAAGCCCAAACATACTAGACAACCCTCGTGCCCATCAGAGTCCGATACCAAGCTGCCGCACCATTCATTTTTTTTTTTAAATGCACGGGCGAGCCGTCTTTAAAAAGACGTGCCGCGTGCGAGCTCTTTTAGTGAGAGAAAACTCAAGTGTTGAAGCACCCGGGGAGACACGAACCGACTGGCAGACCACTGCAACAGATCAGCAGGAAGCACGCGCTCGCCGTAGATCGCCGTCACACCAACACTCGAGGTAAAGCTGACAATTCAGAGATGGCTTGTGGAGAGAAGAATACACTTGGCTCCGAAGCGAAAACATAAACTGCTGTTGCAGACTTCCTCCTTTTATACCCACGAGGTGGGGCGGAGTTACGTCATGCAAATTCCGCAGACCCATGGCATTTCTTTGCCATTTGCTCGTTTTGTAATACTCGAAGTTGGTAGGCTTTCTAAGCGAAACCCCATTCGTCGTCATCCGACGTAACTCGGAGTGACAACGAAAGGGAACTTACTTTTAACCAATTCACTGTTTTTTGCATTGCAATTTTACTATTTCAGTTAAAAACTACAATCATTTTTTCTGTGTACTTTCCAGAAACATGAGTCAGTTTTTTTTTTGTTGTTTTTTTTATCTGGACTTAAATTCCAAAGCATTTTAATGCTATTAACGGCAAACTCACAAAACATGAGCAAAAAGCATTCATTTGGATTTGTGCCGAATGAGCTGAAGTTTATAATAATATGTTGTTTGAATCCCACTTTAATTTATGTTTGATTTATGCTTATATTTTTTTCATTACTGTTCTGTTCTGAATACTGTTACATTTAAAGAAGTTGTTGTGGAGTGAACACATTTGTGACCCTGGACCACAAAACCAGTCACAAGTCACACGGTTATATTTGTGGCAAATGCCAACAATACATTGTATGGGTCAAAATTATCGATTTTTCTTTTATGAATGAATGAATGAGGCATTTATATAGCGCTTTTAATATGTACTACTGTACACCCAAAGCGCTTTACAATCATGTCGGGGTCTCTCCTCAACCACCACCAGTGTGCAGCATCCACTTGGATGATCCGACGGCAGCCACAGTACAACGGCGCCAGTGCGCTTACCACACACCAGCTATAGGTGGAGAGGAGAGAGTGATAGAGCCAGTTCAGTGGATTGGGATTATTAGGAGGCCATGATTGGCAAGGGCTATTGGAGGGAATTTGGTTAGGACACCGGGGTTACACCCCTACTCTTTACGAGAAGTGCCATGGGATTTTTAATGACCACAGAGAGTCAGGACCTCGGCATGAAAGTGCGTATTTATACAACGAATGTTATTTCTCGTGTCATTTATACGGCAAAAATAGTTTTTGCATGCATTTGATACCCAGTTTTCGCGTGCATATAATACGCACTTTATGGCGTGTAATACGCACGCACTCCCCAGCCCTAATCCTAACCAAGGGGTTTTCAGTGCGTAGCATATGCACGCAAAAAACATTTTTGGCGTATAAATGGCACGAGAAATAACATTCATGGTATAGATATGCACTTTCATGAGACTGTGTTGGTTTAACGTATCATCTGGGACATCTCTGCTGGGACGTTAGGACCAACGCAGACCACAGGGTGACACCTCTTCCAGCAGCAACCTGGTTTTCTCAGGAGGTCTCCCATCCAGGTACTAACCAGTATGCCAACAATTATTAGGATATTAAGTAAAGATCATGTTCCATGAAGATATTTTGTAAATTTCCTACCGTAAATATATCAAAAATATATATTTTTGTGAGTGAATGCAGCAATATCACGAACATAAATTGACAACTTTAAAGGCGATTTTCTCAATGTTTAGATTTTTTTGCACCCTCAGATTCCAGATTTTAAAATAGTTGTATCTCGGCCAAATATTGTCCTATACTAACAAACTCAACGCTATCTCACGACCAATTTGTACGAATTTGTACGAGTGATTAAAAAGTGGCTAATTCGTATGAATTCATTCGACCTCACTCGTACGAATTTGTACGATTTGTCTAAACCCACATGATGGGTAGGTTTAGGGGCGGGGTCAGGGGTAGGTCATTCGTACAAATTTATACGAATTGGCCAACTCGTAAAATATGTACGATTTAGCACAAATCGTACTAATTCGTACGAGTGAGGTCGTATGAATTCGTACGAATTAGACACCTCGTAAAATTCGTACGAATTGCCGTGTGATCGGGCTGAACAAACCATACATTATTGGAAAGCTTACACATGGTCTCAATTTAAAATTGACCATTGTGACTGGTTTTGTGGTCCATGGTCACATTTACAGTGTATAATGTTTGTACACGTTTTGTTATATTTACCGGTATAAGCTAATGTTTTATTTTTCTCAACAATGCAGTTTGAGGTGTTACTTAATATGAAGCTGTTCATGCACTAAGGATGAACTTTAAAGTCACAAAAAGTGGAAATAAATTTACCTAACGGGTTCTTAAAAGTGGGAATGAAGTCTTTAACTAGTGTTTATTAGGACAATAATTAAAATTGGATTGGAAAGACAGAATTTTTATTTTGGGTAAAACTATTCCTTTAAAATGTCTCATAGTGTGAAATAAGATTCTGATCCTGCATGTCTGTACATTTCTGCAGATAGTACATCATTTGATCTTCTTCAAAACCTTGCATCACTGCCTACTTCCTACATAGTCAGCTGCCTTCTAAGGCAACATTTGAACAGTTATGTGACTGATTTGGAACGCAAGATGTGATTCTTTAATAAGCATAAATATGGCACACACAAAAACATAACAAAACAGTCTGTTTTTAAACTTTATTTTTTTATTTTTTTATTTGTATAAATACTTTTAAACAAAGAATTTTGAGCAGACTTACAATCAACATTTCTCTTTCTTCATCTGCCACCTTAGATGTCCCCCCCCCCACTCGCTTGTCACGGTGCATTATAAAAATTGCCGCTACTTGTGTGTCTGCCTTAGAATTTGTCCAAAACAAGGTGTCTCAGGATGCAGCATAATTAAGTTGCCTACCTTCATGTGGAGAGACGAGCCTGTGATGCCTTAAAACGCTGCATGCGTAAGCAACTCACTAGGTTTTAGAACAAAGCAGTTGTGTTTTGTGCCTGTTTCTCTGTATGTGTGCGGAATTACATATGTGTGAGATGAAACGACTCCAGACTAGAGACTGTGGAAATTCGTGTTTAATCCCCCTCGAGTTGCAAATATTGTGTCAAATAATATTAATCTCGAGGTCCAGTTGCTCGCCATGTAGTTGAAACTGCAGGCAGCCGGTCTTTGATGAGTCTATCGGTGGTTTAGTGTTTCTGTAACATCACAGACAGGCGAAGAGAAACCCTGTGCATATCCACCGCACTCCTGGAGACCTGCATTATTCAGTTCTGAAGTCTTCAAAGAACTTAAAGCCTGTCCACAAATCCACGAAGCAAGCAGTTCAGTACCTCGAAAACTCCTTCAAAAATGCACAAGGAACTCCTGGGATTTATTCAAGATGAGACAAAAAAAAAATGTTCCCGACAACATTGTTCTAAATATAATTATGCAACAAACTGTTCGATTTTTCTCTGCCACACAACGCGCCAGCAAAACGTTCCCTGCTACTGCAGGGGTATTTGTTTTAAGTTGACAGCATTTTTGAAAATAATTTGTTTGGAATTCTTTTGAGCAAGACAACAGGCAATCTGAATTAAAACGGAGAGGCCTGTAATTCATATTCCACTCGAAGCTGTAGGTTTCCTCGCGGTTTTGCTCTGCTATTAATCACTGCTTTGCATTTAATGTGAGACAGGGCCATAGACAGGTAAAATACTAATTAGATTGTTGGACACAGTCAGTCCTGTCATGGTCATGGACATTCACAAAGCATCCATACTAAAAAATGGCCTGCTGTGTTCATACCCTTGCCCTTGAAGCACCAAACAGAGTATAGAATAGAATAGAATAGAATAGAATAGAATAGAATAGAATAGAATAGAATAGAATAGAATCTATATTTCCATGACTTTCACATGATGTCACTATAACACAGCAGGTCACATGGCCTTTAATTTATTTATACATCACTTTTTCATTTATATTTTTTCATTTACTGTATAGAGATCATTATTATTGTTTTAAGTAAACTACAATTCAAAAGTGTGAGTATTTTTGTGTAATATATTAAGAAGCAAAAACATTGTTATTCAATATTCAAAATGTTTCATGAGCATCAAATCAGCATATTAGAATGATTTCTGAAGGATCATGTGACACTGAAGACTGGAATTATGATGCTGAAAATTCAGATTTAACATCATAGGAATAAATTAAATTTTAAAATATATATAAAAAAATAAATCAGTGCTTTTAAACTGAAACACTCTTCCACTGTATTACTGTTTTTTACTGTATTTTTGATCAAATAAATGCAACCTTGGTGAGTATTAGAGACTTCTTCCAAAAACAAACTTATTTTGTAAAGTAATTAAATTTTGTCTACAAAGCTAATTTCAATGCTAAGATCATGAGTAACATACTTAAAACATAGTCGAGTGTGTCTCTGCTTGTTTAATGACGACGTGTGACTGTTTAACACATCTGCGCTCCATACCAGGCTGTTCTTTCCAACATTATTATTAAAAGGATTTTATTTGGACCAGAGTGAACCATGCATCATCCATTCTGCTGTGTAAGGAAATGGAGTTTGCACAGTCATAATTCACAAGATTCTTCTGAATGCTTATTAATGATCTTGTAAATGGACACGCCAGCAAAACAGCAGTGATAGATTCTCAGCAAGACCAAACAACCATAGATTTAGCATATGTTTGAGTTTGTCTTAACATAAATCCCACAAAATGGACTGTGTGGACTAATGTTGCATTTGCACTAATCCATAGAACTGTGTCCTTTCTTTCAAATGACTCACTGAGCATGTTGCACTAATCTGTCAGCATTTTAATAAAGCTGCTTTTCCTCAAGATGTTGCATGGTGACCTTAAAGGGATATTTCACCCAAAAATGAAATTACTGTCATTGTTTACTCCCCCTCATGTTGTTCCAAAAGAGTTTTTCTTCCATACTTTTGAGCTCCAAATGCACCTTAAAATGTCATATAAGTAGTTTGTACAATTCATGCACTATTTTTTTATGGATACTTGTTGGGCCATGAAACGATTAAGTGTGATTAATTGCATCCAAAATAAAAGTTTGTGTTTACATATAAGTGTGTGTAGTGTACTACTGTGTATAATTATTTTGTATATATAAATACACACACATGCATGTATATATTTAAGAAATATTTGCATGTATATACTGTATATATATATATATAAAACACATTTTTCTTAAATATATACATGCATGTGCGTGTATTTATATATACAAAATAATAAAAAAGGTAATTGGGACTTTTTATTTCACAATTCTGACTTTTTTCTCAGACTTGAGATATAAATGTGCAATTGCAAGAAATAAACTCTCAATTGCGAGACAAAAACTAGCAATTGCAAGTTATAAAGACAAAATTGTGAGATACAAACTTGCAATTGCATAATATAAACTTGCAATTGCAATAAAGTCTGAGAAAAAAGTCTGAATTGTGTGATATAAACTCACAATTCTGACTTTCATAATTCATAATTCTCCGAAAAATTTTGATTTGCAAGATGCAAACTCGCATTTGAGAGAAAAAAAGTCAGTGTCTTTTTTTTAATGTTCATCACACATCCTTTCAGGTTTGGAACAACATAATTCTGCGTAAATAATGGCAGGATTCTCATTTTGTGGGTCGACTATTCCTTGAAATGCTAAAGAGGCTGTTGTAGTGTTTAAGGAATCAAAGAATCAGTGCAAGGCCTCAGTTACCTTTTAACAAGGAAATATCCAACCTCCTGCTAGTCAGCTTCCTGTCAGCTTAATTTTATGTGCATAGACCTTTTGTAGTGATACTGTCAGGGTTTTTGCTTTCATAGTGTCAAGCACATGCCACAGGCCAAGCAATGTAGGAGAAAGCCTGCAGTTATTCTGACAAGCCTAAACTCCCTTTGGGCACAAGTTAGAGATAACCTTGAAAGCAGACTGTCAAAAGACATCCTGGCATATGACCTATTAAAAAACATCCGGCTGCATTATTTTCCCAAACAGGAAAAAACAACACAGCTGAATATTATGAATGCATTATGTGACACCTTGGTGTGCTCAGGTGGAGATAACTGCAGTCGTGAATGTGTCACTGGCCTCAGTGTGGAGGAAAAACGACACAAGTAATGTAAATGAAGGACACACACGTGTATGTGCACACACAGCCCAGAAGGCATGCGACTCGGATGGCATCGCGCTGTGAAAGGGCTTGTTAAGGGCTAACACAAAAGTAGATTCAATAAGTGAGCTCAGTTCCTTAATACACAGAGCAAGATACAAGATACACAGGCTCTGTAGGGAGGATAAGGAAAATGGCGGGAAGACGACAGAGGGGTGAATGAAATGAGCACAGGGAGGGGAGGTGCAGAGAGAGAGAGAGAGAGAGAGAGAGAGAGAGAGAGAGAGAGAGAGCGTTGGGACTAATCATGAGGATGGCAAACGGACACAGTATATGTTCGGAACAGCGTAGCATTCCAACTATATTATGTTTTATGTTTTCAGCATTACTGCAGTCTTCAGTGTCAAATATTCCTTCAGAAATCTTTCTAATATATGCTGATTTGCTGCTCAAGTAACATTTTATTTTATTATTATCAATGTTGAAAACAGTGCTGCTTAATTTCACTGTTTTTACTGAACATTTGATTCAATAAATGTTCCCGTGGTCAGGGCCGGTTCTAGACATTTGGAGGCCCTAGGCAATATTCATGTTGGAGGCCCCCCACCCCCAACAAAAAACTCTTGAAACAAATATGATTCCTAACCTTTTAATTTATACAACGTTTAATTTTAAATGTTTTTACTTACACAGTACATAAGTTTGGACACATTACTATTTTTAATGTTTTTTAAAAAGAAGTCTCTTATGCTCATCAAGCCTGGATTTATTTGATCAAAAATACAGAAAAATAATATATAGGCCTATTGAAATATTATTAAAATTTAAAATAATGGTTTTCCTATTTTACTATACTTTAAAATATATTTCTGTGATGCAAAGCTGAATTTAGTGTCATGTGATCCTTCAGAAAACTTTATAATATTCTGATTTATTATCAAATGTTAGAAATGGTGCTTAATATTTATTTTATAACCTGTGATACTTTTTTTCAGGATTTTTTTTTTTATTATTAAAAAGTTGTTTTAAAAAAGTCTTCACTATCACTTTCTATATATTTAACACATCCTTGCTGAATATTCCTGTTTTTTTTGTTTGTATTTTTGATCAAATAAATGCAGGCTTGTAGAGCATAATAAAAAACTTATTTCAAAAACATTAAAAATAGTAATTGGTCCAGACTTTTTACCAGTAGGCTACTGTATGTACATATTAATCAAACTTCATCTAAGGTAATCTCTTTTTTGTTTAATGAAGATGTTATTGTTATTGTTATTTTGCTGTTTTATTCAATTTATTCACAGTTCCAGAATACCACTTCACTTTCAGTGATATATGCTTTTATCATCTTTTTTTCATAGCTGCGGTATGGGCAGGATTTTCCCCTCCCATTTAATCAATATTGACTGCAGATAATGTCATATTATTAATATAAGTAATATGATATTATGCATTGCATTGCTAGCCTAAATATGCTATACACAAATCAAGTGGAAGAGAAAGACACGATCGCTACTGATTAGAAAAAAAATAATTCTAAACTGATATTATTGGCGTAAGTAGGCTGATGTCAGACAGGGTATAATCTAATCATCAGCAGAATTTAGAAGATAGACCCATGAGATCCTTTATTTGAAACATTTAAAATGTTGTAGTGTGTTGGCTTTTTAACTTTGAATACAAACGTCCTGTCTTTTACTTTTGTAGCGTTTTTAGTCAGCTCCCGACGCGATGTTATTCATTGTACGCGCAAATTCAAAGCGTCGCGTCTGGGCACGTTAAACACGCTCGCGCTCTTTTAAACTCGTAATAAAGCGGTGAATGATTTTTTCCAGAAATGACGCTGATCTACAGTACAAGTTTATATTTAGAATACATTGCAATCACTCCAAATAGATGACGACAACGCACACACCTGCATTACGAGCTGTGCCTCTTTGCGTGCCTATTTAGACTTTTGCTTCGCAGCACCTGATGGGCTGGCGTTAATGTGACGTAATGCAACAGTCTATGGTTAAGATAAACATCGTCACTATTTTTAGTTAATTAATAAATATTGAAATAAATTGTAGATAGGACATTTGTACATTTTTTTATTTTTTTATTTTTGTCCTTCTGTCTGGGCCCCATCCCACCAATCGGGCCCTAGGCACGTGCCTAGTTTGCCTTTGCGTTAATCCGGCTCTGCCCGTGGTAAGAATGAGACTTATTTCAAAAATCATACTGATCCCAAACTTTTGAACAGTAGTGTGTTTTATACATTATAAAATTGTAAGTATAAAGTATATGCCGTATGGTATGCAGTAAATAGCATACTGAACATAAAAACAGTATGACTGAGAGAACACACATCCTTAAGAAATGGGAAGAGAGGAAGATTTGGGGAGAGAAAGAAATGGTAGAAGACAAAATAAAAGAGAGAGGAGAGCCGTGGTACTTGAAAATGTATGCAGTGATAGCACAAAAGATTGTTTTGATGGAGGGAACAGATCAAAGTTGTTGGACGGGAAAACAGCAAAAGGCTTTTCGGTGCCAGATGGCTCCCGTGTCGCTGACCAGATACGCTGCTATAAATGGAACAGGTACCCAACAGGTCTGAACAGACTCACGGATGCCTAGCTGTGCATAGCTGAACGCAATTCAGTTACAGACACACGGCCCCTAACATTGTTTTAGCTTTTGAGTTGTTCAGTGCTAAAGTGAGTTGAAAAAACTCCCATGTGTGAAGTAAGTGATGCAGTGTTTTCTCTCAGTGTTTAACACCTTGCACCCCCTCACCGTCCACGTTGGCACAGTATTGTTGATCACCCATGGATGTGCTAATGTAAACAGTCGTCTAGCAATACGAGTGACTGTGAAGAAGTTTTGTTTTGTGGTTTCATAGTATAAGAGTATTGGAGACATGTTGGCTCCTGTTTTTGGCCTGAGCAATATGTGGCAAGGGTGTTAGCACTATTATTTCCTGATTACCAGTCAGTGCTTATAACCAGTACATAAATGTGTCAAATTAGACTGGAATTTTATAAAATACAAAGTAAACAACTCATCCACTATATAGTGATATAATCACTTTCGGTTAAATCAACATTTAAATGAACTAACTTGGAATGATAATCAGTGAGTGGGCTGTTCTTTCCAGTTAGGCTAAGAGAAAAATTGCCTCACTTTGAGTGAGGATTTCAATCAAACCTCAGAGGATGTTGAGTTGGAATGACAATTAGACAATAAGACACAATTTTGTTTATTTGTTTGTTTGTTTTTGCATAGTAAAATAAAACCTGTAGCAGTAGTTTGCCTTTTTTGACAAATACTTTTGTCAGATAATTGTACCTTAACCAAGTTTAGTCTTTTGATTTTTGCAATTTTCACTCATATTATGATCTTTTAATCAAACTTGAATAGGGTCACAAAAAACAAATATCCCCTCCAGACATCACTTTTAGCCACTACTGTAGATGCTGCTATTTTTTTTTTTTTTTTTTTTTTTGTGCAAACTAAAATCAAGAGTCTTTGAATAAATAATATTTGGTAACAAAGTAATTTCATTACTGTCATGTTTGATCAATTTAATGCACCCTTGTTGAATAAAATCAAATTAATTAAAGAAAATCTTATTGACCCCGAACTTTTCAACGGTGTGTGAAACCTTTATCATTGATGTAATTTAATATTTCTGGTACCCCATATGTAGTGTATAAAAAAAAAATATTTCATGTAATTCAAACTGATTTATATATGTATATATATTATATTATATTATATTATGTTAAAAACAAGAAGTTAGAAAAATTAGTTTTCATTTCAGATTCAAAGTCAATCAGTTCAAAGTCATTTTTAATTCTTTTGTGGATAAGACACAGCCTTAGTGACTTTGCACTGAGCATGCATGGAAAGTGTGTCAGTGTCTGTGTGGCTGTTCTTCTTTATCAGAGCTCAGCCACTGGCACTTGGCTTCAGTCTGCCATGCTGGGCCCTAGAGCACCAGTTCAAGTTGAGATTACTCCACGCTCTGGGCACAGTCACACGCTGCCCAATTAAAACAGAGATTACTGAGAGCCCAGCTCATGAGACTCCAGCCTCCTCTGAGGGTAGACCTTACCACAACGAGAAACCTGAGCTTTGTCTGCCTGCCGAGAAGCAAGCAATTACAAGCATACTTACAGAGAATCCATCCTAATGAGGACGCCGTATTGAGGTCCACAGCAGAAAGTCCAGTTTCAGCCGCATTACTGCTGAATCAGATCTTCTAAGGTTGGGGAGCAGTCTTGCTGCATGATGACTTCAAAGTCGGCTCTTTTACTGTGTGTGTGTGTGTGTGTGTGTGTGTGTGTGTGTGCGTGCGTGCGTGCGTGTGTGTGTGTGTGTGTGTGCGTGTGTGTGTGTGTGTGTGTGTGTGTGTGTGTGTGTGTGTGTGTGTGTGTGTGTGTGTGTGTGTGTGTGTGTGATAATTCAAATCCCAGTGCAGGGACTTGATGGGGAAAGCAAAAGCTCTTTTTATTGTAAAACAAAAATGCTCTTTTTTTTTACATTCTAGAGGAGTGTTTGTAAAGCTAAGTAGTTCACAACAAAACAATAAACAATGACCAAAAAAAAAAAAAAGCATTTGTTCTGATATTCTTTGGGGAAATAAATGGAGTGTTTAGTTTATGCTTTGCAATTTCAGGCAAACAAATTTAGCCCAAGAAAGCAGAACCCATGTGTGCTGAAGGGCTTGAAGACCCAAGCAAACTAGTAAAGAGTAAAGAAAGAAATATTACTAACGGTGACTGCTTATACATGCAATCTGCAAAAGAGGGTCACTTTATGCTTTTTTCACAATCAAAATACAAACATGGAGATTTTTGTATAATGATGGTAGTATGTTCCTTATAATGATGTAGCTGAGTCATGACTGATTGTTCAGATTGAAACAGGAATATTTTAAGTAAGTGATTTGTGCTCAAGCTAAACAGAGCCCAAAACAAACACTTTAACATTCAGGAGTGAGTAAAAATCAGGGCATGACATTGACCCTACCACAAACTTAATGAAAGAATATAAGCTCTGTCGTTTTTCTTCTCAAATCTGAGTTTGTTGTGAAAGTGAACACCCTATGACTTAGATTCTTTCAACCTTGTAATTGGTTGATGCTGAATAATTAGCAGCTCTAATTAATTATCAACAGCAGAGTGAGGAGATATTCCATTGAGACGTCAAGGTCACCACCGTTGTTTCTCTCCATCCTGGAATAGAGTTGCTTGCAATAAAAAGGCCTTAATCAATTGATCCAATCTCAGGGTGCACCTGTGTTCATTTATTTCACCCCTGTAGGACGTCCTGCATGGCAGATTGTTTCGGACAGTGTTGTCTTGTATGTTAGGTTTCATAGTTTGTATAGCGTGTAGAAATTCTTTAATTTCTCACAATAGAGCAATTTGCTTTGTTAGAGTTTTCTAGCCGTGGGTTCTTTTGTGAATTTCTAATCTGTCAAATTCTGTTGAAGAGACTTTCATATTTTGTTCTACAACATCAGTTGCACACAAATCGAATGTGAATTCTGAAACTGTTTTGCGCTTTTAAAAATGTTAATACATTAGAATTTACATCAGATCTATCTACAATGCATCTTAATGATGTTGTTTTCTAAATGTTGTAATTCTTAATAAAATAACTTGATCTTTCAGTGAAACTCAGATCTGCATTCTTCTAATCAACAACCCAATGATTTTTTCTTTTCTTATTAATAATCCATTTCACTCAGATTTATGTCAAAATCCTGAGGAAAAGATGTGGCACTGCTTCCTTTTCATTCCAACTTTAAGCTATGACTGTAAGTTAGTGTATATTGTAAAACAAATTGAACAAAACATGTAGAAAAAACTGTAGAACAATATTTAGTATAGACATCAATTTAGTCATAAATGGAAAACTTGAATAAAATGAAAAATGGTTTTCTACAAGTTCGTAAGAAATTCCCAAGCGAACCTATGGCAAACTAGCCTTCCGGGTTGGACTGAAGATTTACATCATAACTGACCAACTTTTCTGGCATTGGATTGGGAGAACAAATCCAATGTTGGGTGGTTGTGAGATCATTTCAAGTTGAATTGTTGTACTTTCTTTGAATTTGGAAAACATTTCCAGTGTTAGATTCATTCATACTCAACACAGAAAGGCGCCCTCATAAAGAAAGTCCACAAGTAAGACCCATAGAAATATTAAACTTTTGACGTTCCAGGAAATCCCTAATATGGAAAAATACATCATCACTTTTGCTGAATAAAACATTGCTTTTTTTAATTTGTTGATTAAACATTAAGATAATTAACACACCATTGTAAAAATATGACAGTTTATCTGTGTTATTCAACCCATCTTGGTTAGTTTCGTAAGAATAATGTATATTTGTAACGCAATTCTAATCGACATAGCCTTTATCACTGTATAATACTATAAAATAATATAATTTCTGCCTCATTCTGTGATAAGAAGCCACATCAGTTCACAGAAGGAAGTTATTTCAATCATTCGACTGATGCTATAGCGCAATATTGGAGTAAAATATGGTGTTGTTCTCATAAATTGTATTTTGACATTGTGCTAAGCTAAAAACATAGCATGATCTTTAAAAAGTGCCATGAATCTCAATTTCATCATTGATTGAATTAATTCTGACGATATGTTTGAAATCCAAAGGCTTCATGAACTATGCATTTTAATTTGGGTATGCCATTTCTTGGATTTGGGCTCCAAATTGGGACGCACGTTAACAGGTTAAGGTATTAGTTATGTTGTTAAAGCTTATAATACTGTTGAGCTTTATCTCTCCTGGTGGTTTCATAGGCAGTCAAAGAAGCCAGAATTGTTGTAATTGTTGTATGTAATGGTGTGTTTCATTGGCTAAAAAAAAGCAAAACACAAACTAAACAAAGTGAAGATGAATTTGACATAACATATATTTGTCCATGGTTTCTATAGATATTGCGATATTTACAGTAGATTATTTTGGCCACGATAACCACGGTGTAAAAAATGTGATATTGTGACAGCCAGGGTGGGAATTATACCGCGGCCACGTGGCCATGGCCGCCGTTGCCCTACCCTTTGGCCTTCATGCCCCGTGAAAAAAAAATCAAAGTACGGCCACAGTGGCCTGTGTGCCCTGGCCCTGTCCAAGTTCCATGTATAAAGCGCCAGTGCGGCATAGTGGGCCACCCAAGTAGTCTCTGAACTTCAATTAGTTCGTGGATTCGCGCAGGTGCAGTGTCATAACCAGACAGTGCGTCGGCGCACTGAAGCGTTTCTTTTTCCCATCGCGTTCCCATTCATAAAAAACTCATGTGCTGTCGTCATGACAGCGATTCACAAAACAACATCACTCACGGCTTTTAGTTCAAAAGTGTGCAGATTTGGAGAAATATTTATATATTCTCAGTTTACATCAGATTTCTATTAACAGGAATAATATTTTATTGAATTGAATAGAATGGTATACTATATGAAGCCATCCTATAGTAGCCTATGATGTGAGATAGAAATTTAAGTCATTAAATTCAAGTTCACGAAAATGTTTCCCTCCGCTGTGACTGTCAGTCATTCTACATTCAGCATCAAACAGCGCGTCGCGTTCGGTTACAGATGAAACCCTCTCCAAGATGATTCAATGTTAATATTATTATACTTGATCTGTAGATAAAGCTCTATGGTTTCGCATAAAATGACTATCTTGCTGGACTGTATTGCTGTAACTTAATCATGTTACTTTCTATCGTGTGTCTGTTAGATCACAACACTGGAGCACTATAATTGTTCTTCACGCGCACAGTAACTGAAATTTAAAACTGTTAAAAGAAAAGGCTCAATAAACTATTGCATAGATAGATACTGTATAATACACTACGCATCGATATGTCTTTCCTTTGTGCTTTGAACTTTTCAATGCGGACTCGACGCGCTGCGCGCTGTGACTCTATGTTGTTTCAAGCGCATCATTCTGCGCTCGGGATGCGCATAAGCGCTTTGTGCCGCACTGTGTTGGATCCTTTCATAATCATAATACTTTTGCGCAATGAAAGATTCTTAATAGCCTTTTTTGTTCTGTCCTATCTATCATATGTTGCTGCCTCATTAAACAGCTGTGATATACATTTAAAAAAATGTCTTAATTTTATAGTAGCCTAGACTATATATTAAATTATTGATGTTTCTGATTTTTATCTTGTTTTTCATTCATGTATTTTACAACAATACAAAGAGCAATGTGTAACGTTTTACCAGATTTAGTGCTACACTTATTGTCTCTTATTTGTTCCCCAGTAAATAATGTTTTTTTTTTTCACTAAATGTTTAGATTTGATAAAATTATTGTACACTTGTGATTTTTCTAGACTAAATTTTACTGCTGAGTTATCCACTAATCTAGTTTATAATAGAATTTTTGTCATGATTGGTTATGATCATATTTTTTTTATTTGTTGTTTTTCTTTATAATGAAGTTGTCTGTATTAAGTAGATTGTGTTTAACACACAAAAGAGTGATTATCAGTTCAACACAGTTATAGAAATTCTATTTGATTTTTTTTTTTTTTTTTAACTGCGCTGGTATGCAAAAAAATGCATCTATAAATGCATCAGATTGATGCTTTAAAATATGGAATATATAAAATTTTCTTACGGGGGAGCATGCCCCCCCGACCCCCCTAGAGGGGTAATATCCTTCTCACCTTTTTCACCCCTGAACCGTTTTAATGCCTGATTATACATAAAATATTATATTTTATGTCTGATTTTTTTTTTTTTTTTATCTGAAGCCAAATCAGATCACAGAAGGTAAAAAAATTATTTTTTATTAAAAAAGTCATAATCCATGTCTTATTCCAAATTAGGATGTTATGGTATCAATCTGAATGGGAAAACCATCGAATTGTACTCAATGGCCTTTGTGCCCTGTCATATGGCCTTGGTGCCCTTAAAAAAAAAGAAAAGGTGGAGGCCAAATGGCCTTGCCCCTAAAATTACATAATTCCCACCCTGGTGACAGCCCTATAATAAAGAAAACAATTTCAGTGTTGAATTAGGGAAACGTTTCCTTTTTTAGTGTTGTGAGAACATTATCTTTGTTGGATTTTCGAGAACATTTAGTATTGCTTTGCATTTACATTTACACATTTGGCATGATGCTTTTATCGAAAGTGACTTGCATTCCATTCAAGGTATAAATGTTATCAAATCATACAATCCCTGGGAATCAAAACCATGACCTTGACGTTGCTAGCACCATGTTCCACTGTTTGAGCAACAGGAATGAAATTCCAAGTGTTGCACTGATAGAAAAGTTCCTGTATATTTGAAATTTTGATTCAGTGGATCAGTGATCTGTTCACATTCATTGCACCTTGAAGGGGAGAGGGCTTTCCTGTCTTTCATTGGAGGTTATTTCTAATGGGCCAATTATGTGGTAAATTAGACCAATTGTGCTAAATAATCAACATTTTTGTGCTACCGCTTCTCATCTGTTACAGTATATTGATCTCCTGGTTACCTAGAAGACCTTTGGATTTCTCTAATGTGAATTTCTTTCAAACAGTAAATGTAATAATTGAAAAGAAAATAAAAGACAAAATGGAGAGCAAAGCCACTGTGTTCTAATCCATTACACTAAATAGAAGAAAGGATAATACACTCCTCTGAATGCATTAAAAAGAAATGAAGCATATTGATTTAAATTAAATGAATAACTGATTTCACGCCTCCAGAATAGCTGAAAAGAGCTGCGAGGGAAAATGGGTTTTTGTGTGGAGGCAAAAGAGCAATAGAGGCCTGTTAGTGTGGAGGAGCCAGCCAGCAGTCATGTGTGACACACGTTCCCAGCGTTCCTCCCTGCGGGGCGCAGTGGGGGGACTGTGGGAGTGGTGAGCGTTATGATGGTGGTGGGGGGTCTGTATCGAAGCTGCAGGCAGAAACACAGACAGCTCGACACTGGCAGGGCGCTCACATACGCACCCGCAGAGGTTCGTGTCACCTGTAGGGGGTCTCGGAGTGCACACAGCGTTGGCAAATGAGGAAGAAGAGAAGGACGAAGAAGGATGTGGCGTCTCACTCACTGCATTCACTGGGTGCGTCTCAATCAGCTCCCCAGCTTCCGAGGTTGTGAATCAGTATATCATGTGCATGATTTCGAGCACTGGTAAGGACAGTACGGACTCTGGTTCACTACACATTGGAACACTGATGACTCATGACAACGTCCTCATTGTACAACATCACTACTTGTATTTATGAACAACAGCAGATCTAATCTTGCAGATCTTTCTGACATGATTTTTTAATGTTATCCTCGTCCTTCCCTCGCGTCCTGTAACTAATCCTTCCCTTGCGGGTCAAAATTACCCGAAGCCCTAAAATTATCCTTTTTCCAGAAAGCTTATTTTATTTAATTTTGATCATATTTTTTCTATTTTTAATCCAATGTTTTGTTATTTTTTGTTATGTTTTATTGTATTTACCTTTAAATTACTAGATGGAATCAATAAATAACAAATAAATAGTAATTCAGTAATTTAAGCAAATTCCTCACATTCCTTCAACTTAAATTGAATAATAAATAATGTAATAATATAACATGATATTTCATAACTCTAGCCACTAGATGGCCTTATAGCACTATTTTGATCAAATGAGCGGTTCTGCTGGGTCCTAAAGTCAGTTTTTTTCAGTATGCATTCAGATACACATGTAGACGTTATAAAACAATTATTTGGTAAAGTTGAATTTTGCGCATTTTTAGGTTTTTCTATGTGTGCTGAAGTATTCCTCGCATTTTTATTCATTCCTTTTGTAAGGAATGAATTGTAAAGGTCAAATTGTAATTTTCTTTTTTTGTGTGTGTGTATTCATGGTTCAAGTGCGATAAAAGTCCTGGGGTCTTGGAGTCCTCCGGTGAAAAATCAATATGTAAAAAAACAAAAAAAACAATATTCCAGGTCAAAATGACCCGAGGGAAGGATGAGGGGCATTAGGCAACTATTTCAACTTAATAAAACCGTTTAGAAATCATTTGGATGGTTTAATAACCTGTTCCGGTGAAAATGGTGACTTTCCCTGCTCCCCCCAACGTTCCTAGGCGGCAAACCAACCTTGCAACATGGGGACTAACGTCCCGGTAAGTTGGAAATAGGAAGTCTTGTGAGAAGCGAGAACGAGCGAGAAACAGCAATTCGACATAAACACACACGCCGCCCTCAATGTGTATGATGTATTACCCACCTCTTTAGACATAGCTCCACACGATAAAGTTGGCCGGCTCCGATAATAACAAATGCACATGAGCCGTGGTAGAAAGGGGGAGAAGGGTGCCGCAAGTGAGTTTTTTTACGACATTGTTGTGAAATATACGCCTCACAGCTGTAGGGGGAGCTCGTTGAGAAAACATGCGACAACAAAAGTGAAAATCAGCGAAGAAATAGCTAGAGTTGCCGAGTTCCCCTTTAAAGTACATGATTAATACTCTGCTTGTCACATTTAAATTATAAATGTTAGTTAGATTATGTGTATTATCTGTCGATGTATGTTTTTGCTGAAATATAATTAGGCTAAATAATGGGTTGTATTTAAAAAAAAAAAAAAAAACATACATCATGTGCCATTATGTGCAGTGAGTTGGCTCACATGATTTATGCTTCGCGCTTCAGAACTTCTATTAAGGGAACATAGTAAGATTCGATGCTCTCTGGTTTTCACAGTGCATTGTGGGACTTTTTAGGGGTGAATGTTTTCTGGAAGGATTTCGCGATTGAGACAGCCCTAGAGAGCTGATTGAGACATTGCTGTCTCTGTTTTCTCTCTGAGTCTTTTTTTTTCTTGGTTAATCTGTTTATTTCCTTGTCTTTCTACTCTCTGTCCCTTTCTGTTTTATATGTTCACTTTTCAAAGGGTAGCTACAATGAGGATGACTAACAATGAACTAGTTCCAAATTAGTTCTGTCAGACTCAGCATGCTAAAAATATGTTCCCTTTCGAGAGGTCTCTCCTATTGCGTAAGTAGCTTACGCTATGGGAAAACTCCTTTTCTCGAGAATATTGAAGTCTTTATGTAAAACGCATTGCAGCTGCACAGCTGACAGCAATGAACGAAGGAGCTCGGTCATTTGCTGTGCTGCGGCAACTTGCTCGAACCAATGACGGGGCGACTCTGAATGCGCGACCAATGAGCGCGCTTCGCGCCCGTGTGCGTCAGAGCCCGCCAAGATGGGCGCGGCCAAGAGCTATATACTGGGCGCCCCGTCATGAGAGTTCTTTAGATTTAATCTCCTTCAGCGAACACCTTCTTCGCTGGATCCTCCGGATTATTGAAGCTTCGCCGCCGTCGAAAAGCATACCAGCGGGATTGCTACGAGGACGTCGGCACCTTCAGCCGCCTTCGAACGCCATCCTACTGAGCCATCCGGCGTGCTACACACGCAAGTATTTTACATCTGTTCGCCCCGCGACACTTGTAAAAGAGCAATTTTCTGAGGCGTTGTTTCAAATGCCTTCCTGCGCGTCGTGCAGAGACCTTCTCCCGGACGGGGATCGTCACATCATCTGCGCTCGCTGCCTGGGCCGGGACCACGCAGAAGCTGCTTTGACCAAGGGCGGATGCCCGGAATGTGATGACCTGGGTCTCTCCACACTACGGGCTCGCCTCGCCGCTTTCGGCGTGAGCAAGCCCATCGCCGCCGCCCCTCTGTTTGAGCCGCGCACTAAGAAAAAGCGCCGCTCACAGAGGCTTCCTGAACCTGAGCTCAGTGACGTCACGCCGAGCCAGTCTCCGCGTGCTTCACCGCCGCTCTTGCCTTCCCCACCGCCGGTTCAGTTCACCCAGCCGGACCCACACCCCTCTAGCAGAGCGGAGGGCCTTGTGACTTTCGGCGCGTCCGAGGACGACGGGGGAATGGATGACAGCTTGTCCATCGACGCTGCATCGGACGACTGGCCGGGCTCCACTCTCGACCCCGCCCCGTCGGCGCTAGCTAGCACTTGCGGGGGCTCCACCATGGATACCGAGATTATCCGTGTCCTCTCTAAGGCCGTGGAAGACCTCGGGCTCGATTGGTCTTCTCCCGAAGAACCAACCCGGAGCCGACTGGATAAGTGGTTTCTGCAGGGGCGCCAGCAGGCCCCTCGGCAAAGGCCTTCTCCCTTCTTCCCGGAAGTTCACGACGAACTCACCAAGTCGTGGAAAGCCCCCCACTCTGCGTGCCTAAAGCCTTCTTTTTCTTCTTCGCTCTCCTCTGTGGACGGCGCGAAGGAAACAGGCTACGAGGGAACGCCGCCCCTTGAGGAGGCCGTGGCCAATCATCTTTGCCCCGCCCTCCACCACCGGATGGAAAGCCAAAGCTTCCCACCCCTCGAAGCCCTGCCGCACTACTTCTGCTCTCGCTGGTTGCGCCTACGCCGCCGCCGGCCAAGCTGCATCAGCGCTTCACACAATGGCGGTACTTCAAGTGTTCCAAGCCAAGCTTCTCCGCTCTATGGACGAGTCTGGCCCCGAACCCGAAGTCTTTAGGGACCTACGCAGCGCAAATGATATAGCTCTGCGAGCCACGAAGGCCACCGGCCAGTCTATTGGCCGTGCTATGGCTAATTTGACTGTTCTCGAGCGCCATCTGTGGTTAACTCTGACTGAGATGAAGGACGCGGATAAGGCGCCATTTCTCGACGCGCCTATCTCCACCAACGGGCTGTTTGGACCGGCGGTTAAGGGTTTCACCGAACGCTTCACTGAGGCCCAGAACGCTTCACAAGCTATGCGTCATTTCCTGCCCAAGCGCTCCAGCTCATCGCAGAGCAGACAGAGACCGCCACAGCCGCAGCGGGCTAGAACAGCTCCCACCGCCTTTCAGCCCGCACCTCAGGCTGACGCTCGACGCCGCTCGCGCTCTCACAACCGCAAGCCGCCTTCTGAGCGACGGGGTCCTCGGCCCAAGATTGTGCTGAACCCTGAGCCTCGAAAGCCGTCCTAGCCACAAGAATGAGAAGAGAGAGTGCGTGTCTCGCAAAAGCTGGACCACTCTCTCTGCAAAAGCTCAAACATTACCCAGTCCCCTTACAGGCGGCTGGATATGTCCATACAGCAGTCAATGGGCCAGTCACAGAGCTCGCTCACCTGCAAACAAACGGCGTTTTTACGGCGACGCACAGAAAACACAAAAAGAGTCTTTTTCTGCCTGTGTCACTAAGGGTTCACATGTCCACAAAGTGTGCATTCCCAGATACTGTCAAAACAGTGCCAAATTCATTCCCAGCTCAGGCTGCGCTCCCCATGAATGTAGATCACGTGCCTACGGTCATGTACGCACCACTACACACAAGCACTGTTCACACAGTTATAAATTCATCCCCAGTAAAAGCGGGAAACATTCTAAAAGTGACGCGTGTGCCTACCACTGTTTATGCACCCCCACTTATAAACACTGTCCTTACAGTGTCAAACACAACCCCAGCTCAGGCTGCGAGTTTTACAGACACAGCGCGCGCTGTTGTAATCACACACGCGCCCATTCACGCCCGCGCCTCTGAGAGCTACGAGCTCAGGCGATTCGCTGGCCGGGTCCCTACGTCACAGCGGCCCGCCGCTAGCCTGTATTCAGCCCATATCTGTACACGCAGCGGCATGGGAAAACATTCCAGATATGCCAAAATGGGTATTGAATATAGTAAAGCACGGATACTCGCTCCAGTTCGCTCGCAGACCACCACGTTTTACGACTGTGGTCGAGACGAAAGTGAGAAAGGAGTGTTCACATGTTCTACGCACCGAGGTGCGCAAACTAATAGAAAAGGGCGCTGTGGAAACTGTTTCCCCCTCTCTGAGCGAGGCAGGTTTTTACAGCCGCTATTTTCTCGTCCCGAAAAAGGATGGCGGTCTCCGCCCCATCCTAGATCTCAGACACCTGAACAAAGCACTAATGATTCGCTCGTTCAGAATGTTAACAACCAAGCATATCCTCGCGCAAGTACGCCCAGGAGATTGGTTTCTCTCAGTGGATCTGAAAGATGCTTACTTTCACATTCCAATAGCGCCTCATCACAGGCCGTTTCTGAGATTCGCTTTCGAGGGACAGTCATACCAGTACACAGTACTTCCGTTCGGCCTGTCCCTGGCTCCCCGTACATTCACGAAATGTATGGTTGCAGCACTTTCCCCCCTAAGGCAAAGGGGAGTGCGAATACTGAATTATCTCGATGATTGGCTGGTTCTAGCTCAATCAGAAAGTCAGTTAATAACACACAGATCTTGGATTATCAGCCATTTAGAATGCCTGGGTCTAAGAATCAATTTTGCAAAAAGCATACTATCTCCCAGCCAGAGGATTTCTTTCCTGGGAATAGTTCTAGACTCGATGCAAATGACAGCCCGTCTCTCATCAGAGCGCGCGCTCACCATCCGGCGCCTTGCAACATCATTCAGGGCGGGCGCGCGCGCCCCCGTCAAGCGGTTTCAGAGGATGCTCAGTCTCATGGCCTCAGCATCGGCCGTACTCCAGCTAGGATTGTTGCATATGCGCCCTCTCCAACGCTGGCTCAAGAGCCGCGTCCCTACTCATGCGTGGCGTTCGGGCCACTTTTTAATCAGGGCGAACCACGGCTGTATAAAAGCCCTGACGCACTGGAAAGCCGCCGACTGGTACCAGTCAGGCGTGAGTCTGGGTGTTAACACAAGGAGAAAGATGATTATGACAGATGCCTCCAAAATAGGTTGAGGGGCCCTTTACGAGGGCAGGCCTGTCTCCGGCTTTTGGTCAAACCCGGAGAAGCGCCTACACATAAACTGTCTGGAAATGAAAGCAGTCGCTTTGGCTCTCAGAGCCCTGCTCCCACATCTAAAAAACGAACACGTCCTGGTCCAAACGGACAACATGACGGTAGTGTCGTACATAAATCGCCAGGGTGGACTCAGGTCGAGCTCCATGCATTCAAGGAGACTCATTTTATGGTCCCAGCACAACTTGCGCTCGCTGAGAGCAGCGCATGTGCCAGGCGCCCTGAACCAGGGGGCAGACATGCTATCCAGAGACAAGATTCTCCCAGGAGAATGGGCTCTCAACCCGCTGACGATTCAGTGGTTATGGAAAACCTTTGGCAAAGCGGAGATCGACCTCTTCGCCTCCAAGGAGAACGCGCACTGCTCTCTTTTCTTCACGAAAAGCACGGACGCGCTCGCCCAGAGCTGGCCGAGCCGCCCCTTATATGCCTTTCCCCCGATCGCGATGCTGCCACAGGTCATCAGTCGGGTCAGAGAGGAGAAAAACGCAGTGCTGCTGATAGCCCCACTCTGGAAGAACCAAACATGGTTTCCAGATCTGATGCAAATGCAATCTACACCACGGCCGATTCCACTGAGGCCAGACCTCCTCAGTCAGGCCAGCGGGATGATATTTCATCCCCGCCCCGATCTGTGGGCCCTTCATGCATGGCCCCTCAACGGGTTCCCAGGAACCTCACGAGCGGAGCACTAAATACCATCGCTGAGGCGCGGGCGCCCTCCACGAGACGCTTATATGCCCAGAAATGGAAAGTGTTCAGTGACTGGTTTAATGCCAAGGGCCTGAACCCTGAAACATGCGAGATTACGAACGTACTCGCTTTTCTACAAGGGCTTCTGGAGGCGGGCCGCACCCCCTCCACGCTCAAAGTATATGTGGCGGCCATCACAGCGTCACACGACCCTGTAATGGAACGTCCATTGGGAAGAAACGACCTAATTATTCGTTTCCTAAGGGGAGCTAGGAGGATGAACCCTTCACGCCCCCCCTCAGTGCCGATCTGGGACCTAGCTACTGTCCTAGACGCTCTTAAAGGGCCCCCGTTCAAACCACTCTGAACCGTGCACCTTAAACAGCTCTCGCTCAAGACTGCGCTCTTGCTGGCACTCGCCTCGGTCAAGAGAATGGGCGACCTGCACGCGCTTTCGACAAGCGCTGCCTGCCTAGAATTCGGACCTAACGACTGCAGGGTCGTCCTTAGACCGAAACATGGGTATATTCCTAAAGTGCTCACCACTCCCTTCAGAGCACAGGTTATCTCCCTAACTGCGCTATCGTCTCCAGCAGACGAACACAACGCTAATCTACTCTGCCCCGTTAGGGCTCTCAGAGTGTATTTGGAGCGTTCTGCCCTATTCAGACAGACAGAACAACTGTTTGTATGCTTTGGCGGCCGTACGAAAGGTTCCGCCGTTTCAAAGCAGAGAATCTCTCACTGGATAGTTGAAGCTATATTGCACTGGCTTATGAAGCTAAGGGGCTTCAATGCCCCTGGGGAGTCAAAGCACACTCCACCAGGAGTGTGGCTTCTTCCTGGGTATGGTCGAGCGGGATACCGATCGAGGATATTTGTGCGGCGGCAGGCTGGGCCTCACCGTCCACATTTATCAGGTTCTACAACCTACAGGTCCCGACATTGCATTCCAATGTACTATCAGCATGATGCTAGTTGAACTACGAGTTCGTATCTAGATTATGTATGTGCTTGTGTCACACTGAGCGCCTTCTAGCCGCTCTGTATTTTTTTCCCACATATCAAGCTCGCCTCTGCCGGCTAGTTGGATGATAACTTTGCTTTTCAGCTCAGGCACCTGCCTCTGGCTATCATAAGGCGAAGTTCAGCACGCACGGCGTTTTGCATGGTGTTCCCATAGCGTAAGCTACTTACGCAATAGGAGAGACCTCTAGAAAGGGAACGACTCGGTTACTAACGTAACCTCGGTTCCCTAAAAGGAGGAGGGAACGAGTATTGCGTAAGCTGCCGTGCTTGTGCTTGGTTAGTTCGCTTCAGTCGTTTTAACTTAAAGAACTCTCATGATGGGGCGCCCAGTATATATCTCTTGGCCACGCCCATCTTGGCGGGCTCTGACGCGCGCGGGCGCGAAGCGCGCTCATTGGTCGCGCATTCAGAGTCGCCCCGTCATTGGTTCGAGCAAGTTGCCGCAGCACAGCCAATGACTGAGCTCCTTCGTTCATTGCTGTCAGCTGTGCAGCTGCAATGCGTTTTACATAAAGACTTCAATATTCTCGAGAAAAGGAGTTTTCCCATAGCGTAAGCTACTTACGCAATACTCGTTCCCTTCTCTCAGGGAACCGAGGTTACGTTAGTAACCGAGTCGGTTTAAAAAAAAAAAAAAACATAATTCATATTGATCTGACAAGAAAACATAAATTGTCTTAGCACAATTATTTTCAATGATAATACAGTAGTGATCTAATTAAAGTGTAGCCAGGAGCCAGAACTTAGATCAGACATAAAACGTCCTATTTGATCTCCCTGTTTTTTGTTTTATTTTCTTTCAATTTTTATTCATTTTTTTTCTTTGTTTTACTTTATATCATGTTTTGGTTTTGCTTTGTTTGTTGCTTTGCTTAATTTTTGTTTTTGAATTTTGTTTTGTTTTACTTTTGTTTTTGAATTTTGTTTTGGTTTTGCTTTATTGTTTGTTGCTTTGTTCTGCTGCATTTTTTGTTTTTATTTTTGAATTTGTTGTTTTGCTTTGCTTTTGTTTTATTTATTTATTTTTGTTTTGTGAACTTCTCCTCTTTTTTTGATAAGGAGTATTACAGTATATGGTGCCTTGTTGTTTTGTTTTTTTTGTTTTGTGTCCGCTTTCATTAGCTTGGTTCGCTGGATGACACTGTGCTTATTTCACCAACAATATGTACACTGCATGTCAGACCTCACCTGAACACCATGTGACTAAAAGAGCCAGTGAGATGGAGAAGAAAACTGTTATTGGAAGGCATTAAAGTGGTCCTGCCGATTTGTTAACCTTCATAGAGGACTGCTCAGTATCACTGGTGCTTTTTCTGGAAACCCTAACTGTTTTTGATCAGGATAGGAGGAAACATGCAGTGTAAGTTTTCAATCTCTTTCTGGTGGGGTACATATGTTTGTAGGGCACTGTGTGTGGTAGATGCCAGTGATATTGATCTTTTTGTTTATGGATCTGCCATTCTTTGGTCTTCTCATTTCTATTTCAAAGGGAATAAAGGGAACAATATCATTGTCAGTAAAGGCTGAGAATGGGAATTTGGGGTGAATCATCTGGCATTAATCACATGAAAACATAAATTTTTCGTCACTTTTCTATTATTATTCTAAATAAAAAAAAAATTAAAATAATCTAGTTTGCATATTGAAGCCTATTATTGAGACCAATTTTTGGATCTTTTTTATTTATTTTTTATGTATTATTTTTGATATGCTTCCATGTAAATACATTTCCTCCAAAGGTTAATAGGAACATTCATGGATGTTCTTTGTTTGTTTGTTTGTTTGTTTGTTTTTTTTGTCTGTTTTTTTTTTTATTATTTTAAGGTGGTTGTTCCCTATCAGTCGGTCACTCTCCACGTATGTTGTGACCGACGAATAGGAATCTCACTAGAGAGGCCAATCTACTTCGAGTGAAACTAAACGAGCCAATGCACATTGGCGTGCAATCATTTGCATCAGCTGTTCAGTCACACAGCACGGATATATAATAAGCAGCAGGTGCGTTTTCACTTCAGCTTTTTGATTCGGAGCCGAGCAATTCGATACAATGTGTTCTCTACAGTCAAGAGTGTGACAAGATGAGCGAGTTCTCTACGGGACCCCTCCATTCTGGTGAGGGCGATATGGCGCGGCAGCGTGGTTCTCTCTCTCTCTCTCTCTCTCTCTCTCTCTCTCTCTCTCTCTCTCTCTCTCTCTCTCTCTCTCTCTCTCTCTCTCTCTCTCTCTCTCTCTCTCTCTCTCTCTCTCTCTCTCTCTCTCTCTCTCTCTCTCTCCTCTCTCTCTCTCTCTCTCTCTCTCTCTCTCTCTCTCTCTCCCTCTCCCTCCCTCCCTCTCAAAACCAAGGTAAACATTTCTAGTAGCCTAATTGTGCAGTTAATTATCATACTGTATTTTCAGAAAGTTTTGACATATATCCTCACCCCAAATGTGTCACTAATAAAGAACATTAATAAATTATTTAATGAGAAGGCTTATATTGACCTATTTAAGATTGTGTTTACATCTACCTTGTAAATATATTTTTTGGTATTTTATTAAAAAGTTTAAAATCAACTACAATTTAACAATATTTCAAGTGGAATCTTTCTTTTTAAAAAGTATACATTTTATCATACGCAGGCTATTTCAAAGTTCAGGATTCATTCGTTTCAATATAGCCTACATTGGAACAAACACTATAATAACATCTTAGTTGATGACTTTATTTTTGACTAAACATACATATTTAACACGTGAACAGAAATTGGCGAACAAAAGCTTATTTGATGTGGAAGTAGTCTATTTTACAGTAACAACTTTATAATCTATCCAAAACTAATAGTCAACGAAATATTGTCTTTCATATTTCGTCTGAAACATATCGTTTTTATGATATTAGGGCATATACATATTAATTTGCAGTTAAATACGTTGCTTACACAAAGACATTTTATTTCAACATATTTCAGTCGATTTTTACTCAATATAGTTTGGTAAAAGCTAAACAAGCAGATGTGTTCATGTAAAAATAACATGTTTACTAATGTAAGTGCCTGTAAACAACAGGGCGCATTTGTGCCATTCATTCATTTACACACAGAAATGCGAATCATATTTAAACAGTCTTTTTGCGGTTTACAGACACCATTCCATAACGCGATTAGAACAAAGCACTTTAGAATAAAATAAAATAAAATAAGTTATAGGCTACTTCTTTCCACTCCCTTTCGAGCAAGTATTATATGTGTAAATAATGTAAATATGTAAAATAATGCAAATAAAGTAAATATGTGTAAATATATGTGTGTGTATATATACATACATACATACACACACACACACACACATACACACATATATATATATGTGTGTATGTGTACCCTATACCCTCACGGGACCTTTCTCTGGTGCTTCGAGCACTTCAGTATGCTCCCTTTGAGCCTTTGCAATCAACAGACTTAAAGCTTCTCTCCTTGAAGACTGCTGCTGGTTTCACTGGCTTCTGTCAAGAGGGTAGGGGACCTGCAGGCATTTTCGGTCGACGAATCATGCCTAGAGTTTGGGACAGGTGATCGACAACCATGTTGCACTGAGACCCTGGCCTGGCTATGTGCCCAAGGGTTCTATCACTCCTTTCAAGGACCAGGTAGTGAACCTGCAAGTGCTGCCCCTGGAGAAGGCAGACCAAGCCCTGGCTTTGCTCTGTCCCGTTCACGGTCTGCGTCTGTACGTGGACAGAACTCAAAGTCTCAGGACCTCAGATCAGCTCTTTGTCTGTTACGGAAGCCAGCAGAAGGGAAATGCTGTCTCCAAGCAGAGGATGGCCCACTAGATAGTGGATGCCATCGCCTTGGCTTACCAAGCACAAGGCGTGCCCTGCCCGCTCCGGTTGCATGCTCACTCCACGAGAGGCATTGCATCCTCCTGGGCGCTGGGACGTGGCTCCTCACTAACAGATATCTGTAGAGCTGTGGGATGGGCGACACCTAACACGTTCGCTAGATATTATAGTCTGCGTGTAGAGCCGGTCTCCTCCCGTTTTCTCACCCTAAATGGGTAGAAGCACTGATAGGCCCGGCTCTGTTGGCTTGCTGCACCCTACTGTGCACCTTTATTGCTCCAGAGTGAAAAACCTGTTGAGTCCTCCAACACCCTTGACCCGGACGTGGCAGAGCGTCCGGCGCCAGGCCTTTATCCGTTGAATCCTAGAGAACCGGGTCTAGGCTGGGTCCCATATGTGTGACCCTGCGGGGATCCCATATGTGTATTTCTTCCTCGGCTGCTACAAAACGGAAACCAGTGTCTTTGCCTTGGGCTAAGTCACCCAGTATTTCATATGCAGTACAACCTTCGGGTTAGTCTAGTCAAGTCATGTCAAGTCACCTTCATTTATATAGCGCTTTTAACAATATGGACTGTTTCAAAGCAGTTTTACAGTGATAATAGGAAATTAAAGTAACAGAGATTGTTTTGGCTTTACAGCAGCTCTAGAATAAAGTTATTGTCCAGCTAAAGTTAGTTTTGATTGATTCACTTCCGTCGCAACGATCATTAGTTATTAACTTAGGGGCCGCTAACACGACACCGTTCTAACAGAAAATTCTTTAATGCGATACGGTGGCTCATTTGCATAAAATTGTGCCTGGTATGTCCATATGCATATTGCCAGACAACTCCTTCGGGGAAGACTGTGGGTCCCGCAGCGTTCTCCTTCATAACAGAAATGGCACGCTTTCCCAGTGTTATCCAATGATCTCACTGTATGGGTTATCACGGAACAACAGTGACAGATACACTCTGTGTAAGCTCTTGCCGTCCTTCCAGGCAAGAAGGGGCAAGAGGCTCGCACAGGGCACTGGATGAGGTCAGCAGTTGTGACACTTTGGTAGGGATTCCTATTCGTCAGTCACGACGGACGTTGAGAGTGACCGACTGATAGGGAACGTCTCTTTTACGTATGGTAACCCTTGTTCCCTGAAGGAGGGAACGGAGGCGTACGTCCCATTGCCACATCTGCTGCGACCCGCCGGGGCAGCCAGCCCTTCGGCTTGGCTCCTCTGCAAAAAGCTGAAGTGCCATCGCACCTGCTGCTCATTATATACCCGCATTGCTTGGCTGAACAGCTGATGCAAATTATTGCACGCCAATGTGCATTGGCTCGTTTAGTTTCACTTGAAGTAGATTGGCCCCTCTAGCGAGATTCCTTTTCGACGGTCACGACGTACATAACCGTTCCCTCCTTCAGGGAATGAGGGTTACCAAACGTAACCGAGACAATATTATTGATATTATCATTATTTAAAAATATGTAAATAATTGTTTGTATTGAAATCAGAATAAACTAAAAAGTAGTGCAACAAATACTAACTGTTTATGTAAACAGTGCAATTTCATATAAATTATTCACAATTTAAACTATTTAATAGTTTTTTGTATACAATAATCTAAACAACTTTTATTGTCTTGACAAAATGTAATCAATTCCTGGTTTTGAATTCATTGCATTTCTAGATAGTGGACTAACCTGAAGGATGCTGGTTAGTTTGCTCTTTGAGAAGGCTAAGGCAAATCACAATGAGCTGCTTAACATAAACTCAAGGCTAGAGACAAAAGCACTTTTTTTGTGTGTGTGTGTGTGTGTGTGTGTGTGTGTGTGTGTGTGTGTGTGTGTGTGTGTGTGTGTGTGTGTGTGTGTGTGTGTGTGTGTGTGTGTGTGTGTCACGTCTCTATTGCAACAGGGCCACAGGTGTCATCCTAATCATTTTAAGCAGCACACATACAAACATAGATTGCATTATTTATTCAGAGAGGAGTCATATTCCTGATTTAGAAACGAAATAGGAGCCACCCGAACACCTGTCTTCCACTCAAAATAGATCAAAATAGAATACCTGTCTATCATACACAAAAAAATTCCCCAAAATTGTATTCACATATACACATCCTGTGACATGCAGGATGATGCATGGGTTGTTTGGGTCAGTGAACTGTTTCAAACTTGTTAATTTCCACTGTTTGACATTGAATGGCAACAGTGTGTGTGTGTTTGGAAACTCTGACTGTCATTTTCTCTTATACATACATGCTAGCATGTACGGGTGAATCAGACAAACGCGTTTGACATTACACTTTGTGAAACATGAGCAGCGCTTTATCTAGCAAAATAATGTGTGAGCATTTGACACGGAAGGAGATAAATATCACCGTGCAACTCTGCTAAACTCCAAGTTTCACAGAGGACAAGTTTAAAGGATGCCAGGTTATATTTAGCTGCCTCCGAGTGTTTGTTTCACAGAGTGAAGGATGGCCTAGATAGAAATGAGGAGGAAAATATATAATGAGAAATAAAGCAATCAAGACAAGGAAAACAGAAAAGAAACAAAGGTCTGACAGATGTTTCGTAGTGCAGAAAATTCACAACTCCCAAAAAGACTTTCATTGACCTTAAAAATGGACTGAATGTGACTGTGTAGTCCCATAACAGGAGTGAATATAAAAAGTCAACAAATGTTGTACCTACTAAGACTGTCAGCATTTTTTTTTTTTTTTTTATCTAAGTCTAAGAGATTATTTTTGTCTTTGCAAACCTGGACACATACACAAAAACACTCAGCACTTTGTTTGGCCCCAGTAAAATTGCAATAACTGTGTCCTGTGCTGGTGAATGTCCTTTTGGAAAGGTGCAGGGATGGAGAGTCAGACATGATATATAGAGATGATATTGCTTAAAACCATAAATAGTGTGCTTTTGCTCAATGAGTGGTCTTTTAGAGGAAATGTATGTAGGTTGTGATCAATGGCAATCAAGCAAGATATCATAAACTCGTTCCATTGGTTGAGCCAATGCTGATGTCTCAATAGTATAGAGCCATGGTTCAATAGCTTGTTTGCAGCTGCCTAACCACAGTTAGCATTAAGGGATAGAAAAAAAGTATAAAAATGTTTCTTTAAATAAAAAATAAAAAAACACATTTTACATGTTGTTGTAGGAGGCCTCCAATGTAAGTTTTTAGGAAAATGTAATATTGCAATGTTAGGCCTGTTGGGTAGCAGAATTTCACTCACTGTCTGAACAAATGTAGAGAACATCTAAGAGTTCATTTGCAGGGTGTACTGCTTATGTAGCCCCATAACAGTGGCCTATATATACTAATAATCACACGATTAATAATTGGACAAGTCATATTTTTATGAAAAATAGTTCAGATTGTTATATGTTATATGTTCAGATTGTTTTACAAAAACTGATGAACTAAATGAAAACTTTGGCATTTACGTGATGTAGCCATATTCAATTATGATAGTCCCAAAGGCTGTTCTCTTTCGAGAAGCAGAGGCGGACATTGCAGATGCTGTAATATGTTTCCTAGACAGCAACATGGTGCCTGCCCAGATCCGGGCCATATCTGGTAGGCTACATGTGGATTCAACGCATACCAGATGTGGGCCGGATCTAGGCCGACACTGTGATGCTGTCTGGGGTTGGTGTAGCCTTTACCACAGTGTCTGCAGTGTCCTCTATTTTGTTCATATCTTCAGACACAAACGTTCGGAGATACTACAGCATCATTAGTGATATCTTGACCTGAAAAATCATTTAGGACCAGAGTTGGGTATAACGCGTTACAAAGTAACGTTACTGTATTCTAATTACTTTTCGTGATAACGCAGTAATGGAACTCATTACATTTAAAAATTATGTAATTTGATTACAGTTACTGATGTCAATGAAATTAAGTTCTAGCAGAAAGACTCGGGAGATAAATTGAAAGGCTGTATACATTTATTGATAGCTCAGCAAGCATAAATTTATGAGTTCTTTGGCGTAGGCCCCGTCCTTAGCGAACAAAGCGAGGTTAGCCGATTCTGCATGTCCCGCCTGAGATGAAGGCGGGGGCGCAGCCGACCCCCTGGAGGTAAGGAAGGGACCATCCTGGTGGTGGTGATGGGGAGGATGGAGGGGAAGGTACCATCTTGGTGGTGGTTGGGGAGGATGGAGGTGAATGGCAGCGTCAACATCTGCGAACTCAGACAAGTGTAAGTACCAATCTTTTATACTGTGGCTGTTAACACCTGATTGGATAGGGATGAGGTAATACATGACGCGCTGATTGAGTCTTCCTGACAGAACTTAAGCTAAAGCTTCCATTTGCGTTACAAATGTATTGTTAAGAAAAAATATTTAGTAAAATGCATTTCTAATCACGTTTGGCCAGCTGCTTCAGTTAATGAGCATGCGCTTTAATGAATTACCGGAGAACACGCTTCATGAGGCACACACACGCAAGGTCTCTCGCGCTCTCCCTCTCCGTCGTGCTCGCTACACGGTTTGGAGCACAGTCTCTTCTGTTTCGCATGAAGATTTTAACTAATTTGCGGGCATCAGGGAGCCGCTATCAATGCAGGAGACTCCCGGAACTTCCGGGAGACTTGGGATGTCTGCAATATTAAATTACGAAAGAACTGAGTTTCACTTTGTAGTGTATTCTTGTAGTTTTAATAGGTTTTCAAAGTAACTTGAAAGTAAAGTAATTAGTAATCTGATTACTTTTTACATGCAGTAATCAGTAATGTAATCAAATTACAATTTCATAGTAATTAGTAATTTGTAGTGGATTACTTTGAGTAACTTGCTCAACACTGGTTAGGACTGATAAAATCCTTTTATCAGCCAACGATACCCGTTACGGGGCATGGTCTGTGTTCTTGAATGACTTGATTTTACTGGCATGATGTCCACATAATCATCAGATGGGTGGTCACTGGGTTGTTTATTTTCATCAAGTTCACAGGCATCTCCAGATTCCTCTTCATAAACTTGTATCAAAATCTATTACAAATTTTTTTTTAAATATTCACTGTTCCCATTTCAGACAGCATCCATGACATCATACACTTTGTAGTTAATATGGTCTTTCCTGGCTGGTGGCATTCTGAAATGAAGAAGAAAAAAAAAACACTGTATATTTTCCATATCCCAATCATACTTACACATTTTAAAGAATTCACACATTCTACAGAATTCACACAGTTTAGCTAGCTTATTGTGCCCTCTACTTAATAGCACGTATACAACCCACATTCCAGAACATTATCACCTGTCCCTCATGCTTTAACGTGAAGATCTGAAGAAGATGAAGATATAACAGGGTTTATTCACAACACAGAATAAGTTAACCAACATGCGAGGCAGCGTGTAAACATGAACAATACCGGACAATGACTGAGAACTCAAGAGGAACTTAAATACACAGTGATGATTAGACATTGACGAACAGCTGTGGTGATTATGTAGGTGTCCCATTTTGACTGATCAGTGGCAGGAAAACAAAGACAAAGAAACACATGTGCTGAATGAAAAAAAAAACTAAAAGTCCTTGAACTGAACACAACTAAACATGATGGTGACACATGCATCAAGCAGATATTTGGGAAAACAAAGCCCAGAAAAGAAAACAGGACGAGTTAAGTATATTTTATAAATGATAAGATAAAGACAGTTTCAAATATTTATTCACAAATACTTTATTCCTTAATTCAACTTGAACTTATCATTTAATAATCATTAAATTTGGGTTAAAACTCAAAATTGTAACAAAGAAGACATTTAAAACTTGTGAATGATCAAAAACATTATGTTCTTGGTGTAAGCGGGCCTTAAGAAATTAAATTCCTCAGTTATCAGTATTCAGCATATTAGAATGAGTTTTGATGGATCATTTGACACTGAAGACTGCAGTAATAATGCTGAAAATGGAGATTTAGCGTCAAAGGAACACATTACATTTTAAAATAGATTACAATAGATTATTATTTTGAATTGTAATATTTTACTAATACCTTATTCGTGATCAAATAAATGCAGTCTTGGTTAGCATAAGATATTTCTTTCTCATAAGAGAAAAAAAAAAACATTGAAAAAATAAATCTTACTAACCCCAAGTTGTTGAAGTTTTTGTAGTGTGTGTATATATATATTTGATAAATGTGTGCATGGTTTGGGATTTTTGAGTCTGTGTGAGTGTAAATTCTGTGTATTTGTGTTATTATTGTATTTTGGCATTGATGATTGCGAGAGAGGTTGTGCACTCCTATACCTGCTGTTTTGCTCTCTCCATCTCCGGCATGTTGAGTAGTTATGATGAATTTGTAGTCGGCTTCTGTCAGGAGGAGACTGCTAAAGACTGATCTCTGATCAGGAGAGGCACGCAGGGCATCAATCTCCCCCTATGCTGATGGGTCCCACTCAAGTCCTACCCATAATTACCGGAATGTTAACAGTGACGCCCTGCTCATTAGGGAACAACTTCCCCTAACATTCATTCCTTAATAAGCAGATGCAGATGGGAACATCATTTATATAAAATTAGAGTATCAGGGAAAGTGCAACCCGTGTCAGAGCTTAATGTTAGTAGCAGTTTACATTACAGTTTCCGTTTCACATAAATTGCATGCTATTATATTTAATTATAACTTCACTTTCAATACAAAGTTTTTGAGTAAAATGTGTTTTGGAAAATATATATTTCAAATAAAATTTTCATAACAATAAATGTAAAATGTTGTCTTTTTTAACTTTTTTTGTAACCTGCCAAGTTTTGTCTTTTAAAAGAGAATGCTCCAAAGCATTCAAGATGTATGAGAGTTTAAGTTGGAAATTTAATTTTCAGGTCCATGCTCAAAAAGTGAATATATGGATTATAACTACTGAATACCGGTAAGTATAATTTAGTACCATAAAATCAAAACCTTATTGAGCTAAAATATAGTACAATAATTTCATTGAAATAAAAAAGGTAATTTGTGACCGACACTCGAGCAGTACGCCCAAAAGTGAAAATTCTGTCAGTTACTCACCCTCATGTCGTTTTTATGAAATCTTAGAGATTTCTGTCCCTCCATTGAAAGTCTATTCCAACCAAAACTCTGACACTTCAAAACTTTCATAAAGTGATTGTAAAATAAATCCATTTGAATCGAGTGGTTTAAAGGGATAGTTCACCCAAAAATGAAAATTCTGTCAGTATTTACTTACCCTCATGTTGTTCCAACCCCGTAATACCTTCGTTCATCTTCGGAACACGAATTAAGATATTTTTGATGAAATCTGAGAGCTGGATCACTCCTCCATAGGCTTCAAAAGGATTGAAACTTGCCGGCCTCGAAAAGTTATTAAAGACATCCTTAAAATAGTCCAAGTGACTACAGTGGCTCAATCTTAAGTTTATCAAGCGACGAGAATACTTTTTGTGCGCAAAAACAAACAAAAATAACGACTTTATTTCAACTATTCATTTCCTTCTCTGTTGGCCTCTAGTCAGTTAACGTAGTGTAATAGCGTAGAGCTACGTCACACGTAGGCTCACTATTGGCCAACGCTGGTCATGTAATAGTTGAAATAAAGTCGTTATTTTTGTTTTTTTGCGCACAAAAAGAATTCTCGTCGTTTGATAAATTTAAGATTGAGCCACTGAAGTCACTTGGACTATTTTAACGATGTCTGTAATAACTTTTCGGGGCCTGCAAGTTCAATCCCTCAAGAAGCCTATGGAGGAGTGATCCAGCTCTCAGAACAACATGAGGGTGAGTAAATACTGACAGAATTTTCATTTTTGGGTGAACTAACCCTTTAATCCAAGTCTTCTGAAGAGACATGTTTGCTTTATATGATGAATAGATTTAAAAAGGCTTTTTAGTCACCCATATGAAAATGAAAGTTCAACCATACTCGCTTGATGTGTGAGAAGAAGCCTCATTGGTTCTCACGGATGCTTAAACATGCTGCGTAACACGAAAATTAACCCTGTTGTTTCTGAGGCATCATATACAGTAAGCACGCATGAGCTTCTGTTTACCAAACATGAGTGCTATGTGTGCTCGCTGATCAAAGCTTATATGTGAATAAAAGCCTAAATTACATTTGTTCATCATGTAAAGCGTGTATCTTCAGAAGACTTATTTTTATTTCATGATCTCTTTATGAATATTTTGAAGTTTTGAGTTTTAGGTGAAAAGAGTTTCAAATGGGGGAAAGAAATTACTCTTTTTCATTAAAAATATATTCACTTGTGTTTTGAAGATGAACAAAAGGCTTTTGGATTTGGAACGTCATGAGGATGAGAAAATGACAGAATGTTCAATTTTGGGTGAATTAACCCTTTAAGTTTAGGATTAAATATTTTGTGGCTGTTCCCCCAAATAAACCCAAATGTTAATCTTTGCATTCATTTTATTTCCAATTGCTTATTTCAGCTGAAGAATCTACCACATCCTGACCTCATTGTCCCATATGTCCCACCCCATGAGCGATGGTGGCGGAACGCTTTTAGGGACAGACGAGTGTGTGCGTCTGTGGACTCGTGATGGTGTGTGTCACCGGGTGATGGATGCCACCCCAGTTCTGTCAGCCTTCCACTAGGCTGACAGCAGCAGACTGCAGCTGCCCTCCCAGGATGCAGTTCTGCAGTGGGGGGTCGGATGGAGCGTGTGTGCGTCTGTGCTGGTTTGTGGTGTCATAAGGAGCCAACGTCTGATCCTCTGAGCCTCAAACTCTCTGCGCAAACTCACTACCCACAGTCAGCTTTCTCTGCTTTTTGATGCCAACTTGCACTTTAGGGAAATCTAAACTTTGAGTCCCAGAAACTCTTATTGAAACAGTGTGGCCTCTCCAGTGGATGCCACTTCGAGTGCCACAGGGGCTTGTTTTCAATTTCACATAATTGTCTGAACTGCAGTGTCAACACTGGCCCAGAGTAAAGTTTTTATGGGTTTAACTGTTTTGTTTAGTTGCTGGTTAGCTTGTCTGTAGTGTTGCAGCTTTAAGCAATAGCTGTCTTTTCAATGTTGCCTGGCAATGATTTAGAGACTCTACTGCATTCTCTACCCTTGCAAAATTTCCAGTTTCCACCCAATAATAAATACAAAGTTCTGTCATTAAAAAGATGGCATGTAGTCCTCAACTAAACTTTTGCTGTCACATTGTTCTCTATATGGCACAGCTGATTGGTTCCTGCTGTATCAGCAGCCAATGATCTTACTGCTGAATTTTCAAATGGTCAGTGTTTGCTGTAGCAGTTTGCAGCACACTTTCAGAAACCCTCCACCTTCCCCAGCTCCACCTGTATAGATCTGCTATGGATTATTCGTGTATGCTATTATACAGCAGCAGCATGTCTTACTTGCTCACAGCAGTGAGTTGTCTATGTATTGGCAGTAGCAAGTCCCGTACTTGCTCTGCAGCAGCAGCATAAATAAACAGCAGCAGCAGTGTAGTATAGCAAAACTATTCCACCAAGACCAAACATATTAACATTGTCAAATCCATTACCATGCCAAACCTTCTGAGAGTTGTCATGACAGAACTACAATTATTGTTACTACCTTAAAATCATAATACGTTAATATGGGGTCTCTATCGAATGCTGCCACAATGTTAACTCTAACTAGTATTTCATAAAAATATGCTTGACATGGAATGTTTTTGTAATCCTTCACAAATATGGATGAATATCGTATGACCATATTTGTTATGACTAGGGATGAATTGATATTCAAATTGTGGCTGATAATAGTTTTCATGTTATAGCTGATAACGTACTCGGTTACTAACGTAACCTCGGTTCTCTCTAGAGAGGGAATGAGTACTGCGTAATATCTTACGCTATTGGGAAAACCTCTTTTCCACGAGATATTGAAGCCAAAAATTATCCTTAATTTTGAATTAATGTAAAACGCTGTGCAGCAGCATGCAGACATAGGGCTGCCTATTGGCCTATTGGCTGCCCTGCGGCAACAGCAGCAGCCTATCGAGAGAGGCTCTGCATGACACATATCCAATGGGGGCATTTCGCGCCCATTTCGTCACGTCCCGCCAGAAAAGGGCGTGGTCTCGCACTGTAAATATAGCTCGATAAGGCTGGTACACTGGTTTTCATCGCCGAAGCGAACCAGAGCTGTGTATGCACGGCATGATACGCAGTACTCGTTCCCTCTCTAGAGAGAACCGAGGTTACGTAAGTAACCGAGTACATTCTCTTACGAGAGTATCTCTCGTACTGCGTAATAGAGATGCGCGGTTGGCGGTTACAGCTGCGGACTCCGCGGATAAACCGCGGATCGGGCGGATGACGTGACGGAAAAAAATATTTTAATTAAATTCGGGCGGGTGGTGGGCGGTTGAACCAATCAAATGAAAAATATATGTATACATTGTCTGATAGAGATATCAATAAAGGTTCATCTGTGTCACAGAATTGGTGTTGTTTCCGAATTCCGATTCGACAATTACAAATGTGAATATGCACTGTTGTGCGGTGGAATTTCATCGAATTTCGGAATGAATAGAGTCGGCGTTTCTTTAATATCGAGGCTCTATAGTTTATTATGATTGTTAGGCCTGTTGATGGTATAAAATGAATTGCACTGTGCCTGAAAAAGACGCGCACTCCGCTCTCTTCCCGTGCATTCAAAATGGGACGGGAGTCTTCAGAACAGGCTCGTCCTATAGTCGTCGTCACCCTGACATGACAGTGCGTAGAGATAATTAGCCTACAATGTAAATTACTTGTTATTTTATTCGAGCTTACTATCTATTTGCTAAAAAATAAAGTGAAATAGTTATTCGTTAGTAGTAGGCTAAATAGTTTAAAATAAGCTAAAGTTAAGTTTCACCCGAAACATTTAGATTCAACATTTAGATGTAGATTTAACATTTAGATTCAACATTTACATTTAGATTTAACATTTAGATTCAACATTTAGATTTAACATTTAGATTTAACATTAGATTTAACATTTAGATTTAGATTTAACATTTAGATTTAACATTTAGATTTAACATTTAACATTTACGTGTAACATTTAATATTTAGATTTAACTATTTAAAATATTTCTAAGTTGACAAATATTGTTGTAAATGTGCTAAAAAGTGACCGTCAAAAATTCATACCAGTTTTTTTAAACATTGTTTGAAGCTGAATGTGACAAAATGTTGCTGTTATTTTCAGCGTGAGCCGCTTTACAAACGGCGCCCCATACAATAGCAGATATATTACATTATACAATATTGTACATTGTACAGTATTGATCAGATAAGGTCAGGTTTGCCGAGGTGCGTTTAATTTAGGCTATTTTATGTATTTTTGTCCCTGCGCGCCGATCGGAGACGGAGTTCTCTGCTAATAATCTGAGAGCTTTCTAGTCTCGCGGCTGTCATCAGCAGCGCCTTGTATCGCCCAATCAGCGGATGGCGGGCGGGTGCGGTTTTGAAAATTGGTCAAAAATTTTGGTGCGGATGGATGGCGGATGGATGATGAGTTTTATGATGCGGTTGGGGATGAAATAATAGCCCATCCGCGCATCTCTACTGCGTAATATCTTACGCTATGGGGAACACAATGCAAAACGCCATGCGTACTGGGATCCGACACCAAAGTCCCAAGGGCAGTAGCCCGGGGCTCATGTAGTGCATAATCACCATAGACTCACAGAGAGACAGAGAAGAGAGGCTGCAAGCATCATTCCCCATGAAATAGCATCCTATAGGAGCTAGTTATGTTAATAGTGTTTCACACAGACAGGGTGAACGTGTTCAGCCTGAACTGGGTAATAGTACAGGTTATTCAACACCCATGGAGCTGTGTAATATATATACCGACAGAAGCTTGGCTTGTAAGGCAGGAACCTCTAGGTTATAAAACCTTATAAATATAGACGGCGAGGCCCAGCCCGCGGCCGTACAGATATCTTGCAAGGTAACCCCACTATACCACGCCCACGACGAGGCCATGCCTCTCATGGAGTGCGCTCTGACACCCAAAGGACACTGCAGGCCTTTAGAAGTGTAAGCCAGTGCTATGGCGTCGACTGTCCATCTGTATAGGCTCTGTTTTGATGCGGCCAGTCCCTTGGATCGTCCGCCAAACAAAATTAAGAGCTGCTCGGTCTGTCTGAAGGCAGACGAGCGGGACACATAAGCTCTCAGTGCCCTGACAGGGCAAAGGAGACTCGCATCCTCCTCCTCATTATGAACCGAGAGAGCGCACAGGGAAATAACCTGGGCCCTGAACGGTGTGTTGAGGGATTTGGGCACGTACCTGTGCCTTGGTTTGAGTATGACTTTTGAGTCATTTGGCCCAAACTCCATGCATGACGCGCTTACCGAAAGCGCTTGCATGTCCCCTACGCGCTTCACTGAAGCGAGAGCCATAAGGAATACCGTTTTGAGAGACAGATGTTTCATGTCTGACAAATGGATTGGCTCGAATGGGGCACCTTTCATGGCTTCCAAAACCGTAGAAAGGTCCCACACAGGGACTGAGAGGATTCAGCCTCCGAGCTCCCCAGAGGAATCACACGACCAGGTCGTTTACCCCAGTGACTGACCAGACGTCGGTTTTGCAAACGCCGCTATGGCTGCCACGCATACTTTAAGCGTGGATGGGGTTCTGCCCTTATCCAGCAGCTCCTGAAGGAAGGAGAGCACTTCCGTAACCCCGCAGTCTGCGGGTGAAAAGCCCTGAGCTTGACACCGGGCAGAGAACACTGACCACTTTGAAGAATAGAGCCGTCTAGTAGACGGGGCTCTAGCCTGCTTGATTGTATTTAACACTCCCTCTTGGAGGTTAGCGGGTACCCGTTGATGGCCCATGCATGTAGGGACCATAGTTGCGGGCGAGGATGCCAAATCGAGCCTTTGGCCTGAGAGAGGAGGTCTTTCCTCAGCGGTATTGGCCACGGGGCAGTGCTGGTCAGCCGCATCAGGACTGGGAACCAAGTCTGGTTCGGCCAGAGCGGAGCCACAAGCAGCACTGGGCATCTGTTTTCCCTGATTTGTTCCAGCAGTTGAGGCAGGAGCGAGACGGGGGGAAAAGCATAGAGGGGACAGCGGGGCCAGACGTGGGCCAGCGCGTCCTCGCTCTTGGGGAAATATTTCGGACAGTGAGCGTTCTAGTGGGACGCGAACAGGTCCACCTGCCGAATGTCTCCCACAGCAGTTGGATCGTCTGCGGGTGCAGCGACCATTCCCCTGCTGGGACATTGTTTCTGGACAGTCTGTCTGGTCCCAGATTCAGGTGACCAGGCACATGCGCTGCTCTCAGTGAAAGCAGGTTGTGCTGAGCCCAGACCAGGAGGCGTTCCGTTAGCCTGTAAAGGTTTCGGGACCTGATGCCGCCCTGGCGATTTATGTATGCCACCACTGACATGTTGTCTGAACGGACCAAGACATGGTAACTTTTTATCTGGGGACAGAAGCGCCGTAGCGCATTGTCAACTGCCATCATTTCCAGACAGTTTATATGTAGGAGCTTTCCCGTTCTGACCACTGGCCAAAGAACGGTCTGCCCTCTAGCAGCGCTCCCCATCCCGAGGTGGAGGCGTCCGTGGACACCACCTTCACACTCGAGGGAGTCCCCAGACTCACACCTGACTGATACCAGTCGGTTACTTTCCAAGGTTCCAGAGCTGAAACGCATTCTAGATCGACCCGGAGGCGAAACCGGCCAGGGATCCATGCCCGGGGCGGAACTCGCGCTTTCAGCCACAGCTGCAGTGGGCGCATGCGAAGCAGACCCAGCTGGACTACTGAAGCTGCTGAGGCCATGAGGCTCAGCATTTTCTGAAACCTTTTGAGCTGGACTATCGAGCAGCGGCGGAAGGATTTCACGGCGCGCTGAATGTCCAGCTCGCGCTCTGGCGACAGACGCGCTGTCGTGGATAGCGAGTCCAGCACTGTTCCCAGAAAATAAATTTTCTGGCTGGGAGACACCGAACTTTTCGCCCAATTGACTGTGAGACCCAGGTTCTCGAGATGCTCGAGTAATGTGGTCCTGTGTTCTATGAGCTCTGTCGTATCGAGCTAGAATCAGCCAATCGTCCAAGTAGTTCAAAATTCGCATGCCCTGGAGACTCAGGGGTGCGAGAGCCGTGTCCATGCACTTCGTAAATGTACGGGGTGCCAGGGACAGGCCAAACGGCAGGACTTTGTATTGGTATGCCTGGCCCTCGAAGGCGAAACTCAAGAATCGCCTGTGACGCGACGCTATTTGTATTTGAAAATAGGCGTCTTTCAGATCAATTGACATAAACCAGTCCTCCTGGCGAACTTGCGCGAGGATTTTCCTGGTTGTAATCATTCTGAACTGGCGCTTCGTGAGCGCTCTGTTCAGCTGTCGCAGATCTAGAATGGGTCTGAGACCCCCGTCTTTTTTCGGTACCAGAAAATACCTGCTGTAAAGACCCCCTTTGCTCTGAGCCTGAGATAAAGGTTATATAGCCCCTTTGCTCAGTAGTTTCGCTATCTCGGCTCGAAGTAGATGAGGTACTCCGTTTTTTACCGTCGCTTCGACTCGCGCTGCGCAACGGCGGGGGCATCGTGCGAACTGCAGTGAATAGCCTCTTTTTATAGTCTTCAGCACCCATTCTGATACCCCGGGAAGCTTCGCCCACGCATCTGCGTGTATAGCTAGAGGTAGAATGAAAATCTGGGCTCTGGCCGCGGCATAACGGCGGCCGGAGAGCTCCGGTGTGCTGGGAAATAAACACTGTGTTTGCAGTGAGCGAGGCGGGGGGTGCGCTGATCACAGCGGGCAGCCCGGCCGCGCTCAGCTTCTCTCTGACAGGTTGTGGAGAGAATGCGAGCGGGACGAGCCCCGTAGGGTTCGGCATGTCTGAGAGGGAATGTGGGCGCGGGATAGCGGGCCCACTCACTGCACTGGGAGCACTGTCGGCTCGCGCCGACTGAGAATGTGTTGGTTTCGTTTTTACAGAAACCGTGGGACATGCTTCGTGTAGTGTTTATGGGCACTGTGTTGTGGGCACGTACACTACATTTATTGCACAATTGACATGAGTCGATTTTATTTGTGCTAGCCCTGTATTGTGGCGGGCTGTGTCTGTGTGTGGGAATGGGCACTGAGACGTGGGCATTCTTACAACACTTATAACACCATCGGCTGTGGCCGGAATTCCAGAAAATACACTCTTTTTGGGATTTATCTGGGTCGCCGTAAAACTGGCGTTTGTGTGCAGGCAAGCGGGCTGTGGTACCAGCTTGTTTACTGCAAAATACACTGGAACAGTCACATTGTTTGGAACTGAACGAGCGAGAAGTTTCGGTAGTGTCTGGCCGCGGCGAGACTTAAACACTGTGGGCCTTAGCTGACTGTATGTGTGTTGGTTTCTTTTACAGAAAACGTGGCACATGCAGTGTGTAGTGTTTGTGGGCACTGGGTTGTGGGCACATTCACTATAATTAATGCACAATTGACATGAGTCGAACTCATTTGTGCGAGCCCTGCACTTTGGCGGGCTGTGTTTGTGTGTAGAAATGAACACTGGGCTGTGGCATTTTTAATACCCTCATAACACCATTGGCTGTGGCCGGAATACCAGAAAATACAATGCTTACATGATTTTTCTGGGTCGCCGTGGAAACGGCATTTGTGTGCAGGCAAGCGGGCCATGGTACCGGCTTGTTTACTGCAAAATACACTGGAACAGTCGCATTTTCTCCGCTGCGAGAGCTGGGTTCGAACATGGGTCTCCCGTGCGAAGGCTTCGGGTTTCGCCACTGAGCCACAGGGGAAAACAACAAAAGCTTAAAATAGCCCGAGCGGATAAAGAGTGTCATCACAGTTCTTTGTGTGTCGGCGTTTGCTTGCAGGCGTGCGTGTTATACAACAGGCTCACCGCCGCAATATTGACATTTTCAGCCGCTCAAACTAAGAGGAGCTGAGAAATGTTTGAGAAATGGAGATTGGTCCGGCCTCGGCGGGACTAAAAACACACTCTTTCCTCATTTCGCCGGTGACGCATGCCCACGGGGGGCGGGGTAGCTTTCTTATAACGTAAAGAAAGCTAGCCGCGGTTTTGAAGCTGGCCTTCTCTACAGATGCAGCTATCTCGTCGTCATTAATGGCGGAAGCGGCGGCGCGCGGCGGCCGTTGTCCGTCAGCGAGCGACTCGAGTGAAGCTGGTGAAGCTGGCGGGCGAACCGACGAGCTATCACGGGCTGGAGAAGGCTCGGGGCTGTTTCGTCGACCTCAATGGCGGAAGCGGCGGCAGACGGCGGCCGCTGTCCGTCGGTGAGGGACTCGAGCGATGCCGGCAAAGCTGGCGGGTGAACCGGCGAGCTTTGGCGGGCAGGAGAAGGCTCGGGGCCGCGCTGGGCACGGCGCTTTTACGGCGCGGCGCTACAGCGGGCTGAAGTGCAGGCTCTAAGAAAGATGCCAGGCGAGTCCTCAGAGTCACCATAGGCAGTAGCTCACAGTGAGGGCATCCGCCGTCGACGAGAGCGAGAGCCGCATGATCCTCACCCAGGCAGGAAACGCAGATGACATGACGGTCCCTGTCGCTGAGTGTGGCTCGGCACGAGCCGCAGGATCTTTGCATCTTGAAAAAGACGCAGCTCTTTTAGCAGAGAGAGAGACAGTGAAAAAATGTGTGTCGCAGCGGCGAACACACACACACACAGTTTGAAAGGATATAACGCCGGAAAGCGTAGCAGGTACGGCGGGTAAAGGCGGCGATGCCAGCGACTTCAGTCTCAATGGCTCGTCCCGCTGTGTTCTTTTCCTCAGACGGCGTGGCTTCTCACTCCGGATCCAGCGATGCGTGATGCTTCGCTGAAGAGATGAAAATCAGTGTACCAGCCTTATCGAGCTATATTTACAGGGCGAGACCACGCCCTTTTCTGGCGGGACGTGACGAAATCGGCGCGAAATGCCCCCATTGGATATGTGTCACGCAGCGCCTCTCTCGATAGGCTGCTGCTGTTGCCGCAGGGCAGCCAATAGGCATGCGAGCTGTCCTGCCTATGTCTGCATGCTGCTGCACAGCGTTTTACATTAATTCAAAATTAAGGATAATTTTTGGCTTCAATATCTCGTGGAAAAGAGGTTTTCCCCATAGCGTTACGATATTACGCTATTAAGTACGAGAGATACCCTCGTAAGAGAACTGATAATAGTCAATATTAAAACTCAATGCAATTTTGGGTAACATTTCACAATAAGGTATATTTTGTTAACATTAGTTAATGCATTAACTAACATGAACTAACAATCAGAAATATATTCGGTAACACTTTACAATAAGGTTCATTAGTTAATGCATTAACTAACATTAACTAACCATGAGCAATACATTTGTTACTGTATTTGTTCATCTTTGTTAACGTTAGTTAATAGAAATAGAGCTATTCATTGTTTGTTCATGTTAGTTCACAGAGCATGAACTAATGTTAACAAGATTTTAATAAAGTATTAGTAAATGTTGAAATTAACATGAACAAAGATTAATAAATGCTGTATAAGTGTAGTTCATTATTAGTTCATGTTAACTAATGTAGTTAACTAATGTTAACTAACGAACCTTATTGTAAAGTGTTACCATATATTCTTACAGAATTTACTTATTTTTGTTAATGTTAGTTAATAAAATGTTCATGTTCACAGTGCATTATCCAACATTATTACAAGGCTCTGTGGAATACTTGATTCTGATTAATCAATCGCACCATCCAGCGGAATGTGATTCCTCGATAACAACCGCTAAAAACAGATAACACCTGGTCACCCTGTCGGGGTTTATTCTGAGATAACAACCGGCTGGATGTACATTATCCCTTACTTAACAGAAAACTTTAAATTATAAAAATGTATTAGTACATGTTGATGCTAACATCAGTATTAAGTGTTGTTCATTGTTAGTTCATGTTAACTAATATAATTCACTAATGTTAACAAATGAAACCTTGATGTAAAGTGTTTTTTGTGAATAAAGATATTAAGAATAAAATGATTAAAACTAAATACCAAGTGAATATAGGCATCACAGCATTTAATGTACACGGAAATATATATAAATTTTAAGACTTGTTAAATATTTGTGTTATTAAATGATTAGTGTTTTTAGGAGATGCTAAATTACACATGCTAAATTAAATATTCAGTTTATTTTTTAATTTTTTTTCATGAATTCAGTTTTGACTAACTGAATTAATTTATTTTGGCTTTGTTGCTACTTCTTTTAAAAGGTACTGTAGAGAGAAATGGAAGTAAATAAAATTTCAGAGCACACATGACCTAACCGCTAGACCCCAGCTACGAATACCTAACTGAAATAATTAGTTATGGCTATGCTTCCTCTTACATTTCTTCACATTTGTAGAAAACATGTTAGAATTGGTCAGCAACACTGCTCAGTCCACATCCAGTTGATTGGAACAACTGCTATGTCAGAACCTTATGCACGTTGTTCATGCTACTGCATTCCAGTAGAGAAGACGCAGCAGCCGTGTGCTATTGTTTTAACAGAGGGTTTCATAGCATAACATTAGACAGGCTAGGAGAGGCCTGACATTTAGCGATGACTGTGACTAATGAGATAAATTGTTCCAGCGGCAGAAAGGTTGTAAATCAACCTGTCACCAGCATTAAAGGGATTTGTGTTTGCCCCAACCTAGATCCTCAACATTATTAGCAAATATTCACTTTCATTTCATCCCAATTCACATGACTTATGTTATACAAAAGAAGTTTAGTTCTGGTTCGGATCCTTCACTGATACACACCATTGAACAGCATGCTAAATTAGCTCTAGTACCTTGGATTAGTGCTTTAATATATACCAAGGTACTGAATGACCATATTTATGTACCATGACATTTACATGGTATTCTAATACTGGTACTTCATTTTTTTTGATAGTCTTCAGCACAGAAAGTTAACACATTCAATTAAACCAATTTTCAAAACAAAGACAATGTTCTCAACAATAAAATAAAATAAAATAAATAGGTGTATGTTTTTATGTTTTTGTATGTATTTAGGCCATCTGTGTGCTATGTGCGGTAAATGATCGGTAAGAGTTTAATGTTTTTGAAAGAAGCATTATTTTTATTATCAAACATATGAAAAACAGCAATATTGTGAAATATCTTTACAAGCTAAAATAATGACATCACTGTTTTCTCCAGAGCGGCTATATATATATATATATATATATATATATATATATATATATATATATATATACATATATGAACTAAATTATTAACTTTTTTATAACAAAAATGAACCATCACTGAACTTACTTAAGCTGGACTGTAACGTTATTTTCTTCTAGATCTGCTGTACAGCAGAAACAAATTTTGTTTCATTATTTTTCTGTTATTGTAAAGCTTCCTGTAAAGCTGCTTTGAAACAATATGTATTGTAAAAAGTGCTATATAAATAAAGGTGACTTGACTTGATTAAAAAAAATATATAGATATATATATATATATATTTCTCTGATGGCAAAGTGAATTTTCAGCAGCCATTAGTCTTCAGTGTTACAAGATCCTTCAGAAATCATTCTAATATGTTGATTTGCAGCTCAAGTAACATTTTTGAAAAAGCTTTTAAATATCTGTTTTGAAAACAGTTGTGATTCTTAATATTCTGGAAACTGTGGTATGAATTCAGGATGATTGGGGCACTTTTTGCCATTGTGATCACTTGGAAAATGTGTCTTATTCAACCTGAATTCACCCCTACATTTCTTTTTTCAGGATTCATTGATGAATAGAAAGTTCAAAAGAACAGAATTTGGTAACACTTTATTTCGATGGCCCACCAACTACATGTCAACTAACTCTAATTAGACTGTAGTAGGCTGTTAGGTTAGGGTTTAGGTTAGTAAAATAAGTTGACATTTAGTTGCAAAGTTACTTATAGTCAGTAGAATCTCTGTTTTGGGGCCATCAAAATAAAGTGTTAGCCAATATTAATCAGACAGTCTACTAATTCTCCAATGAGAGTTAGTTGACATTGAGTTACTCATAGTTAGTAGATTGTCTAGTGGACCATTGAAATAAAGTGTTTAAAGTATTTAAAACTGATATAATATTTTGTTACATTATATATGTCATTATAAATGTCTTTATACTGTGACTTTTGATAAATTGAATGCACTCTTGTTGAATAAAAGAATATGTTTTTTTTAAATCTCATTGAAGATTTCTTATATGCATTATAATCTTTCTTTTGTAGAAAAACAAGAATATTGATGACTCATTTTGCACTTGTGTGTGTATCCAAACAGTTTGTACAATTACATTTCCTTTTGCATCACTACAGGAAAGAAAACTGTGTCTGTCAAGTCTTTTTATGGGGTCTTAAGAATGCAAAGGTCTAACAAGGCCCTTATTTTCAATCTAAATGGCCAGAAAAGAGTGTTACAAGTGTACCTGAAACATTGGTTGCAAAGAGGCTAGTTAACCTGGAAGTACACTGGCCGCCTCAGAGCACAGCCTAGCCTTCACAGGGGAGCGAAGGCCAAATAGAGTGTGAAGGGAAGGAGGAATGAGTTGCAGAGGAAGAAAGCATGACTGTCAGACAGGACATGGTTAGTTAGACAACGTCTGTACATACAGGAAGGGAAAACAAGCTCCAAGGCCAGTATGCAGTGGTGAGATGAGAGCCTCTCTTGGAGCTGAGCTGGAGGACTTAAAGATAGATGGCCTGTTTTCTCTGGAGGATTTGGACTGTGTTCTGGCCAGCTTTCCTGCTGCTATGAGGCTGTTGGGAGGGAAAAACAACATATTTTTCATAGCCCACGTATATAGTTTACGCTTCAACATATACAATATGCAAGATGACAAAAAGCAGTAATAGAAAAAGAGATGGGAGATTTGTCTTCTCTAAGGATGGGTAACATCACTGACTTTCTAGTGAGAAGCCAAAAGCTCTTGACATGCTAATAGAGTGTCACTTATCGCTATTCCGTACTTTCCCCAGATGAGTCCTTTAAGCAAAAAACTTCACACAAGGAACTTTCACACACTCACGCACGCACGCGCGCACACACACACACACAGACGCACACACACACACACACACACACACACACACACACACACAGACAGACACACAGACACACAGACACACAGACACACACACAGACACAGGCAGAGCTATTTTTCCTACGGCTTGACAGCTCACGCCATAAACATTTCGCAAACAACCTGCCATCTACAAATCAGTTAGCGGCCAATGGATAAAATCCACAGCTAAAGTTTGTGCATGTCATATTCTTCCAATCAAAGCCCACAGGTCAGAGAGAAAAGATGGGGGGGAGAACGCTTGTGCTGCTGTTTTCCACTAAACATCGATTTAAAAAGAGCTGGCGCCTCTCCCAGCCTATCTCTCAAATGGCATTAATGGCCTATCTCTCTCTTTTATTGTTTTCCAGGAATCTCCTCAGGGATGGTTTGCACCTTACATCAGCACACATTCCTCAGTCCCTGCATGCCACCCCGAAATAATAACTCAACCAAATTAGCATATCAAGAGAGCGGTGCGGAGCCAGGAAATTTGGGTCATGTTTCATGGGACCATGCACATTCTATGTTTTTTGCAGTCCCACCTTTTGTACTCACATTTCTGGCTCTTGAAAAGTCAGATTAAATCGCAAGCGCTTTCATTAACATGTGAAACGCCTTGGCTTATGTTTCTATGCTGTAGTAATATGGGGTTTGAAGAAATGTTCACAGGCTAGATTTCCTCTCATTAGCTCATTTGGACAGCTAATGTCCTATTTGCATTAGGCTTATTTTTCCTCATGCAGCTGATGCTCTCCTGGCAGGTGCCAGAGGAGATACTGGTGTCTCTATCAGTCTCTGTCAAATAAACAACGCTTGATGTCATCTAAAACTCATAAGAAGTCAGAACAGACAAAAGTCAATGTCTTCCTGCGGTATAAGATGGGACGTAATGGATAGAAATCCCAGCTGCTATTCTACCTCAGGCCCTTGCGTATTGTCTGACAGAAACATCACAGCTAGCCCCCGTGTGACCCTGCTTGGAATTGTGGGTAGGAAAAGTCTCTTTAGGTAGAGTGGGCTGGAATCATGCAGGTGCTTTGCTTTGATGCACAAACTTAAACATGCATTTGAGAGAATACCACAGTATAAACTTCTTCCTGTTTGTTCTTTTTTCACCATCAAACTTTGTTGAAAGGTGCTCAGCGGGTGTGCACTATCCACTGACCAGCTCAACACAAAAAACGACTGCGGTTCATTCAGACGTCTCTTTTGTTTTGAATTGGGCAGCTAATTATAAACCGAACAAGCGTATTAATTGATGCGGGTCACTAGAAAGGGCCAGTCCAAGTAATTACAAGAAGCAAAATGCACGCCAATGAAGGGAGAGCGGAGAAGGAAAAAAACAAGCCAAAACTCACACTGGCTTTCAAGTAAAACATTTTGTGTCCTTCTGTTTTGGGCAGAAATTCTGTTGCCTGTGAGAAACATATGTTGGTATGAGAGGAGCTTTAATTTTTCACATGTCCTAGTTTCTGCTGCTCTCTGGGGAGGACAGACCCACTGAACACAGACAGAACTGGGGATTGGTGTCTGTCCAAAAGTGCTTACAGTGAAGAAACAACTATCTTACCGATGGGACAATCCTGAATCTTTCACAGACAATGTCACACAGATAAAGCTCAGTGAACAGTGTCTCAGTGGAAACACCGACATCCATGTTTAACAAATACATGTATCTAACCATGTGAGTCCACACTGATTTGTATTATATTGTACAGGAGTCCTCCAAGTTTTTTTTTTTCTTTTTTTTTTTCTTTACACCTACAACGCATTATAAATCCAATTGTAGATAAGAAATTCATTATGAGAATGTTTCAGATAAAATATGCATTTTGTGATCACACCATATGCAGAACATGAAAGAAAAGTGAAACATAATTTGGTGTCCTCAGAGTGTGAAATAATCTTTTTTGCCATCATATCTATCTATCTATCTATCTATCTATCTATCTATCTATCTATCTATCTATCTATCTATCTATCTATCTATCTATCTATCTATCTATCTATCTATCTGTCTTCTTTCTTCTTGTCATGGCGGGGAACAGAACACAGGAAGCAATAGCAAGTTACACAGTTTAATGGTGATATAGACAAACAATGACACGGGCGTGGAACGATGGCGCAGGGACTTCGATGGTCAGTGGTGAAGACAGGAACCGTGAAGTGGTGAAACACTGAAGACGGAATCCACACAACCCAAACGATAATCCACAACGAACGACGAATCCACGAAGAACACGAACACCGGACAAGCGGGATGACAAGACTGGAACACTGACACAGGAGACATCAAACAACGATCTGACAAAGAGGACAAAAACCGGTGAGTATAAATAGGGTGAGGAAATGGACTGCAGCTGGTGGTGATAATGATGATCAGCTGGAGCGGATCAGGTAATGACACAACACTACGCACGTGCATTCATACAACAACATAAACACGAGACGAGAAGGAACCAGAGAATAGTATACCGTGACAGTACCCCTCCTCCTAAGAACGCCTCCTGGCGTTCTCAGAACTCCTTACCTGTCGATTGTAATCATCGATAAGGGAGTGATCCAGGATGTCTCTAGCAGGTACCCAACTTCTCTCCTCCGGACCGTAACCTTCCCAGTCCACCAAGTACTGGAATCCGCGTCCCCTCCGCCTAGAGTCCAGAATACGGTTGACCGAATAAGTGGTCTCCCCATCTACGAGTCGTGGCGGGGGGGGAACCGGGACTGGCGGATTAATGTGCGAATGAAACACGGGCTTGATTTTGGATACGTGGAAGACGGGATGAATTCTCCTGTACGCCGGAGGTAAATTGAGGCGGACTGCCACCGGACTAATGATCTTGGTGACAGTGAACGGGCCAATGAATTTGGGAGCAAGCTTATTGGAGACGGAGCGGAGAGGAATGTTTCTGGTAGAAAGCCACACTTTTTGACCGACGATGTATACAGGAGGCCTTGACCGGTGGCGATCGGCCTTGGCCTTGGTGCGCGCCCCCACCTGGAGTAGAGTCTCACGGGCTCTAGTCCAGGTACGGTGACACCTCTGGACGAAGGCGTGAGCAGAGGGGACCGCGACCTCGGATTCCAGACTAGGAAAAATAGGTGGCTGGTAACCTAAACTACACTCAAACGGAGAAAGGCCCGTGGACGACACCGGTAACGTGTTGTGGGCGTACTCCACCATGGATAGTTGTTGGCTCCATGAGGAAGGATTCTTGGAAACCAAGCACCGTAACACCCTCTCCAGATCTTGGTTGGCTCTCTCAGTTTGGCCATTTCTCTGGGGATGGAACCCTGAGGACAGACTAACCGTCGCACCCAGTAATCTACAAAATTCTCGCCAAAATTTGGACACAAACTGGGGTCCCCTGTCGGAGACCACGTCCATCGGGAGGCCATGTAACCGAAAGACGTGATCTACGACAGTCAACACTGTCTCCTTAGCTGAGGGTAATTTGGGTAAGGGAATAAAGTGAGCCGCCTTCGAGAACCGGTCCACCACGGTCAAAACGACTGTGTTACCCTGGGAGGGCGGGAGGGCGGTAATAAAATCTAGCGCGATGTGGGACCAGGGTCTCGAAGGGACTGGCAGCGGTTGGAGTAACCCGTCTGGGGGTCGATTAGAAGTCTTACCAGTGGCACAAACTGAGCAAGCCAAGACAAAGCTGTGAATGTCACGAGCCATAAGTGGCCACCAAAATCATTGCTTAACCAAGAAACTGGTTCGGTTGACTCCTGGATGACAAGCCACGTTGGAGCAATGACCCCACTGAATGACGTCGGACCGTAATCCCTCCGGCACAAATAAACGATTCGGTGGGCAACCGGGCGGAGGCGTTACCCCTTCTAAGGCCGACTTGACCTTCGATTCGACCTCCCATGTGAGTGTGGAAACAAATATGGTTTCGGGTAAAATGCACTCTGGAGTAGACGGGCGTTCGGAAGGCTCAAAAATACGAGATAATGAATCGGGTTTGATGTTTTTGGAACCCGGGCGGTACGAGAGAGTAAAATCAAAACGGCCGAAAAAAAGTGCCCACCGAGCCTGCCTGGAGTTCAGTCTTTTAGCCGTTCTAATGTATTCTAGATTCTTATGATCAGTCCAGACGATAAAAGGTACCCCCGACCCTTCTAACCAGTGACGCCACTCCTCCAACGCTACTTTGACTGCCAACAACTCCCTGTTACCGATGTCGTAATTACGTTCGGCTGGGGACAAGCGATGAGACAAAAACGCGCAGGGATGCATCTTGTCGTCTGTAGGAGAGCGTTGGGATAGCACTGCACCTACCCCCACCTCTGACGCATCAACCTCCACCATGAACTGACGTGAAGAATCAGGGGCAATAAGGATGGGGGCTGAAACAAAGCGGCCTTTCAGTTTGGCAAACATAGCTTCCGCTGTGTCTGTCCACCTGAACGCAGTTCTGGGGGAGGTCAAGGCAGTCAGAGGCGCGGCTAGTTGGCTGAAATTGCGAATAAAACGCCGGTAGAAGTTGGCGAAGCCCAGAAACCTCTGTAGGGCCTTACGGGAATCTGGGCTTGGCCACTCGACCACAGCCTTAACCTTTTCAGGATCCATACGCACTCCTTCAGACGAAATGATGTGCCCTAGGAAAGGAACAGACTGTGCATGAAATTCGCATTTCTCCGCCTTGACAAAAAGCCCATTCTCTAGCAACCTCTGAAGCACTCGTCGGACGTGCTGCACATGTTCCTGGAGAGAAGATGAAAAAATCAATATGTCATCTAGGTAGACATAAATGAACTGATCTATCATATCTCGCAGCACATCATTGACGAGTGCCTGGAAGACCGCAGGGGAGTTGGACAGCCCGAACGGCATGACCAAGTATTCAAAGTGCCCCCTGGGGGTGTTAAACGCAGTCTTCCACTCATCCCCCTCCCTAATGCGAACCAAATGATATGCGTTACGTAAGTCCAATTTCGTGAAGACGGAAGCTCCCTGCAACCTCTCGAAGGCTGAAGACATCAACGGCAAAGGATAAGTATTCTTTACCGTGATGTTGTTCAACCCCCGGTAATCGATACAAGGTCGCAGAGAACCATCCTTCTTCCCCACAAAAAAGAACCCCGCCCCCGCTGGAGAAGAGGAAGGGCGAATGAACTTGGTTGCTAGAGAATCAGAAATATATTTCTCCATGGCCTCCCTCTCAGGAACAGACAGTGAGTATAACTTGCCCTTAGGCGGAGACTTACCTGGCAGTAAATCTATGGCACAGTCATAGGGACGATGCGGAGGAAGAGAAGCAGCACGAGACTTACTAAACACTTCCTTCAGGTCCAGGTACTCCCTGGGCACGTTAGACAAATCCCCCGCTTCCTCCTGAAACATAAAAACAGGCACAGACGAACAAGCAGACACAAGACAGGACTTATGACATTCCTTGCTCCACTCCAGCACAGTTCTTAGCTGCCAGTCTATTCGGGGGTTGTGGTGGATGAGCCAGGGGTGTCCAAGAACGAGGGGTGCGAGGGGTGAATCCAGTATGTAAAAAAAAATAGTCTCAGTGTGATTGCCAGATGTGATGAGGGTAATGTCTTCAGTCGTGAAAGAAATAGTGGGAAGTTCTTGACCGTTAAGTGCATGTACAGCAATCCTGTGAGTGAGGGGCTTGAGGGGAATCTGAAACTTGAGTGCAAATGATTTGTCCATAAAATTACCTTCCGCCCCGGAGTCCAAAAGTGCTCTACAGTCGAGCTGGTGGACTGACCATCTTAGTCTTACCGGGAGGAGGGTAGATGTGGATGAGGTCTTCTTGGCGGAGATCCCACCCGATAGTAGCCTCATACTTACTATCGGGCTTGACCTTTTACCGGGCAGTTGTATGCGAAATGTCCCGTACCACCGCAGTAGAGGCAAAGGCCCTGGGACCTCCGCCTTTCCCTCTCCTCCCGGGAAAGCCGAGCTCGCCCCACCTGCATGGGTTCGTGATCGTAGACGGGACTGACCGCGTCCCTGCCGCTGGACCTTGGACCCTCGGCTCCTTCTGGTGTGCGGGTGAACGCCCCTCTTCGCTCGACTCGTGAGAGTCGAGCGTCCACCCGCAGTGCTAGCTCGATCAGTCCATTTAAAGATGTGGGGAGGTCCAGGGCGTAGATCTCCCTCTGGACGCGGTCAGCCAACCCATGCAGGAACATGTCCCACTGCGCCTCCTCGTTCCATTGGCATTCGGCCGCCAGGGTCCGGAACTCGATGGAAAAGTCCGCGACCGACCTCTCTCCCTGATGCAGGTCGGCCAATACCCTGGCGGCCTCTCTCCCCGCGACGGCGCGATCGAAGACTCGTCGGATTTCGGTGGAGAGTGTCTGGAACGAGGCGCAGCATGGGTCTTGGTTCTCCCACACTGCCGTTCCCCATAGCGCCGCCTTTCCCGTCAGAAGAGTCAGAACGAACACTACCTTTGCCTGTTCGGTCTGAAAAGTTCTGGGTTGTAGAGCAAAATGCATCGAGCATCGTGTCAGAAAGGCTCTACAGTACTTGGACTCCCCGGAGTAAGCCTCCGGAACCGGTAGGCGGGGCTCAGACTGATGATGGACTTCTGGTGGTGTGGGGGGAACGGCTGGTGCGGGTGGCGCAGTGGGAGCTCGTAGTTGTTGGATCTGCTGGGTAAGCTTGGACACCTGCGCCACCAAAGATTGTACCGCACGACCCGTGTCATTCAAATTCCTCTCTTGGGAATCCATCCTTCGTATGCTGTGCAAAATGAAATCCTCCAACGAAGTCGATGGCGCACTCGCTGCTTCCATGGTTTGGTCAGATCGTTCTGTCATGGCGGGGAACAGAACACAGGAAGCAATAGCAAGTTACACAGTTTAATGGTGATATAGACAAACAATGACACGGGCGTGGAACGATGGCGCAGGGACTTCAATGGTCAGTGGTGAAGACAGGAACCGTGAAGTGGTGAAACACTGAAGACGGAATCCACACAACCCAAACGATAATCCACAACGAACGACGAATCCACGAAGAACACGAACACCGGACAAGCGGGATGACAAGACTGGAACACCGACACAGGAGACATCAAACAACGATCTGACAAAGAGGACAAAAACCGGTGAGTATAAATAGGGTGAGGAAATGGACTGCAGCTGGTGGTGATAATGATGATTAGCTGGAGCGGATCAGGTAATGACACAACACTCACGCCCACTACGCACGTGCATTCATACAACAACATAAACACGAGACGAGAAGGAACCAGAGAATAGTATACCGTGACACTTCTATCCTCTATCCTCTATCTTATGTCGTCCAAAACTATACTTATTTTATACTAAAATCTATTACACAATACACTAATACTGTGTTTGTAGAGGATAACTTATACATTCCCAATGTAGGGAATATTGAATTTATTTTTGTATTATTATATTATTGATAGATTATGTACTGATAAGTGTCCAGTCATTTCTTACTTTCTTCTTTTCATTACATTTAGTAATTATATTTACCAAGCAAGCATGCACTATTGTGTTAGCTATTTTCTTTATAACTGTTAAAATTAATTACTAATTTTTTTAAAGTATTTTTTTTATATTTTGATGAAAAATGTGTGGTGTAATTTTATTAAGTTAGAGCAATGACATTTTTTTTAGTGCATACTCAAATGAGTAATTGTTATGCTAGCACCACCAAATTGAATTGACTTTCAAATGGAAGTAATGACTGTTTTCAAACAGGTTTCCCAAACACTCCCCCATACAAATGTCATTGAGTCAGTATTTTTTTTTTTTTTTTTTTTTTTTTTTTTACAGAACGACTGACGAATACAACACAGGATTCAAACCTGAGCCTGTGTTTCTGTCGGTCAGGTCGGGATGTTTAAAAAAAAATGTTGTTTTGAAAGCATTAGGGACACTTATTTATACTGTTATCGGGAATCAACCTACAAATGCCTTACTTGTTGTTTCTTCATATATGTATTACAGTTTTTTACAATCGCTATGACAATTTTTTCAATACTTTTAACAAATTTCCTAAACTCTTAACACAATTAGCACTACATCTGTCTGTGTAAGCTATACTATTAACACATTTCTTGTTGCTTTAACACAAAATGCATACAATTAACACAAATTTAAAATGCTTGAACTTCTTTTACACACAAGCTCAAACAAGACCAAAACAATGGATTTTTACTGGCAAATTTACCAATGCTTTAACACTGTATGTCAGAACAGATAACACCATGTTCTAAACCTAACCCAGGCTAAAGTCAAGGTAAACAGCGGTTTATATTGTGAATTGAAACACAAATATATCCCCTGTATTTTATTCTATTGTTACTGAGAAACAGCTGATTGAATTATGCAAATATATAAATTTATTTTTATTTATTTTATTTATTGCAGCAATTCTGTCTCTGTCTTCGTTTTTTTTATTACAGTAACCGTACATTCTATAAAGCACTCTGAGATGGGTCTTTTTTTATTGAATTTCTGCAGCAAAAGACCTAAACCCAACAAAACAAAAATGTAGAGAGGTTTCAAAAGAAACTGCAGTACAAAACACAATCTATGATCAATACAATATACTGTCTGTTGTATAAGGGCATACCTGACACATATAAAATAATGCCGTTTCTGTAATTCCATCTGATGTTAGTGTTTTTATGACATTGTGCTATCATTGACTAAATCTTCCTGTTGGACGAGAACATGTTAGTGTTTTGAAAAATTATTTGATTTTGAGACATGTTTGCAGTGTTTTGGTAGACATAGTGTATTGTTGCTAGTGTATTATTGTATTTTGAAAATTAGTGTTGGAGTTTAGTTTACAATGTGTGATTTTGAGCATGAAATTAACTGTTTTGCCAATTGTGTGTTGTACTGTAGGTGAGTTGGTGCGTTAAGAGTTTAGTAAATTTGTTAAAAGTATTGAAAAAATTGTCATAGCGCTTGTAAAAAACTGTAAACTGGGATAACAACAAGTTTTTAATATTGAAAAAAATACTTCATTTTGATATCTAGGGTAAACACCCACATAAGTGTTTTAAAAATGTCATGCTTGCACATTTTGTTTATTTGTTTGGTAACTAAATGGTTTTACTTCATTGGGCCCAGGAAGACTGTTGGATCTGAATTAATGGAAAGTATGGGCTAACTTTATGAGAATCCAGATTTCCAGGAACAAATGCTCATAAAAGGGCTGGACAGCTGTATATCAGCGGCAGCCTCGAGTCTGGCCACAGTGGTTCTTTGATGTGCTCTAGGCCGCCTCTGCTCTTTTTCTTAAACACCATCAGGAGGGTGTAAATGATTTGAAGTGCTGTTGCACTTGATTCCTGCTGATCCTGTTCTTAAGTCGTTATTAAACTCTATACCTCTCAGCCCATGTATAATAGCTCGTTCTCTCTCTTGTTGTCTCTACCCCTCTCTCTCTCTCTGTTACCAGCTAGGTTAATTAAGTGAGTAATTCAGCCTGGAGTTCCTCTGGGCTTTCAGAGCAGGTAGAGAAAATTGACTTGAGCCTTTTATTTCAAGAAAACTGGCGAGAGCTGCGCACATCAATAACAGCCTGAAGCCTCTTGGCGAGCAGCTTTTACATCCCACAAACAAGAGCAGCTTTGCGGCCCTTAATGACCTCAGAATGTCAGCAGTTTATGGTTTTCACGTGCTTACGAGCAACTTTTTTTTTTTAACTCATGTTGTCTCAGCATAATCAGAAATGTCGATGAAAGCATTTGTAGGATAGATAGATCATGTCGATTTTAGATTTGAGTTTTTAAACTTTGAAACCCATTATAATTAATAGTAGTTAAAGGACAATTCTGGCCAAAAATGAACCTAGGGCTAAGTAACACATGGGTACCGAGTCGAATGTTCTCTGGGATGCGTTTTCATGATAATCGAATGTACCCAGTTTTAACGTTAGTTTTAGTTTAACCACAGATTAGCTTATAACGCTAGTGTATGGGGCATCGAATAAGTAAAAATAAAAATCGCTAGTTAATACCACTAGCAAGGCTCAAAATAGCCCCACACTAACACTGTAGCATAATTAGGGTCTCTACCTGCAAATCGAAGCATTGAGAACTTTGTAAGTGTACAGACAGTTTAATAAGAAGATATTTTATAAAGACACTACACTTCGCATATATAGGCAGGATCCATCTTTGGAAAACAGTCTCGACCAGTCAAACCACGAACGCTGTGCTACGTCCTGGGGTGCGTTTCCCAAAAGCATCGTTGGCCAACTATGATCGCAATTTCCATTGAACTTATATACGCGAAGTGTACTGTCTTTATAAAGTATCTTCTTATTAAACTGTCTGTACACTTTCAAAGTTCTCAATGGTTCGGTTTGCAGGTAGAAAATCATGGTATCAGGTATCATGACAACGCATCCCAGAGAACAGTTGAGCCGGTACCCATGTGTTATTTAGCCCTAGGTTCATTTTTGGCCGGAATTGTCCTTTAAACTACAGCTTTGTTAAACTACAGCTAAGCCACCAGTATCTTAAAGAATAGTATTGTTTTACAGTAAATAGACTTAAAACCCTTCAAAGGTTCAGATTCCTGGTACAATTTTACATTTTTTTTTTACTATCGCTATGACAATTTTTTCAATACTCTTAACAAATTTCCTGAACTCTTAACGCACCAACACACCTACAACACACAATTAGCAAAACAGTTAATTTCATGCTCAAAATCACACATTGTAAACTAAACTCTAATTTTCAAAATATAATAATACTGCAAACATGTCTCAAAATCAAATAATTTTTCAAAACACTAACATATGTTCTCGTCCAACAGTAAGATGTAGTCAATCATAGCACAATGTCATAAAAACACTAACATCAGATGGAATTACAGAAACTGCATTATTTTATATGTGTCAGGTATGCCCTTATACAACAGACAGTATATTGTATTGATCATAGATTGTGTTTACAGTTTTTTACAGTCGCTAGGACATATTTCTCAATACTTAGGTCACTTTTTCAAAACTCTTCACACAGTGAGCACAACAGAAGTATATGTGGGCTAAACTGTGGATCATTTATCATTGCTTTGGCACAAAATGCATTCAATGACTACATCTTTCAAATTACATTAATTCTTTTCTCACTTCGACACAACAACCGCCAAAACTCTATGTGTTTACAGGCCAATTTGCACATGCTTACATACTGTTTTCAAAACTGTTAAACTTATGTTCAAAACAATAAAATAATACAAAACTGAATAAGACAGCAATTTGCTACAGTTCAACAGTAAGATTTTAATGAAATATATTTTAAATCTTACAATTAAATGCTATAAAAACAATTGGACAATTAGACCAACCACAGCTGATTCCTATTGTATCTGTATCGGTGAATGGTGTGTATACAAATTCTTGTATTTTGGAATTAGTCTGTGCAACAACAACAAAACTACATAAAATATATTGAAGCATACTGCATCATGTCTTATTCATTCCAGTAACATATATTGCAGTGAATTCTAAACAGTAGAGAGGTGTGCTTGTTTTACAGAAGAAAATATTGTATAATGCTACCTGTTGTTAGTGTTTTTTAGGTCATTGTTTAGTGGGTGACAAAGTGTGTTTGTTGGCTGTCAACCTTTGCTAGTGTGATGGAAGAATATGTTGATTTGAGACATGTATAAAGTGATTTGGTAGTTTTAGTGCATTTTGAAAGTGAAATTAACTGCTGTGGCGAGCTGAAAGTTGGTTTGGAGAACTGTGTGAAGAGTTTTGAAAAAGTGACCTAAGTATTGAGAAATGTGTCCTAGCGACTGTAAAAAACTGTAATTTGCACTGCAGTTTCTTTTGAAGCCTCTCTACATTTTTGTTTTGTTGGGTTTAGGTCTTTTGCTGCAGAAATTCAATAAAAAAAAGAGTTCTTTATAGAATGTACGGTTACTGTAATGAAAAAACGAAGACAGAGACAGAATTGCTGCAATGAATAAAATAAATAAAAATAAATTTATATATTTGCATAATTCAATAAGCTGTTTCTCAGTAACAATAGAATAAAATACAGGGGATATATTGTGTTTCAATTCACAATATAAACCGCTGTTTACCTTGACTTTAGCCTGTAAGGTTAGGTTTAGAACATGGTGTTATCTGTTCTGACATATAGTGTTAAAGCATTGGTAAATTTTCCCAGTAAAAATCCATTGTTTTGGTCTTGTTTGAGCTTGTGTGTAAAATAAGTTCAAACATTTTAAATTTGTGTTAATTGTATGCATTTTGTGTTAAAGCAACAAGAAATGTGTTAATAGTATAGCTTACACAGACGGATGTAGTGCTAACTGTGTTAAGAGTTTAGGAAATTTGTTAAAAGTATTGCAAAAATTGTCATAGCGCTTGTAAAAAACTGTAATGGAGGGGTTCAATTTGACCCAAATTGGATTCATTACAACTCATCAAAAAATCACACTAAGAGGTCACACTTTATATTAAGTGGCTTTAAGTACAATGTACTTACATCACTTACATCATTGTGTTCATTGTAAAACACTTGCTGCTATTGAGGTGTGATATGGGTAAGGTTAGGGACAGGTGTGGTGGTATGGGTAGGTTTAAGGGTCGGCTTTAGAGAAGGGTCAACAGTGTAATTACAAATGTAATTACATAAATTAATTACATCTGTAATTAGATGCAGGTATTTTTAAAAATATAAGTACAATGTAAAAACGTGTATGTACACGATAAGTCAAAACAGTAGTGCATGATGCTCTCAATGATTCCTTGATAAATCAAATGCATGAACTATTACAAATGTGTGCCTTCAACTCAATGCACATTTCTTTGGATAAAAACATCTGACTTTGCATAAATGTAAATGTAAAAACCCTTAAAGGAGAGAAACTGACATGACAAAATACATCAAAAATATTTTTATTTTGGGTCTGTGCAGCTGCATTTAACCATAAAATTTGCCAAACTGACCGGCAAAATAATATGAGGGTTACATAATTTAAAGTGCACAAGACCCTAATTTTTGTGGCAGATATAATTTTAGCCTTACAGTTACATTTATACTAATTAAACTGGATTTTTAAATTAAATATCTATCTGTCAAAAACAGCAATGAACAGCAGTCGTTTACAAAATACTTTGCTGCAAACAAAACAACATAAAATACTATGTAAGGACTCAAATTGAATCAGCGAATCTTCTTGTGAAATGGTTCATTTAATCAATCCAAACACACTGATTTACTAAATTAATCTTACTTAACATTTTATATGAGAGAGTGAACAGTTTTAAAGGAGCTTGTTTGATTTTTCCCTGTCTGTTACAAAAAAAATGCAGATGTGTTTTACTCTTTTTTCCAGAACATAAAATCTAATCTGTTTTGAACACACATGAGCAACTTAAAATGCAAGTTATTTGGATCATTTCTGTGCAACCCCTTTTATTTCTGAGAATTTTATTCTTGAAAGTATTTTTTTTATTATTTTCATTGTGCTAATTTAACTTGCTTTTTCCACAAAATTCCATATTCGCATTGTAACAGTTGCCCCTGGCACATCCTTTTCCGTGGCTTGCTGTTCTTCTGCGCAGGAGAAGGTCACGGGAGGCACGTGCAGATGCTGAACCGGTCCCGCGGGAGAGCGGCTTTCTCTGGATCCCGCTGCCTGTTCCGCAAACAGCTCTCAAGCGTGTCTAACAGGAACAGAGACTAGACGCTGTGACATAGCCCACTTTATTTAGAGTACACATACACACAAGAGTGAAAACATAGCTGATCAGCTCTAAAAGGACAGGTGTTCTGCAATGACTATTGTTGTGTGAATTGGTGTGACAGGTGTTTAATGTAACATCTAAATATTCACCACACACACACACACACACACACACACACACACACACAAAAGGATGATATTCTCATAATTTACTGACACTCATTTTGTGTCTGCATGATTTTACGAAACAATTTCATGAAGCAACAGTTATTGCTTCTGGATATAATGATATAGTGACTGTCGAATGGACTTAAAAGATTAAAATCACTTAGGTGAATCAAAATCCCCATTATGGGCAACAGAATAAATGGTGACACTTTCAATTACTCACCCTCATGTCGTCACAAAACCCGTAAGACTTTCGTTCATCTTCGAAACACAGATGAAGATATTTTAAATGAAATCTGAGAGATTTCTGTCCCTCCATTGACAGTCCTTGCAACTACCACTTTGACTTTTCAAAAAATTAATAAAGATATTGTAAAACTAATCCATAAGATTTGAGAGGTTTACTGAAACATTTTTTGAAGAGACTCAATTGCTTTATATTATGAACAGATTTAATTTAGGCTTTTTTTCACACAAACATTGATCAGTGAACATAAACAGAAGCTCAACCAAACGTGAGAACAAACCTCATTGGTTCTTACAGCAGCTCAAGCGTGCTGCGTAACTCACGAGAATGAACCTCATTGGTTCTCATGCATTAAGCAAGCATGCTCGAGCTTTTGTTTACCACAACTGATGTTTGCATTGATTAATGTTTATATGTGAATAAAAGCCTAAATTTAACCAGTTCATCATATAAAGAGATCCTGTCTATCTAGAAAATTTGGACTAAACTTGATTCATATGGATTAGTTTTACGATCTCTTTATGAAATTTTTGATGTCTTAGTATAGACTACTCAGAATTACTATTTTTAATAACTAAATCATTTCAAGTAAAATACACTTTTTGAGTATTCCTAACTACTCATTTGTGCTAGTTGTGTTAACTCTGATGTTTTCTGCATACAACTTGGAATTACGGAGTTTACTTTACTTCAAAAGCAATCCAGTTTACTTGTTAAAACTATGCAAACCGATTGCCTTAAAAAGAGCAAGTAAGCGTTATTCCAATAACATACTCCAATACTCCAAGTGCTATCAATCATCTATTATAAATCATTGAGAATAGTTTCACAATTTTACAAAGATAACATTTACAACTCGACAAATAAATTTAAGGCAATGACACAGTTCAAAGGTAAATTTATTGTATTTGTTTTCTTAACAACTGACACAGGGGTGGTCCACACAAGTTTGCACTGGCGTATACAATTTATACTTTAGTTTTTTTTTTTTTTTTTATTAAAACAAAAAAACGGTAAAACTTTGTAACCCCTTTAAATTTAAGTAGTTAACAGACTCTTAATTTGAAGGATAAATGTAGTAGCTACTATTCTCCACTTTTACTCCACCGTTTCTCTGTGATGAGTAAAATAATTGGGAAAAAAGCCATTTTTTTACAAACGAGAGAGGGAGAGCGGATAAAGAGAAAAAAAGATGATTCAGAGTGTAAATATTTTAAAAGAGAGTAATAGAGTGTGAAGAAAAAGAAAAGTTTTAAGATCTTGTCCAGTGAAATCCGGGGGATGAAACATCTTTTCATACTTTTATTTTGAGGAACTCCGGTTGTTGTTGTTTTTTGTTTTGTTTTTCTTGTTTCCTGTTGAATGTGTACTCCTTGAGTTGCCCGTGGACGAGTGAACGGCGAGCCAACAGTGCCTAGTTGATGTCACAACGCGTCTTTCTCTGGAGCGAGCTCAGTATCATTAATCTGTCATCAAACAGATAAGAGAATACAACACACCATACACTTCGTATAGCCTACTTTGAGTGAAACTGAGTTTAAAAGTTTTTTTTTCTGTCACATGACTACTTCTGCTTCTATTTTTTTCTGCTTCAATATTTCTTTCCTGGAAGGATCAGACTTTATAACAACACAAGTAAAAGACTTTCTGAACTGTGGTTGGGGAACAATTTATTTTTTTTTGTCATGCCAAACAGACCTGATTGTATTTTTTTAGTTCTAGTGATTGTATGTTTGTAAACTTTAAACTGATAACAATACAGTACTTTTTTTTTATTTCAAAGGTTGTAGTGAAATTGCTGTCTCAAATCCTCCTTACGAACTTAAACATTAACTATATTGTAATGCTACTGTGCCCATTCAACCTGATCAGTTAATTTAGAACCCTACATTAGAGTGATACAACGTGTTACATCTCAAAAGTGGCGAGCCAGCCAGGAGGATTCTTATTGACAGCTTTAATTTTTATTATTATTATTATTATTTGACATTCAAAGCTTAAACTCAAGTGTTCTGAAATTCTTTTGAACCAACAAAGTTTTGTATTTTGTTTCATATTAATTATATTTATTTTTGAAAAAAAAAAACATGGATCTTGAAAGTGCATTTGGAGTAGATGTGCTGAAGTCCCTTTGTGTGTTAAACCTTTCTGGGACTAATCCTAATGATGACGTAGTGGCATCCTTTGCTACTTACGGAAATGTAACTAAGGTCGTACGGGTGGGTAAACCGGATAGAGCCAGTAATACCAAAGCATTTGTCTACTTTGATTCTGATCAGCCTATAAGTATTTTGAAGCCAGATTTCCCTTGCTATGTAACAAGTGTAGCTGATGCTACAGTAACATGGGTAGTTGATAATGTAAATGTCTTGACAAAGAAAACTGACCAGACTGTGAATCCAGCAGATCTTGCTTCACCTGATGAATCAGGTTCAGATACAGACTCAAATAGCTCTGACACTGACTGTAGTCAAACCCCTATCCTTAAAGGAAAGACAAAGAGATCAGGTCAGAATCATGGCTCAGTGCAAAGATCCCCCACTGCAACAGTTGTTCAAACTGAAGTGCCAAAATCCACACCTGTACAAAAGCCTGTTACTTGCATCTCCTCTGATATGTTGAACCCATCTGAAATACAAAGAATTGTAGTTGAACATGTGATTAAGAATGACACTTCTGCAGCTTCATCCATTCAATGGTCAAAATGGCTGAAATCTTTCTCAGGTCACATTCCAAGACCACCTGGTGAGGCAGACTTTGAGACATGGTCTTTACACATTCAGTTGATGTTTCAAGATCGTCTGCCAACTGATGTACAGCGCAAGAAAATTCTGAAAAGCCTTCTTCCACCAGCATCAGATGTTGTCAAACAGCTGTTCTGCTGTGAAAAGAAATGGGTTGAAGAAAGCAGATTTCAACCGACAGTTACTCAAGCAGTTTACTCGAGGCTGTTGGATCAGTCACTACTTCTGCTGTTACAGCTAGAGTCAAAACCAGACAAACCTGAATTTGCTTAGCTTTTTCTCCAGATTAGAACTGAGGAAGACAGACAAGCTGTGAAACTTGAAAGATTACAGCATCACTTGGGTAGTTCCAGAGCAAAACCCTTCTTGAACGTTCATACGGTAAATGAAGCTTCACTACCCTATGATTCAAATGCAGCCATTCTCACTGCTTACCAGGCTGAACCTGAGGATCTGAGGAGACAGGTTGCAGAGTTGAAAATGCAGCTGAATTCTACATAGTCAAAGAAGGAGCAGAAAGCAGAATCCGAGAAGATTAAGAAGGGAAATGAGCACACAGTGAAACCAGAAGTTCAGGCATATCAAACAATGTCGAAGCCCAAGCCAAAGGCTTGGTTTTGTTTCAAATGCGGTGGTGATGGCCATATAGCCAGACAGTGTGTGAATCCTCCTAACAAAGATGTTGTGGATCAGAAATACAAGGAGTTGAAGGCTAACCAAAATGAGTGGAAGCTGAAGTATGGTCCACATTTAAACTAGAAAGGGTCTCGATAGGGGGGCATATTGAGGCTCAATATGATCCATTGATCCATCGTCCTAATTTGAATCAAAGATCTTGCAAAGTCAAAAGTGAAACTCATACACCAATTCAGTCTTTCCCAGAAGTTCCCCTAAATGGATTGGTGGGGCCTCGTTTTACCGCATTTACTTATTATTGACGGGACACCTTGTGAATGCCTTCTCGATTCTGGTTCACAAGTGACTACTGTGTCAGAATCTTTTTATAACTCATACTTGCAGTTACATTCAATCTTATCCCTTATGACTTACTTGAAATTGAAGGTGCTGGAGGGCAAGTAGTACCCTATTTGGGATATCTTCATCTCAGTATTGAGTTCCCAGAAGAAAATGCTGGAAGGACAGCAGAAGTCCGTACATTAGCTCTGGTGGTTCCAGACTGCAAAACCAACAGTGAAATTCCAGCCTTAGTTGGGACAAATACTGTGGATGCATTGTACAAAGTCTGTACTAAAGGTCTTGAGAGTCACCGTGGAAGTCCCCAGAGCCATGTATGTCACCAGCACCTCTGTAGCACATTCTGTTTTGTGGGTGGGGTATTCTTAACCGTTCCTTCTCTTGTGTGTGCCACACACATGTTTCATGTCCTGCCTCTACACAGCAGTTTGTATGCGTCTGTATGGCGGGTTGGAGAGATCCACCAGCTTTGCCCTGCTTGCCGCACGAGAAGTGAATATACTTACTGGAAAACAGCAGCGCTTGCAGGCGTTATATGCTCTCAGGTAAGGGGGTGGGGCCTTACCTGGCATTGGCTGCGCGCTTCTGTCTGTCTAGCCAGACTTGGTGCAATTGGATGCTTCTGCAGAGGTCAGGTACGGATGCCCTTCCCATAGGTGGATCTCTCCACTCGATGTTTCAGAGAATCTGGGTTACCACAGTAACCTATTGTTTTTGTGAATTAAAAAATGAATAATACACATAGTTGGATCAGATGACAAGTAATGATTTATGGCCTACTGTAGAATAGTTATATGCACTGTAGATTACACAGGAAACTGAGTGAAATAATGTTGTGAATTTATATAGTTACATTTAGATATTAACCATATTTAGCCCATTAGACATACAGTACCATGTAATCATATGGATCCTCGATGAAATATCTGCTGTACTATTTTCTATTGGTCGTCATGCAGCTACAAAACCTATATAGCATTTTATGAAGACAAACACAATTAATCCCTTTTCTAAAATTCCAAGGGCCATTTAGAGGAAAGAGACAATATTGTTGTTCACAAAAAAAATATTTATTAACACCATTTATGAATTATGATGACTCCCGTAGATGACTCCCCTATGGCTTGCCACTCTTCTTTTACTGTTTTTCTATCCTCCTGTCAAAGTGCTCCTGCTCACTGATTTAAAAAAAAAAATTACATTAAAAAAGTTAAAAAGGACATCCTTGGTGAATTTGATCTTGTCACTGTGGGTGTGCTGCCCAGAATTGATGTCAGGTGAATGTGCATTGCATCAATTTGCTCCTGATATTCAAAGTACAACGGCACAGGCACTTGCTGGTGGAAATGTATCAAACCACTTTGATTTCTTTTGGCCACTGATGATGGACTGTGCAGAGAAAATTGAAAATGACATTAAAAACATGTCCATGCATGTCTCTGTAAGTCGTTTATTTACTAGACAAGCTATTGGTTTGGAATGCAGTTAAAAAGACAGATGGGTGTTTATAGTTTATACAAGTTTAGAGAGAGAGATTTTCATTTCCTTAAGTAACTAAAACAAACACACCTTTATGAGAAGCTATTTTAAGATAAATGTATATTAAGATATAAATGAGATAATTAGATCATCTCATTTATGAGAAACAACTCAAACCAGAATCTACATTCAAACCATATGGAAAAAGTTTTTAATGTGGGTTTTATCATGTATGACGTTGGAAATAATCAAAATATTTGAGTGAGTGTGCAGTTCACCTCTTTACTTAGAGAGAGAAATTGGCATACATATACACATATATGCCTATTATAAATGTGTCTCTTGTGTGTTCACACCATAGACAGTAAAAAAAACAAGTTCATATATTTCCAATATCTACTGTTATGTTGCCCCAGAAACCATGTGGAGTATGTTTTAATGCAAGGAGTAAACAGGGTCTTACCAGAAGAGGCCATCTCACGCAAGCTAAAGACAGGCAACACTTTTAAAATTAATTTTCTTTTTAATTTTCTTTTGAGTAGAGAAGACTAGGGGCAGCTAAACCTACACGTGGTTAGCTAAGTTTGAGCCAGATAGAACATCAACCTGACGATCAAGAACTTTTTGTCTCTCGAAATAAATTATAGACCCATCCACTGATATATAGAAATTAACTGACATCTACCTACCCTAGCTTTATCTAGCTAATCGTTTATACATAATAAATGTTGCATCATTGCTAAACAACAATAACTTTAGCAGATTATTTAACATAGCTCAATTCATGTCGCTGGACAGCCTCCCCCTACTGGACGCATCAGGAACAACAGGGGCGTAAAACTGCCTGGGGCGTATCTACCAGCTCCAGGTCTGCAGCCTCCCCCTACTCACAAAAACCTAGTAAGAAGTATGTATTTTACATTACTGAGTAAAGTTAACTAAGTATATGTGAGTCAGGAAAGGTATTGGAATTTACAGTGCATTGCAAACTCAGGAGTAATACATTTAAAATAATCCGAATAACAAATATAGTTCAGTTAATTGTATACAATAATTTAAGAACATTGTACAAACCAAGCAAACCTTATTGTAAAGTGTTGCCAAATAAATAGCTCCTCACAATGAAACAGACCTTAATTTTGCCTCTCCACTCTGATGTCTAAAATCCGGATCAGCAGGATGAGGAATATTTCATATGTGAGGAAGATTCTGTATTCCGTGTGTTGCTTAGCCGTTAGCCTCTAGAGCTTTGAGGTGGTACACAGAAGCCTTTGATGCTTGAGATCCAGCTCCCGAAAGAGATCTTCAATCTGTCTTTCTGATGTTTAGCAGCATCTTCTTCTTTTCAGGTTCCTTGCCCGGAAATCCATAAAGCATTATGCTCGGGTGATGAGAATTCCTCGCACTGCCCCTGTTGACCATCTACTGATAAGGTAACTCTGCCATGTCTGCGGTATTTCAGTGGTGTCTTCTCTTAATTACTGTGGGTCGCTATCTGTGCTATCCACATACAGCCTGCACGAGAGCTCTGAATGTGTACTCACAAGGAAATGTGACCCTGAGCTGGAACATAAGGAGGTGTAATCTAAATCAGAGAAAGATAAACACAGGTGAAACAGGGTCAGCTTGAGAATTTGACCTGTTAGATCTGAGAAGATAGAGAGAAAATTGGTCTTGTCCACATGTGCCCTACACGTGTAAGTCCATGATGAAGTGTCTGTACAGCTTAGCTGACTCAAATCTCAGGGAATGTATGAAAGTGTGTGTATATACTACTTGTTACATGTTGCTGCGATGAAGCGCACGATTGCGAGGAATTTTTTGAAAGAAATCAATACTTCAGCAAGTACACATTAAATTGATCAAAAGTAACCGTTTCTTGAGCACCAAATCAGCATATTAGAATGATTTCTAAAGGATCATGTGACTCTGAAGACTGGAGTTATAATGCTGAAAATAATTATATTTCACAATATTACTGTTTTTAAAGGATTAGTTCACTTTTAAAAAAACTTTTGCTGATACTTTACTCATCCCCATGTCATTTAAGATGTCCATGTCTTTCTTTCTTCAGTCGAAAAGAAATTAAGGTTTTTGATGAAAACATTCCAGGATTTTTCTCCATATAATGGACTTCAATGGGCCCCAAACAGTTCAAGGTCCAAATGACAGTTTCAGTGCAGCTTCAAAGGGCTTTAAACGATACCAGACGATGAATAAGGGTCTTATCTAGCGAAACGATCGGTCATTTTTTTTTTTACGAAGTGCATGGACGCAGCGCTTTCTCCCCTGAGGCAACAGGGAGTGTGCATGCTGAACTATCTCGATGACTGGTTTATTATGGCTCAGTCGAAGACCGAATTATTGACACACAGATCGATGCTCCTCAGCCATTTTCACCAGCTCAACGGGTGAGCTGGACGCTCTGCTGTGTTCGCTGTGCAGCAGCACTGCATTTTAAAATATAGGCTTCAATATTTCTCGAGGAAAGGAGTTTCCCCACTGCGTATTAGCTACGCAATACTCGTTCCCTCCTCTCAGGGAAACGAGGTTACGCTAGTAACTGAGTAGGTTATTTAATGAAAACTGTAGCAAATTAGCTCTATGAAATATTAATAACCAATCATAACTTGTTATAATTGATTATGAATATTTGGTTCAGTTTATCGGATTAACTTGATGTAGCTACATTAACATTACAACCAATTACTCAGTTCATTCTGTGAACCCTCAATATTGGTTATAGAAATGTACATTTCCGGGGCATGGGAAATGTCTTTCTTACTAAGTACTACTAAGAGCAAGTACTCAAGATCGATATGATTTGTGACTCCAGATATGAGCTTGAGACACAGACAACTTTACGTGTGATATGAACAAGATTTTATTAACTAGACTAAACATTTAAACTACTCTAACATACACATACATACATGCATACAGTTTACCAAGGGAAAGAGAGCTGACGCAGAATACAGAAAAGCAAGAAGTTATAGCATTGTTTGAAATTCAGCAGATCAACAGCCTTGAGCAAACCATCAGTTTAGTTCTAACACGCCCTTCCTTAAAAGGGGTAAGGATACTTAATGTATCAAATAATGAGACTAAGTTTGATACTTGCATGTCTCGCCCATTTGAATTAAACTGTCCTGATGCAATTTGTTGAGGCTCCAGTTGATCCTTGCTGATGTTGTCTTGATGAGAAAGAACCGGTTGGAGTCAGAGGATTTTTTGTGAATGGAAAGACAAGGCCGCAGCCTGGCACAAGCTTGTGGGTCCTTAGAAAACTTCTAGTTTAGCATCATCTTCACATCAGGACTTCTCAGGAAGGACCAAGAGAGTAAGAGAGGGAGCTAAGAGAGCTAAGAGAAAGAGCTGATCTTGATCAGTGATTTTTAAAGTGTGAAGATGTCACACCCTCTAGAGGTGTGTGAGCCAATAAGAAGTTGTCCCTTTGGAGGGAGATTTTATGACCCTTTGTGTTCGAGCAAGAAATTTGAATCTGTAATTTCATTGGGTGTTTAAGCAAAATAATCTTCAAGATTCTTATAATACTCATGTGTCACAAAGTTAGCAAAATGTAATGTAAATTAACAAATGGGGAACGAAGATTGGAGTTTATAGAGACCAAACATGCCACACATATGAGTCGTAAGAATTCTTATCAATGTAACGGGACACTGAGTTCTGCCCGTGGTGTTAGCTTCATTGTGATGTTAGTTTCAGGGGAAGTTACACAGATCTTTGTTGGGAGAGTGAGTTTGCCGGACTATTCATTAAATAAAATGAATAATTTGTGTGTGTGTGATTGGTCCAGACGCTACAAAACATAGTCAGGTAATCCATGTAACAACTGAGACAATCAGACACATAACTATTTGTTACATTTAACAAATAAGCTTTAAAGCCCACTCTTAGTAATGAAACATCCCCCCAAAAGACACAAGAGAGATATGTTTAAATATGCTAATCAGGCTATATCTAATTAAATATGCGCTAATTTGCATATATTTTGAAGTGATGAATCTGACCATTGAAAAAAAACAAGGTTCAAAATTATTTTTGCATTTTGTTGATATATTAAATGAAAAGACATTACCAGAGGGGATTATGAATATCTCCTTTTGGCATAAAATGTCATACAAATCAGGCAAAGAATGATATATCAACAAATCCCTCTGAACAAACCTTCACAATATAGTTAGGAATACAACTGTAAAGTTTGGTGTATGTAGGTGCTACAGAAGTGGAAAATCATCACTAGGAGTGTGAGAAAAAAAGTCATTTTGAGAAAACGGCCTTTAAAGATTTTTATGGCAAAATTCCACTAATTTCTATTGAAAGCCATGAATTACTGACAAAATATGCTTTAGGTCCAAGTAAAATCCATGTATCACACTGTTTAACATCCAAAACTCATTATTGCTTCATCCATCACTGATCATAACATCCAAAACAACACATCAAAACAACACATCAACAGTCCATCACACAGGTGAATATGTATCTGCCTGAGGGACTCACAACCACTTTAGGATCCCACAATTACAGATTTGTTTAGTATTATATAGTAATTATATTATACAAAAACTAAAATGTGTTGTGTAATGTAATTTTTTTGTATATATAGTGTGTAAAGTATAGTATATATGTGATGTATGTATATAATGTCAGAGCGCGTCACGTGACGATTCTGAACGAATCACATTGTCAGAAATTGGCATCAGCCAATGAGATTACGCATTTCGAGTTAAATCGCCTAGTTTACTTTCATGATTGGTTGCTGATATACAGGAAATGACCATATTTAGATCTGACAGCATTGCAAAGGAGAGAGAGAGCTTTCTAACAGTGTGTGTGATGACAGGGTGCAGACAGCGATCGCAGAGCAGTGGGATGATTTAGAACGCCAACTTTTGATGAATTTAGGCGAAATCTACACACGCAGACAGACAAAGTGTAGTAAAATAAAGACCTAAATGTGTATTTCGGACTTTTTTTCAGCACAAGTCTGAAAGAAGACATGTTATTGAAGACAAATAGCCCAAAATCTCCAAATTGACCAGTGAAAATAAAACTGTCTCGCCTTAAAACAGACATTCCTGCATCAATTTATAGACGAACTGATCTATACTGTAAATGAACATGCATCCCAGGACATTGAGGGAATGATTTACTGTCTTGTGTAGTGTCTTTTGATGCTATCTATTTTTTTGATACTATGTATTTTGTGATAGAACCAATGGTCAATGTAACCTTGGTATACCATGTTTGGTCTCTATAAATTGGTACTTTGAAGGTCAAAATGATCGTGTGTATGATATGTCGATAGCTGCGCAACATATTAGTATTACAACAATCTTTAATAGTTTCTTCATCAGCAACCAATACAGCTGCACATGCAAATGAGCACGCTTGAAAAGAAAAAGCCATAAATCTACAACAGAGGAATTTTCCCACTTGGAAATTCCACCTGTCTCATTGGTCAAGCAACTACGGAGAGGTGGGACTTTTCTCAGGTTTTATTAGAGCCAAATTCACAGTGACCTCTTCTTCTTGTTCTGACTTCTACTGCTTCTTCTTCGGGTTGATGTGCATGGGTGACCCGACCAGGACCCTTGAACGCAGCCTCTCCCAACAGAGTCAAACTGTAATTTCTTCATTCCAACTCAGAAGAAAACTGCAACTTTTCCATCACTGAATGGGCAACCATCAACTCTTCCGACTTCCTCCCTCCTCCTGGTTGCTCTGCGTGGCCTCTCCGGAGTCAAACAAACCATGCAAGTTCATCACCATTTCTTCTTTCAATGCAGAAGAAATCTATTGAAACTCGTGGAACCATCAAAATCCTTCTTCAGGAACTTCACGAAATGCTTTCATTGCAAAGGCCATGCAAGTATACATTTAATGAGGCGCTCTGAAAATTATAAGCTGATGCTAATTTTCATAGTTAAATGAATCTTTTCCATAGTTTCAGCCCTGTTTACGGTTTCATTCTGTCACTTTCCATTTTACCCATGTATGTGTGATTGTGTGTATGTGTATATGTTTAGATTAGTTGTGTTTGTGATTCAGTTGATAAACTTGTGCAAAATACATATTTGGTTCTTATTCTCTGCTTGCAACAAAGTTGATTTTACGTGTTCACGGGACAAACAGGTTAATTTATTGTAACATTAATTTTACTACATAAAGTTAATTCTATTTACTGATCCAAATATTCATAATAATATATTCCATTATATGTAATTATAACAAGTTATGATTAATTATTAATATTGATTTTGAGCTAATTTGTTACATCCACAAGATGAAGGCAAAGTAACAGCGTGTCTACACTCAAACACGAACAACAACCAACAACTGAAGGGTGAAACGGAGGAACTAAAATACACAGTGATAATGAGATGATAACGAACAGATGTGATGATTAGATTAGTGTCCATGACAACTGATGACTGGCTGGAAACTAAGACAAGAAACATAATGTGATTGAAAATAACAAACCAAAGGTCCATAAAAACAGAACAAACAAAACTTAATATAGATAAATATTATATATAGCCTATATAAATAAAAGTCCTTGTTCTAACAGCACTGAAAGTGTTATTTTCCAATCCACAAATAAAGTCACAATTGAATAAGAGTTTGCCCTATTAATAATATCTCTGACAAATAGTGCAAAATGCTTTAATAATACAAGCAAACAATTTTGAGAGTCATATTAACAAATCATCTGTCAAAACAACATCGACTAAACTCAGTGGATATTTTAACACATTTTCATTCCCACACATTCATCTTGTGAATGACCAAAACACTTAGCTTGCAAAACAAGATGCAGCTCTGAAAATGATCGTTTTGTATTCTGTGCTGGTAATGGTGCCTTGTTTTGTTGAATTAGCGATCAGTCTGCAAAGTCATTGATGAATTAAGGCCATTGGGAGGCCAAATTTCTCAAATATACAAGTTCTATTTATCTTGGTAGCGAGTCGATGAAAGCAGCCTAAGGAAATCAGAAGGTCTGCATTTTAGATTGAATGTATGCGTAAACATTTAGTTCTTTGTGTTTCACTCTTTGTTAACAATGCAATGACATTGGTATTAGAAGAATTGAACACCTATAATTGAATACATACATTTTAATGTTTCCTTGATATAACTACATCAGATCTGGGAAGGCCTTAAAGAGTAGTGTTATACAGGTTTCACCGCCTAATATCATCGATTTACCTTGGTCTGCAACATTACTTTTAGCTATTCCAACTGGGAAAACCTCATATGTAGTCCATCATACACCACAGGTGTTGACACAAACATCCTCAAGCACATTTTGTGTAGAGGGCTACATGCTTGGCAATACAAAAGCTCCAAGCTGTGCTGAAAGTTATCAATTTGGGTAATCTACCATTTCTCTCACTCCCTCCGTCAGCGGACAATTACAATATTTATGAGTACAGGCTGAGATATAGAACGACGATTTATTCTACTACTTTATCTTCGTCCTCTCTTTAGGAGGTTTATTTTAATGAAAGTGCGGCTGAAAATCAGTCAAGCATTTGTCAGTGTAATTGTACAACACAATGACATGAATAAATATGAGCTGACAACGCTGGTTTAAATACGTCTGCAGAACAGGGGATTAGCCGAAGTCCTCTTTTCTTTATTTTCGTGTTCTTTTCCTCTCTTTCACCCATAAACCATCATTTAATTGACAGGAAATAAAACATTCATTGGTTTGACCTTTGCGAAGAATTATAGAAACAGTGCGAGCAGGCTAGTTAATAGGATGCTGAGAATAGCTTTAGCGTGTTATTGTAACGCTCTTCCCCATGAATGACCTAATTGAGTGTGACTCAGATGGTTATCAGATATGATTGTGTTAAAGCTGATTTAAATTGTAAACGCATGTACAAAAGTTTGATATAACTTAAGTTGTCTAAGACAAAAATGACAATCACTTAATAGCTGCTGGGTCATTCTTTGTATGCAGTACATTCTCTTTCCCCACTAATATACACTCCTAGTCAAAAGATCATTAACTATATATATATATATATATATATATATATATATATATATATATATATATATATGCTCAACAAGCCTGCATTTATTTAATCCAAATACAGTAAAACATTAATACAAAATCATTACAATTTAAAATAACTGTTATATGTTCTAATGTTGTCTATTTTAAAATGTTATTTATGGCAAAGCTGCTATTTCAGCAATCTTAGGTGTCACACGATCCTACGGAAATCCCTTTAATATACTTATTTGTTGCTTAAGTAACATTTTAAGCAACATATTATTAATTAACATATTTATAATAAGATCATTAACATATTATCAATGCTTGTGTTGTGTTTTGTGTTTTGCTAATGCATATTAGCAAAACACTTGTGCTGCTTAATGATATTGTTTTCAGGATTTAAAAAATGATAAATAAGAAACGTTCAAATGTAAAGCATTTACTTGAAATATAAATCTTTTGTAACATTATAAATGCCTTTAATGACAATTTTGATCTTTTTTAACATGCTGGATAAAAGATAATTTTAAAGGATGGAAAATCATATTTTTATTTGATCACAATATCACAATTAAGTGAACATGGGGATAACTTTTAAATAATACCACTGTACTAACTTATTAGCTGGCCAATAATTTTAAAACTATTCAAGAAGTTTTCATCTTTCCTTTCTCTCTAATTGGAAAATTAAAATATATCAGAAAATTATTTTAATTGGTAATTAGTTTTTCCTGTATCATCATATTATTTTTTTATCCTGTCAGTGTTTTGTAACATCTTTAAAAAAAATAATGACATCATTCTCCAGGAAGTGACCATATTTGGTGGGACAACAGCAGCACAGACATCTGTAAGTATTAGCAATGTATCTGATGAATTCTGTGAGATGACTGTTTAAGAACATGACTAATTAATTTTAAGCCAATTTATTTTGTAGTCACATTCAGTACTTCCAACGTTTGTAGCTAGATGTCATGTGGAGCAGCTCACCAGTCAAACAGGAGTCTATGTTAGACCACAACACTGAGCTCACTCCCTTTAATCGGGAAATAAAATGATGCCAGTTGATCTAAAGGAGCCAACAGGACAAGTGATCAATGGATGAGGCCGTATGTCTGAAACATCAAAGTGTTCGCTGAAGTGTGTGTTCTCTCTGCACATTGTCAAAACAAATTGACTGTTGGAGGAAACCGGCTTGTGTAGTGCTGATTAGCCTGACGTTCACAGGCGAGATTCTGCATAGCTTTCAGTCAACATTTGCCATGGTGCTTGTTTGCTTTTGTTTAACCCCTCATCCTCCTCGACTGCCTGTCATCATGCCAGACTTGGATTAGCTATCAAAAAGTTCAACTTTAAAGCACAACTATAGCAAAAAAATGAGAGCTCTTCTACTTAGCTGTACATGTCATATCAGAAAAACAAAGGAGAACCACTCTGGGTGCTAATTAGTCAACCTTTTAACTTTTTGTGTTGGTCTGGTCACATCATAAACCTCATCAGTTTGACTCATGAATATTAATGAGGTGATGTGACATTCGGACAGTGAGAAGGCAGGAAAGCAGACACTAGCAATACACTGTTTTATTTACAACATCGAAAACTCATTTTTTTTACAAAGATTATCGGATATTCAATGTGTCACTACCATTTCTTTGTTATTATTATTTGTAAAATGTACTAGCAATTTCTAAGTGAAAATTGTTTATACCCTTTATATATATGATGAAATATATTTAAGATCTATGTTTAAAAAAAAATCATCTTAACATGTTTATAAGGCCATCAAGTATATGTGATTATTGCGTACGAGTGGTTTTAGTTGTTCCTAATTTTTTTTTGTAGATTTAGAATACATTTTAGAATGAAAGTTATTGACGAATCATGATTTGTTCATAAAAAAGTTTGTACGCAGATGTCACGCACAAATTCATGCGTACGCATGCTTAGGGAATGAGACCCTATGTTTGACGTGGATGGTTACATGTCTTTCAGAATTATATAGTAGGCCTATATATTAAATATATAGTGAAAATTCTGTGTTTATCTGAGTTTGTGCAGATAAATGATCATTATTATGATCATTATTTGTGTTTTGACTTCACAGTATCTTTTTATGTTTGTTAATTGGTGGTTGTGGACACATTCTTTTAGACTTAGTAAAAAGTAAGTTCAATTTAGACCTTTGGCATAAGATGCTCCCCTCAGAATTGGGGCAGAAGACCCCCAGTGGCATGTATTTGCTGGTGTTTTATTAATGTAGTTTCATAATTATCATAATTCATGGAGTTTATATTTAATAATTAATTCATAGAATTATATGAATCCTAAACGACATGTAACTGTGCACATGAAATATCAGATGAACAGCAGCCAGATGTTGTTTTTCATACTAACTTTAATCTTCCCTGGTTACCCAGCTTACAAATATTTGTTCTAAGAACGTTTTTCTAACATTGCCATTTAGTTATGGAAACGTTATTCCTTGATGTTCTCTGAATGTTAAAAAATGTCCTCTTTTTTAATTTATTTTTTTACATTTTATTACGTTTTTAATGCGAACATTAAGGGATCATTCCATATTATCTTTTTGCAAACGTAATGGGAACGTTACTTTTGAATTAATGTTCTGAAACAAGTAGCAACATTTAAAAAAGGAATAAATAAAAAAACAATGTTCTGTGAATGATGTATAGATATTGTTTATGTGCTAACATTTTGAAAACATTTTAAAGACCTGATAACTCTGAATGGACACTTGAAGAACTCTTGCTCATAACTTTGAAAGAACATTGCTAGAACGTTTGGAGAACATTTCCTGTTAGCTGGGTATTATATGCAGGGAGTGGACAAAACAACAAAAGAAACTAACAACAAGTATCTAGTCTGTATGTTTCTGACTCTATGCATTTTTCTGTAATTCTAATTAAAGGGTTAGTTCACCCAAAAATTAAAATTATGTCATTAATTACTCACCTTCAAGTCGTTCCAAACCCGTAAGACTTTCGTTCATCTTCGGAACAGAAATGAAGATATTTTTGATGAAATCTGAGAGTTTTCTGTCCCTCCATTGACAGTCTACGCAACTGAAACTTTGATGCTTAAAAAAGTTCATAAAGAGATCGTAAAACGAATCCATATGAATTGAGAGGTTTAGTCCAAATTTTCTGAAGAGACACGGTCGCTTTATATGATGAACAGATTGAATTTAGGATTTTATTCATATAAACATTAATCAACTCAACACATCAGTTATGGTAAACGGTAGCTCAAGCATGTTCGCTTGACTTGCGAGAACCAATGAGTTTCATTCTTGTGTGTTAAAGGGGTCATGAACTAGCTTTTTAAAAAATGTTATATTGTTGTTTGAGGTCAACTTATGACGTTCGCTTGGTTTTTACATTCAAAAACATCAAAATGAATAAGTAATAGGCTATTTTCTACCATAGTTTTGAGCCTAGCTCAAAAACGCTCGGTTTTTATGGGCGTCTCGCATTGAAGACTTGGAAGTAAACGCCCACTGCTGTGAGTGGATAACAGTTTTGCATATTATAAGGAGTTTCAACTCACTCGTCAGTAACGATTAGACTGATACACATGTACACATAATTATTAGATATCAAACGATCTGTAACAATGCAATACTAGCCTATCAGATTATTATTCAGTCATAGTTCCCCACTTTGAAAAAGGAGTCGTTTGCTGAGCCTGGTGTCAATAAAAGCATTTATTGGACTAACAAGGACGTTTTCAGTTCTGAAATTTACAGGATATTCTTATAATATGATGACCTCTTAGATGTCAAAAGCTCAAGGAAAATTTGATTTCTCAGTTCATCACCCCTTTAAGCAGCACATTTGAGCTTTCACAAGAGGTTTGTTCTCGTGCATCAAGCAGGTTCGGTTGAGCTTCTGTTTATGTTCGCTGATCAATCTTTCTATATGAATATAAGCCTAAATTGAATCTGTTCATCATATAAAGCGACCGTGTCTTTTCAGAAAATTTGGACTAAACCGCTCAATTCATATGGATTAGTCTTACGGGTTTGGAACATTTTTGGGTGAACTAACCCTTAAAGAACAACTCTCTCTCTCTCTCTCTCTCTCTCTCTCTCTCTATATATATATATATATATATATATATATATATATATATATATATATATATATATATATATATATAGCGCTATTCCCGCTCATTTGCAGGGTCTACTTAACACACACGATTTGGCACAGGTTTTACGTCGGATGCCCTTCCTGACACAACCCAGCACTGAGACACATTTTGGCATATCTTTGGACTTTGGGGGAAACCGGAGCACCAGGAGGAAACCCACGCCGACACAGGGAGAACATGCAAACTCCACACAGAAAGGCCTCTTGGCTCTGCCCGGGATCGAGGCGACAGTGCTACTTACTGAACCACCGTGCCGCCCCTAACCCTTTAAGAACAACTGATCTGGGCTGAGTTTCCCGAAACCTACTTAACGCTACGTCGTTCTCAAGTTACACCTTAAGCTGTACCTTATCATTAATACGTGTTTCCCAAAACGCTCTTAGTTAAGTATACCTTCTGTAAGTCATACATTCGGAAGGTTGGTCTGGACCACTCTTAGCTTTACCTTATCACTGTTAAAGGTAAATATGAATATAATTCTGAAGTTTTAATACACCCAGACAGTGTTCAATTAGGCTAATTCAAGTGTTTTCATGCAAAGAATAAAATTGTCATTACACTGATTGTTGTTAGAATTTTAATTATATTATTATATATAATAAAAATTTAAAGAGTGCTTTTAAAGGCCAGTAAAAGCATAGGCTACTGTCAGTTAAGTCCTATTCGGACACTAATATTGTTTATCATGGGCTCGTACGGTATTTTAAACATTTACAGGGGTAAGTCCAGTGATTGCCCATTCAAAGTGAGGGGGCACGTGCCCCCTCAGATTTTTTCTCCCTGATAATTTTTTTGTCACAACTTTATTCCTATTATGCTCCATAATTACCAGAGCCTATAACGACTCAAATGTATTCTTCTGGATGTGTAATAAATCGGTCAGCATCAGCCCGCCCCTTTTTCCTAATATGGTGTCTGTGTATATCAACTGTAGAGCACTACGCGCGCAGCGCTCTAGAATCTTTGCTGTGTATGTTCAAGCAACTCACTCGTCTCGCACGTTGAGCTGGCAATGTTTTACAGATGGTCTTGAAGTGGTAAGTGGGTAAAGCAACAAATCGGCATTGAATTAGTTATCAGATGATATTAAAAGGTAGTGGGATTATTTGTGGTTGACCTGGAAATTTTAACTTGATCAAAAAGTTATGGATTTGATATTAGCTGCAAATTCAGAGCATTAACTTAAGTTGTGTCCGTGTAACGTTATCGTTAGCTAGCCTAGTCTAACCGTAAACTAGTTGTCTAACGTTACTGCCTGCCATACAAAGCCAATAAGCCATAGTAACGTTATTTGATCGGTTTTGAAACATCCGTTCTGTTTTGTCTTGTGTCAAAGTCTCCAGCTGGTTCAATTGTTTTCAGTTTCATAGAAACAAGGGTGTTAAATTTGTTGTAGGCTAACTGCAAAATCCAACCTAACGTTATCAAGGCATCGACTTGATGTTTATCCCATAGACTGTTATTCACGGTTCTTCACGGATCAGGCAAGTAATGTTACATATTACATTTGATTTGATTACTTTTTTACATTTCTGTCAAATATTAACCATTTTTAAACAAACGGGGTAGTGTTAACCTTATTCAGCACTGAAATCTGTCAAACTTCTTTCAAAGTCCTTCATCACATATTAATATTAAAATAACTTAATTTCAGAGCACCACAAAGTCAGACCCCAGCACCTTTATGTACCTTTGTAATGTAAGATCGTTCTTAGGTCACATACCAATTTAAAATCATAACATAAAAACTGCAATGCATGGTACTGTTTTTAAAATCATGTGTAGTAGGCCTAAGTGTACAGTAAGTGTGTGTGTAAACATGCTTTAATGAAGTGGACTTCAAAAGCTTTTGAATTTGAGCTTACAGTTCTTTCATCAACCTGTCTTTTACATAAACTTACAAAATAGATACTTTAACTTAGTCCTCAGATAGAGGAAGGTTGCTGCTAGCTCCATTAAGGTATTTCTGTCCCTCCCAAACTGCATTGAAATGGTATGTTTAGCAGCCAGAATTTAAAAATTTTCAGGGGGAGAAACCACCTGACCCCTCCTAACGTTATCCAGATCACCCGTCAGAAAACAATTGCAACGTCTCAGATTGTGCCCCCCCAGAATTTTGGCTTGCATGACGCCCCTGGGTAAGTCAGTTATTTTAGTGCCGTCCGAATCCATAATATCAGTGTTTTTTCTCACTCAACCCGCGTAAAAATCTCTGTCCAAATTAGTACCTACTGATTTTTGACAAACAGGTCGTGCGGTAATTTAATTGCGTCTGAATCCACATCTCTGAGTTTACAAGAAGAGATTCAAAATTAACTGTTTAAATCCTTTTTGATCACTGCCGAGCACCGTAGCTACGTGACGTAGGCCTACACTTTTATTACTGAAATGCTTGAAAGTATTTACAAGAACAATATTTCATCGCAGCTCACCTCAGCGAACAAAAATGGGAAAGAGAAGAAAGCACATAAAAAATTTAAATGGTTATTATGGCAGCAATATATGATACAATTTTAAAATATGTAGGCAAGGCTATTATAGGCTGTTATAGTTTGGATTATTTTTTATAATATCCCATGAGTCCAAGTAAATGCAATTTCAACTATTTCTGAAGTGCTTCTTTTATAAAGAACAGCGCTTTCTCACATAAACAGCCCCTGCACGAGAGAATAATTGATTCTCGAGTCATCGATATCAACAGATTCAGCACCATCGCCACGGACAGCACCCGGTAACGTCGCACGTAAGAAGGTATATCTTAAGCAGCTTTCTAAGGTATAGTTCGGGGAACACGCCTAGAAATGGTATACCTTCAGTTAATTTATACCTTAAGAGTCTTCGTAGCGCGCTAAGTGACAACGTTATCGGGAAACTCAGCCTTGCTGTAACAGGTGATTTTACTGTGTAGGGAGAAACATGCATCTGTTTTTGTTAGATCATGTACTAAAAAATGTGTAAGTCAGGATGCTTTGGGCAGTCTGGCTTAGATGGTATGTGTATCTTATGGGACCAGGCTGACCAAATGTGTCAACAGTGGGTTCATAAGGGTTGAGTTTTAGAAAGTGCTGAGCAACTGGACAGACAAAGCTCTAAGACTGATAGTAATATATTGTTTACTCACTGGAACCATCATTATCCATCATTCAATTTTTATTTGCTTTGTTTTGTGATATTCCATAGAGGAGCTGACTAGTGTGACAGGAGGTGGAAATGGATATCGGTATGATCGGTGTCTTTATGTCGGAGTTTCTGATTGATTTTCTGTGTGGATGTCAAAACTTCATTTTTATCTCCCTGGCCCGACTTGCAATAGTCAGCTTTAATACAGGGCAGACTGTCCATACTGATACAGTCTATGATAGTGCATTTGCATAAGAAAATAACTTGGCACCAAGGAGATTACAAATGAATTGGAAAGCAATACTTTTGGCCCAGTATGTGTATCTGAATACTGTTGTTAGCAAAAAGAAAAAATATAACAGAAGCCAAAGACTGCTTGCAGAGAGTCATCCCTGCTTTGTAAATCACTGGTATTCTGATTCAAATTAGTTCCTTTGCTTGTTTAATAAGAGTTTGCCCAAAAACAAATGCTGTCTTTTTGCTGTTTTCCATGCAGCTTCAATGAAGAGGGACTGATTTCGTGTCAGTAAAATTTGTGAATTAGTTAATACCAGTTTTTGTAACTTGGATCAACAAATACTGTTCAACAAAAACATATTTTATTTTTTGGACCAATGTGAGAATTTTCCTTTTCATTATTATTTAGTTTATAAATTAATATTTTTTAATTTTATTTAAATGAAAAATGATTATGTAATTAATATAAATTATTTATTTAATGTATGTATATATATATATATATATATATATATATATATATATATATATATATATATATATATATATATATATATATATATATATATATATATATATATATAGTGGGCTTGGGTTGGGGTATAAACAACTCTCTCATTCCAGCCCCAATACTTGAAAACACACACACACACACACACACACACACACACACATACACACACACACTATGCACATTAACTTTTATTGATTTTTAAGAGCTTACGGAACATAAAACACATGGAATTCTGCATCTAATGTCATTTCATTACAGCACACATTGAAGAACATGACATAATTTACTGCTTGCAACTGTACAAGGTGAGACAGTTAAATGTTCCTATTACATCAGATCGATCTGCAATAAAACAATGAAGCATGAAACATTTCTAACTAAAATATCTTATTCATGAGGCTAAACCCTGTCGGATTCAAAGTAATCACTGAAACATACAATAAATCTCACTAATACAGCTGTTTTATTGAGAAACATTTCAGATGTTAGTGTTGAATGCAAGTGCTTTGGCAGTGATCCTTCAGTAGAGAAGAAAGGTGACCTGAAGCTGTTTATTATTTCTCTCCTGAGACAGAAACACCCTAAAGTGCATTAACAGTCTGCGACGGGCACTGAGGCAGGAAAGGCTGCAGAGTTGCTGCGTTCACCATCAGCTGCATTAAAATGCAAGAGCAGCAGTGCATCACTGGACCTCAGAGATAGATAAATCAACTATTAAATAAACAAGCGCAACGTATGCACTCTGCTACAAAAAATGCCCGCGTTGCATGAACAAATCTCATGCTCTGAGGACCTCATAGCTCTCTTTCTCTCTCTATCCGCTCTCTTCTCTTCTTTACTTTTTCTCACTCTTTCTTCTTCCCTTATAGCACATACATAAACGCATATCAGTAATTTCAGAAGTAAAGGAGATGATATATTACGCATTATACCAGTTTTTTTTCTGACCACTGATCAATCTCTTATGCATCTCTATGCAATTTAATTTCACAAATAGTTACAAAGAAATGGCAAGACAATGAATTAAACATGTACATTTGAAGAACATAGTCTGAATTACTCTTTTTCTTATAAAACGTACTCCAATAACCTTTATTTTATTTGCAACATCGACATATATGTGTGTGTGTGTGTGTGTGTGTGTGTGTGTGTGTGTGTGTGTGTGTGTGTGTGTGTGTGTGTGTGTGTGTGTGTGTGTGTGTGTGTGTGTGTGTGTGTGTGTGTGTGTGTGTGTTTGTGTGTGTGTGTGTGTGTGTATATATTATTTATTTTTTTAATTACTCTCTTATATGGTCTTAATTTTATTTATAGTGTAACTTGATTTTAGATAAAATGCTCTGTAAATCTCTGTCAACACAATCTTTTTGCTGCATAAAGTATTCGCTATTTGCTTATTGTTTGAAAAAAAAAATGCACATAGGGCTTGATGCAAGTTCCATAGCAGAATAAATTTAACATCCTCAAGATGTTTTCTGTGAATAAAAAACTTGAAAAATAGTGGGTTGCATAGTTATGGTGATTTTCTGTTGTAAAACTTACATTATATTGAAAAGAATGGCTAGGATATTCTTAAACAGTATATATATTGTGTTCCGCGAAAGACAGAAAGTCATTCGGGATTGGAGCAACCCGATAATGACTGAATTTTCATTTTTTAACTATTCCTTTAAAGTTGGCATGAAACTGAAGTTGCTATAGTCTTTTATTCCCTATTGTGATGTACAGTATATCCGAGTGAGTCGACTTCTCAAACAAGTGCACGGATAAATAATTTACAATGAATACTGGAAAATTACATTTAAAAAAACAAGAATTGTCCATTTTGATTTCATAGGCACTTTAAGAAATAGACCAAATACATTTTTGCATCTGCATCATGAGCATACACACACGCACCCCTTAAAGTCCAGGGGTGTTTTCTATGCCCGATGCACATGGAGCCTCAGAGAGCAGGGTAGGAGGAATGGGATGATCCTTCATAAGCTCGAGCTCTACGGTTCTTCACTATGTCTTTGATGTGAGGAACTCATGAAGGTCTGCTGCCGTCCGCCTCATGTCCTGGGGAAGAGTTCAGGAAGCCTTATTGAGTGGGCCGTCAGGATAACAACATTTTTCAGAGGCCTAGCCCAGCTCAGAAAAAAATTGCCCCTGCTGAGAAGATTTTCTTTGGGAAAACAAATGTTCTGGGCTGAATTATTTTTTTTTTGACATTGGCTATATGAGTCAGAGATGCATTTTGCCTTGGTTTTGCAAAGTGATCTAATTCATCATTTGTATGTAAAATCTTGTTCTAGCACATTCACTGCCATTCAACAGATCAGATTTTGATCACACATTATTTCGATAGTCCACTTTAGACATTCTACTATACGTAACTTTGCAACTACATGTCAAGTGTAACAGTATTATTATACTATCTGCTTAATATCTACTAATACTTCATTGTGATGGTCCCTCAACATTCATTCTACTGACTATAAGTAACTTTGCAACTACATGTCAACGAACCTCTGTGACTGTTAGTTGACATGTAGTTGCACAGCTTTTTACAGTTAGTAGAATGTCTAAAGTGGACTATCGAAATTTCACGAGTTTACATGTTAATGAAATCTGATGTAATATTATAATGCGTATTTGGCTTACTGTCCGGGGGGAGGGCTCCGAGCTCAGAATTCGGCCCGACCCCAGTGTACTCCCCCCATAACCTTAGAGATAATAGGTATCTATGAGCGGACCCAGCCAAATGTGGGGTGAAGGGGTGGTGGTGGGATGCTGAGAAATTAGTCATGAGACAGGAGGTAAGGGAAGGCTTTATTTATACTGGCTTCTTCTTGTGCTGATTGGATGATTACCTGAACATGCTCCTCCCGAACTTTGTTACATAAAACTTCATTTCACTAGTTTACATGTTAATGAAATCTGATGTAATATTATAATGCGTATTTGGCTTGCTGTCCGGGGGGAGGGCTCCGAGCTCAGAATTCGGCCCGACCCCAGAGTACTCCCCAAAATGCCAAATAAACGAAGGACAGCGAGCGTAGCATTTAACCCCCTAAAAAAGTGAAGGGTATGTATTTACCAAGGAACGAGCTTTCCTGTTCGACTGGGAAGGCTCTCGCAACGACCGACGGGAACTTGGACGCTCACGGCATCGGACGGATAAGCCCATTCTGCAGTTGAACTGACAGCTCGCTGACGCAAGAATTATGCGAGCGTGAATTTGTGAACGAGTTTAACCGTTCACCTGGGAGGGCTCTCGCAGCGTCCGACGGGAATTTATATGCTCACGGCATCGGACGGGTAAGCCTCGCCAGGTTGGACGGAGGGCGCCCGCTGGACTCGGTCGGGGGGGCTCGACCGGCGCTTCGAAGGGGGGCTGGGGCACGGGAAAGACCCCTCACATCCCGACGAATGGGGAGCCCTCCTGGCGACACGAGCGCGGTCGTCCGGCGACGACTAAGACGGGCAGACTCTCACTGCAATTCGAACGGGAGGGTTCGAGCAGCGTTTTGGAAGGGGGACGGAACCCGGCCTTCGAACGGATGAATCATCGCTGCGTGCGAACGGGGGAGTCTGCATATGATTGAAAAACGTACACTATTAATATTAAGCGAGCGTGCAAGCGGCGAGCCCAGATGTAATCGGAAGGTTTGGTGTAAACGGATGTGACTGAAATGAGGCGCAGCCGGTGGTAATTATAATTTAATTAATTAGTTAGGGCTTGGTGAGCATTTCTGATGTAAAAGCGGCTAGACCTAATATAGGTCTTGAAGGCATTCGATGACCAGCGACCGAGGGTTTTGATTTGTTGTTGGGAGAGACCTTTTTGAGCGGCTGTGGTAGCTGCTCCGATGCGGAATGAGTGGCTAGAGAAATGTTCTGCTAAGACGCCGGATTTGATGAGGACTGCTTTAAGATGCTTTTGGAACCAGAATCTTGTAGCTGGGTGATTGGAGTCGTTAGTGAAAAGTGGGTCGAGTGGGGATTTGGACGTGGAAAGTTTGTACTGCAGGTAATTAAAAAGCGCATGGTACGGTTGGATGGGAGTTTGTAGATTGCAAACATATACGAAGTGACCTCTTTTGTCTCTGTCCGTTTTGCTTTGTTTAATGAAAAAAGATATGGAATCATTATCTACAATCTGAAGGTCTGAAATAGTGGGATGAATATTTGGGTCGAATAAGGAAGTGATGGTCAGTTCGGAACAGTGGAGGAAACCGAAGAATGCTAGGATGAACATAGCTTCTAATATATAGGCGGTGTTGATGGAGTGGTATCCAAGACGGAGTGATGAGATGCATCTGGTGAGTATATCGATTGTGATTGGTTGTCTGGGCGCGTGGGGTGGGATTTTTGGATTCCCTTAACTAGAAGGGATGTTTGGGAGTTATTTATTGCAGGTGTAGGTTTACCGTGGATTAATTTATGAAAGAATTGAATGCCGCTTAGATAGCTTTTAATGGATCCGGCTTGGAGACCTTTAATACTATGAAGATGGGATATGAATGAAGTAACTGTTAAAAGAGAAAATTCGGGAAACGACAGGTTGTGAGAGAGGTGGAATGATTTGAACGATTTCCATGTGGTGAAATAAGTTTGCAGAGTTCTGGGAGAAACGGCTTGGAGGATGGATTCAATGGACGTGTCCAGGAGGGATTTTAGCGGATGGTTTATGGGAAGATCAGCTGCGAATAAGGAGGTACTGGAGTTGGAGTGGGGTCTGCTTCTGGTGCCAGCATCCTGAATTTCTGAAAAGAGAAACGGGAGAGAGAGTCAGCGATTTGATTTTGAGCCCCTGGGACGTGATTTGCAGTTATTAAGAACTGGTCGCATGCGGAGATCCATATGAGGCGTCTGAGGAGTGGCATAAGCGCAGGTGAACGACCCTTGTTGATACAGTGCATGGTTGCTTCGTTGTCACAATGGATTTGGATGCTTTTGGTTGACCATTCTTTCCCCCATAGGGAAGCTGCGACGACGATTGGGAAGAGCTCGAAAAGGGCAGAGGAGGCTGAAGACTGGGGTGTGTCTAGGAGCTGAGGGGGCCAGGGAGACGCGAACCAGCGTCCTTGGTAATAGCCGCCGAAGCCGATCGAGGGAGCTGCGTCTGTGAATAGTTTGATATCGAGGGGGAGAGAGATAAAGTCGTCGTAAAAAAAAGTTAAGCCGTTCCACTGATTGAGGAAATTAATCCATAATTTTAGCTCGTTTTTTGACTCGTCGGAAAGGATGATCCGATCTTCCAGCGCATGAACGGATGAAGAGAGGGCTAGGAGATGCGCGATAAAGGGTCAGCCCTGTGGAATAATGCGCATCGCATAATTTAGGTGGCCCAGCAGCGAGAGAAGTTCGCGTATTGAACAATCTGTGCTGTCTGTAAAATTGGATGCGATTAAAATGATGCGATCGATTTTTTCCTTAGGCAGTGAGGCCTGGAATTTTGCTGAGTCCAGATTGATGCCTAAGAACTCGATGGATGTAGTTGGACCCGATGTTTTCTCCTGGGCTAACGGAATCCCTAGCTCGGCGAAAACTTTTTTCACTATGAGGAGGTGAGCCTCGGGGATGGTGTCGTGAGGTGAAATTATTAGGAAATCGTCACGCAGATGGAGAAGATGAGGAATTGCATAATTATTGGAAAGGATCCAACATATGGCTTCAGAGAGAGTGTCAAAGATTTTAGGGCTGCTTTTGCAGCCGAAAGTTAAGCGCACGGCGAAATAATACTTTTTCTGCCAGTTTACACCAAATAAGTGCCATGAATCGGGGTGGATTGGCATTACTTTAAAAGCAGAAGAGATATCTACTTTTGCAAGCCATGCACCTCGTCCAGCTATTTTAATCATGGTTATGGCTTGTTCGATATCATGATAGTTGAGAGAATACTCTTCGAGAGGGATGAGACTATTGATGCTCGGATATGGAGAATTATGGGGGGCTGACAGGTCGATTATCAACCGCTTTTTTCCCGAGAATTTCCTGGTAGCCACGCCTATGGGGCTGATGCGAAATTTGTCGAACGGGGGGGCCTCGAATGGGCCCATCATGAAACCGGATTCAATTTCTTTTTTAATTAGCTTTTTTACTACTCCAGGCTCTGCTAAGGCGGACTGAAGGTTAGCGCAGATAACATTTTGCGTGGGATGGCTTTCTACACCGGGTTTAAAGCCTTGAATGAGACCTGTCAGTAAATAATTTGTGAAGTTGGCATCTGGGTGGTGTGATAATTCTTCGGCTAGATGGGAAACATTCACAGGAGTCGAGAGATAGTTTTTTGCGTTTTTATTGACAGATTTTTTGACTGGGCATATCACGCGGGCATGAGCGCCGCCACAGTAATCACAGACATGTAGAAAACGACAGCCTTGTCTTGGGCATCTCCCTTCGTTGAAGTTCCTACAAACTTGTCTATCGGGTGCCGAGTATGGTGCTCTGATTGAAAAATCTTCTCTTGCGAGACGCGGAACGTAACTTGTGGATTTTATGGCATTCTGCTCTGGGCAGGGAGGGATCGACGGATTAATTTGGGGGCAAGCCGTGGTGGCATGGATTGTGGATCTGCAGATCGCGCAGGAGATATTTCTGCACCCGAGGAAGACTCGGTTATGGAGATCAGTGTCCAACGCTCCCCAATAGGGACACTGATTCCATTGGGAAACGCGGACGGCGCATTTTGCGGAAAACAGCTTGTGGTACGTATAAAAATGACTACCCCCATAAGACAACGCGAGCTCCGCTATGATGGACAGATAGTCGTTCAGCTCGCGCCGTCTATGGGGAAAAGACGAGCATATGATTTCTGTATAGCGGCTGAAGGCAATACAGAATTCGGCTAGTGACAATGAACGTGATGTAACCTGTGTGTTATTTTTAAGAGTGACTGAAATGTCGCCGCAGTCTACTTGGCGATTGGACTCGGCTGGGGGAAACAAGGACAGGAGGGAGCCCAAATCAACATCTGCACCTGCTAGGATTTGAGCTCTGATGTTGTTCGTCACTGGAGGAAGTTCAGTTGCTACTGCATTCGGAGGGGCTGGTTGAGGAGTGGCTGAGAAGAGAGGGTTAAAGGGATGGGAAATCGGGGCTGTGGCCGTTTGCGGAGGCATCCTCACGCAGAGATCGGCCCCCGGGTTAGGTGGAGGAGGAGGAATAGGAAGAGCGTAGTGTGGAAAGGGAAGGGGAAAGAAACGCGCCGGCGATTGACCGGCTAACGGAGGCATCCTCACGTTAGGGTGAGCACCTGACGCTTGGGAAGGAGGAAAACTGAAAGAAGTAGAAGGGAAGAAAAACGTTTGGGGATCGTGTAAAAAAGTGGAACTGCCGGGATCTAGAGTGTGAGGTACCACAATGGGCAGGGCTGAGGAGGGGAGTTGACCTGGAGGAGATTGGCGCCCATCCGCGACTGGTTCCGGGGCGCGGCCCCGGCTAGCGGAAGGTCTGTGACGCTGTGGCGGAGCCCAGCGCTGCAAGTGAGGAAGGAGGTACTGCGGGACTAGCGATCGGGGCCCGGCGAGCCTTGCTCGTTCGAGCCGAAGGAATTGGAGCTGAAACAGAAAGGTGAGAAGATTGTAAGGTGACATATAAATTAAATAATTCTGCTTTTTTCATCCTGCGGGAGAAATTCGCATCAGAATTAATTAGGGCTTGTCTTAGGCCTTTAACTGTCCACTTCCCTATGGGAGGGATGTTAGGGGGAGCTGGAAGGTAGGAAGGCGTGGAGGAAGACGATGATGAAGATGATGAGTTCCTCGCTGGCGGTGGTGAGGGGAGTCTTCGGCGTCTTGGAGTATGCGGAGAGGATCTGGAGGGCCGACGTCCCCTGGTTAAGGATGGAGGCTCAATGTTGTCGTTGGCTGCTGGAGAAGGAAGGGTCGCTGGATCTGCGCTTTGCGGTGGAGATGACTCCGTGATGAAAGATTCATCGTCGGAGGGGAAGAGCTCTAACTCGGACATGACTGCACTGAGGCGGAGTCAGATGCTGAGAAATTAGTCATGAGACAGTAGGTAAGGGAAGGCTTTATTTATACTGGCTTCTTCTTGTGCTGATTGGATGATTACCTGAACATGCTCCTACGGTAAGGGTACATGAATTATCATGAATTCATGTATAAATTCATGCATGAATTCTGCATTCATTCATGCATTAATATCTCATGAATCATCAGGAACTAACACGAGTTCAACGTTTTTCATTCATGATTTCATGGATGAACAACACCTTAATTAAAACATTAACTAAGATGAGCACATCATCATGAATTATGATTTATTACGCATGATCATTATGTTTTCTTTGTTCTTTGTCTAGGTCAGTGACCTAGTCACCACTTTAGTTGAGGGGCCACACACATGATGAAGTCATTGGTAGATAATGCTTAGTTAATGATGACTACTGTATTGGACAGACCCCAAAATAGACCAATCACAACTCATAGCACACAAATTCTGTTGACATTCAAATACAGTAGTCATCATTAACTAAGCATTATCTATCAATGACTTCATCATGTGTGTGGCCCCTCAACTAAAGTGGTGACTAGTCCTTTGAAACACTGATGAACAATGTGCTATTAATGGTGGCATAACTGTGAACAAAGAAAACATCATGATCATGCGAAATAAATCATAATTCATGATGATGTGCTCATCTTAGTTAATGTTTTAATTAAGGTGTTGTTCATCCATGAAGTCGTGAATGAAAAACGTTGAACTTGTATTAGTTCCTGATGATTCATGAGATATTAATGCATGAATGAATGCATAATTCATGCATGAATTTATATATGAATTCAGGATAATTCATGTTCCCTTACCGTAAAGTGTTACCAGTATTTTATTCCGGTGATGACGAAGCTGATTTTTCAGCATCATTAGTCCAGTTTTCAGTGTCACATGATCCTTCAGAAATGTACATGTGAAGGCTTTACATTTAAATGCTATCAGTATATTGATATTGTATGCTTCAGAGTCTCTCCAAATGTTGAAAATTATGTCTACATGAATACATCTGAGATCACCAAGGGATTTGCTGTGGTTTACGTGCTAAAATTAAAATGGAACATAGTAAACTGCAGATTATTTTTTTAACAGAGCAGCATAACTGACACCTAAAAATAAGATGTGATAGATGAAGAGCATGTCGCCTCCCGCTGTGTTCACGGCTTTGGACTCCCATGGGCTTCAATATTCTCAGATGCTGAATATTAGCTGTATTTATATTGACTACATGTGGCCTCACATGACGTGAGAGTGACATAAGCTGCTTATGACCTGCGAGACAGGAAAACGGCGAGGAAAAAATTAAGCTAATATACCTCTCCTATCACACCACATTATGTAATACCCCCCACACACACACACACACACACACACACACACACTCTCTCTCTCTCTCTCTCTCTCTCTCTCTCTGTCTCTCACACACACACACACACACACACACACACACACACACACACACACACACAAAATAATTTAGACCCACACACCTCAAGGGAAGTGGTGATGTTAACGATTCATAAAAGTCTGACAATTTAATCAAACATTTTATTTGTTACCTATGTGAAACATTAGAAAACTTTGATTTAGATGAATCATTGTATGACCTTGAGAACCTGTTTAAGGAGATTTCTGCTACTGTAATATTTTTTATTTTTTTATTTTCAAAATCCAACCATATTTAATTGTGATTGCTTTCTATAGATCAGCTTCTGTTGAGAGTGTTTACTACGTCAGTTTGATATTGAAGATGCCTTGTGATGCATTATAGTTGGTAAGAGATTAAAAGAAGTGGAGCATTTCAGGCATCCCGGGGCAAAGAATTTCAGAGGGACTGAAAAATCCCCAAGACTCAATCAGCGACACCTTAAAATCTGCCAGGCTTACAATTAATACTTGTGCTGTGAAACGCTCCTTCCCATCCATCGTTTCCTCTCATTCCGCTGCTGTCTTCTCCTGAGACATGCTCAGGGTGGGATGCAGTGGTGGATGATGGGAAAACAGTTCAGCGGGCCAGTCACTATTTAGCGCCGCCTCCCTGCGTTACTTTCCCGCAGCGTTATCAACCACTCCGGCTCCCTCATGCCTCTAACAAGCTGCTAAACTCTGTCCCACATCCCTGCGGAGAGCCCACCTGAACATGGCCGCCGCGCTGCTCCCCGTGAGGATGTTTTATTAGATTCACAGCAGAGGAAAACCTGATTTAGCTCAACTGGTGGGTGGAGAGCAACAGTGTTCCCTCAGAGAATGAAGTGCTTTTAATTATGGTGTCTTCAGATTACATCTCCCATTCACCTTGCATGGGATATAATAAGTGTATAATTCATTTCTTCTGTGTTGTCTTTTTATTATTCACATGTGAATTTGATTTGATTTTTTCTATGGTGTCTCTGTTGGTTTAAAAAGTAAGTAATGTGGATGTTGGTTAAAATAGGGAGATTGCACAGCCACTGTCACTTTAAAACTGTGTTTTTGTTACTAAATGTAATCGACATATTCATTAATAACTGAGATCCTGGACAAAAAGAAATCAGAGTTGAGATGCTTAGTAATAATAATAATAATGCAGAAAATTATTAAAATCGTTTAAAGTGACAGCTTTTATTATTATTATTATTATTAATAATATTAGCGATGTTGATGATAATGATGATACTTGTAATAATAGCAATAAAACTGTTACTTTAAAATTGAGCTTCCATTCATTAATGTATTCATTAATTACTGTTTATTAATGTTTGTTATTAATAATAATAATAATAATAATAATAATAAGTATGGTAATACTAATAATTGTCACTTTAAACTGCATTTTTTTATTCATTAATGTAAAATGTATTCATTAATAACTGAGATTCTGTAAAAAAATCATACAATTAATTAGTATTATTACTATTATTACAACAAGAATAACAATAATAGACATTATTATTAATTTTAATAATTAAACATATTTCTATCAATAATATGGTAGTATCAATAATAATAATAATAATACTTTAATAATTCATCTGCTCCTGCCAATGAGATTAAAACTAAATATATTATTATGGTATGTCAACCATTGCCTTACTTGTGGCTCTTTTTATTTCTTTTTAAGGAATTTTTACGAATTATTCAAGTGTTTTTAGAAACATCTGAGACATACTTAAAACTTAAATGAAACATGACTCAGAACACGAATAAGTCTCCAAAGAAAGAGCAACACTGAGCAATAACAAATTGTCTCTGTGTTGCCCAGCATAGTGTATTTTAGATTTCTTATTTTTGGTTTTGTTGAATGTCAGAATTAAAATAGCTGCATATATTTTAACTGTACCATTTGTTTCTTGGGGTAGATTGTGTACCACTTTCAGCTGTGTTTACAGTGCCATGAATGACCTCCATGCTATACTTGCTTTTCTCTACTGTCCCTGTAGGTTGAATTGATCGCATTTACACCCCTTTACTAAAAGCAAATGGTGCGATCCTCTCCCTCTCATATCCTGGACATTGGTTCGTCCCTTTGGGTCAGTCATTAATAATGTGCAAGATGAGTCACCTGCAGCTGAGAGAGAACTGGCCCATAAACGCCTGGGCAACAAGACTGTCAAAAACCATCCAATCCTTTCTAATATATGAACATGGCTAGGCTCAACCAACACATTTCCCCATATCATTAATTAAGGCAATTAAGGTAAAGGAAATATTTATATAAATGCCTCCACTGTCTGTGGCTGCAGCTGATAGACCATTAATCAGTCTCAGCCTTTGTGTAGTTCAGCACCATGGACAGGGTCTAAAAGCCAAGCTCAAATTAGACTGGGTTTGAAGGACACAGATTGTACTTTACTCGTGAAGAGTCTAAATATACTGTTCGCCTAACCGTTTGAATGACGGGTTGTATTGTAAAATACATTTGTAATATAATAAAATCCACATTCAGCTTTTGTTTAACACCCTCTGAAATGATCTTCACTCTATGCTAAAATCCTGTTGAAATATTTTAGAAATAAAATGCTCAAAGTATCTGGAATCAGAATGTACCTCTATTTTTACCCCATCCAGCAATAAAATAGGTTTCTTTGATATGAACCTGTTCAGATTCCCCAGGCTAACACCAAACTGGCTATTAATCAGTTACACACACGGCAGTGAGGCTTTTTCCCAGGCATTCCGTTTTATTAAAGCTCGGGATGAAAGAAGCACTTTCGCCTGAGTTCTTTGATGAAATGCCGAGGGGTCACAGGGCAGGAGAATTCAACATTATCTCTTTACATTCTTCCATTAACTTTCATTCCAGTTGGATCTTTATTAACGCGAGAGCGATAAGGACTTCATAGTGAGAATTTTTCATCAAGACTTAAGGCAAACGGGCCGCAGGGCATTCTGTCTGAAGTCGAAGAAGTTTCTTGACCTTTTCTCGACCTTCATGAGGGATTTCCATTGATATTTCCTTTTATAGAGACTTGTTTTGTTTTAACACTTCATGTATGTTTCTGTGCAGTGCTTTTGACTGGGGACTATTAATACAGAGAGGTGATTGTTTGTGCTTCTGTATCTCTGCTGCCCCTCACAGGACAGAACCTGCAACTGCATGTTTTTGTTGTTGTTGTTTTTTCCCGCTTCTCTCTTCCTCTCTCATTTGTTTGTGTGTGTGTGGGGGGGGGGGGGGGGGGGTGGTGTTCAGAATATGACTCAGCATGTATTTTTATGGTCAGTAAATAATGTCTGTCTGCACAGAGTAAGTGGGTTATATCAGACTGAAGTACTCTAGTGAGGAATCATTCCCATTACGCACACACACACACATACACAGATGCACATACTATATTAACCCATATACTGGCACACACAAATCCTCTTATGGACCCAAAAGGGTAACAGCCTATGACAATGAAATCTTAAAGCTTGCCTTAAACTTTTATTAGTTTAAGTAAGTTTGAACTATATTGCTTGATGTCAGATTGTACATAAATCATGTGTACTATATTATCTTTATCAGTATTTTCTGTGGTCCCATTTCATATTAAGTGGCTTTAAGTACTTACATTGAAATGAATAATTTGATACAATAGATTTAATGTGTACATATATGTTTTTACATTGTACTTATATTTTGAAAATACCTGAATGTAATTACAGCTGTAATTAATGTATGCAATTACATTTGTAATTACACTGTTGACCCTTCCCTTAAACCTACCCATACCACCACACCAGCCCCTAACCCTACCCGCATCACACCTCAATAGCAGCAAACGTGTTTTACAATACAACATCCACACAATAAGTACATTGTGCTTATTTTTCGATGTAACTACATAGTACTTAAAGCCAGTTAATATAAAGTGGGACCTTTTCTGTTACTATATCTGTCCGAATATGTCTACCACCAAACCATACAGTAGGCAAAAAAACAGTATGTGAGATGAGAAGTAGGCCTATGTCCAAATTCATAATATTCATAAAACAGTAGGCGGTGACCTACTACTGTACTTCTGGCAAGATTTTGAAGACACTGGGAGCGTCTCAATCAGTTCCCTAGTCAGAGCACTGATCAGGGAGTCGGCCATTTTAAGAACAGTATCAATCGCAAAATCCTTAGTTCCAATGCATTGAAACGTTCGCTCCCTAAAAAGTCCCACAATGCACCGTGAAAACGAGGGAGCATCAAAGCTTAAAAGAAGTTCTGAAGCTCCAAACATAAATCTTACGGACCAACTCACATAAGGGAAAGATGTTTTGAAAAAACAAACTGTTATTTAATATTATTTCAGCATTAACACATCACTAGACAGGTACGGAACATAATCTAACAAACATTTATAATTAATTTGTGGCTGGAATGTTGCAGTTATATGTAACAATCAAAGTATTATCATAATGTACTTAAAATAACATTAAAAAAATAAATGTCAGAAAATATCAGCTCTGATGTTGTGCATAAATACCAGTAGCCTATAGTGACGTACTGTACAATGTCGTATCAACATCATTTTCCCAATGTGTAGTGAGCCAGGGTCCATACTACGTTCTGTCCTTTCCAATGCCCTAATTTGTGTACACGATATACTGATTCACGACCCCGGGAGTTGATTGAAACGCACAATTTATTCGATGGGCACTTTACTCTCAAAAAAAAGGATTTGTGAATGAAGATGAAGCAACGCAACTGGCGGATATAGTACGTCCGTATTTTCATTCATACTACACATTCATTCATACAATATAGAACAGACTTTTTTAATGGTCAAAAGGTAAGTGTCAAACCAATGTACCTTCTATACAGTATGAGATTTTGGATTTTGATTTTGACTAGAGTTTTTATGATAAAATATTACTCCAGTAAAAGTATATATTTTTTTGACCTGGGTAAGTACCAAAGCATCATATGAAAAATGTTAAGTTCTTATTTTGAACTGGAGAAATGTGTCGAGTTGCTGTCTTCGCCCTGAGTGGATCAATGAATCGGTGAGTGCTGCAAAAAGGAAGTGGACAACACAGAGTGAGCTTCGATTTCTTTACTTCATATTAAGGAAGAATTATGTGGTTTTCTAGAAATTTATTGAATAAAATGTCAAATATTAAATAGTGGGGTAAAATTTTTCCAACATAATGAAAATAATCTGATACTTAAAAATCTACAAAGTAAATATACTTTGTTGCTGTCTAGTATAAATATATTTTTAATATATATTATTATATTATTATAATATATATATAATTTTTTTTATATATATATATATATACCAGTGCGTTGATATGTGGTTTATAGGGTGTTTTGCTAATCTTTATGATATTCTTATCTCTAGATATCATCTTGCTCATCCTTCAATGTAGGTCTATCAGTCGTTTTATCATCCAACAGGTGAACATATTGTATTGTATGATGCAGGATGAGTTATGAACTGAATTATAATATTTTTTGTGTTAGAAGTTTGGTCATGACACTAACCCCAAGTAATGGTGATGATTGGCATAGCAAGCACAATTAATAATGTATATTACTAACCTAGTAGTAGGTAAGTGTGCAAAAAATATATTTAAAATGGACAAATTTGAGCATTCATAAGTTCGGGTAAGGCAGTCGCATGGAGTAAACAGAAACATGTAGCTACAAAGCAAGCGGATTATGGATTCTCTCAGAATATTTTTTTTTTTTTTTGTCCTCATAAAAGTCACACAAACCCCACTGGCCTTGATAAAAAAGTTTTTGAAGAATTGAAGGAGCTCTGATTTCTGAAAAAGAAATGAGGGGAGCACATTTTGATGGATAACTCCAATATGCACTAAACATCCAGGGATCAAATGTGCAGATGAAAACACCAGCAAAAAAGAGAGAAATGTCTTTGGCATAGCCTAGAGGGGAGAGTAAAAACAGAGGGTCAAATTTATTCATTTGTGTGTTTTTGTAGCTTGTGAGAGAGAGGAAAAAAAAAACAAGTGAGCTAGAGAAGAGGCAACGGATTAGACACACGCACACACACACACCATGTGTGATTATAAATCAAGTGTGTGTCAGGGTGCTCTCTATGATTCTGATGCAGCAGCAAAAATGCGGCTCCCGCTGCTCATCTCTGACGGGAAGTTTGCTCCGAGTGATCTGGAATGTTGAGAGGAATTAACATTGAAATGATTCTGCTGACAGTTTCACACTATCTACCGCACATTCCCTCACAAACAGGCTGTGTGAATCCTAATGACATGCCAAGCAAACCTCTCAAATACCCTCTGGATACGCTCTGAAGTCACATGAATGCATAAGCAGGAGGAGCTCGCATGAACCCGCATTAGATGACCACATATAGCTATGTGTGTATGTGTGTTTGTAAGCTCACCAAAACGCAGCAGGCAGAAATAAAACATATAGGCACTAGCAAACACAAGTGCACACAGGAAACGTTCAACATCGAATTTTACTTAAAGAAATGGAAAAAGTCAAAAGTCCATTGTATATTGAGGAATGTTGTATAATACATTGTATATCCAGTATCTTGTATAACATGTTACTGTTTGCAAGACTGAGGCTATGTTTGGAACAACACTACATAATGTGCAGTATTCAACAGAGCACATTTTAGGGAATAATGTATCCCATAATTCAATGCACTCAACTAGAACTGTTATTAAAAGAATTTAAATTAAAGTCTTTTTTAATGAGATTTTAAGATGAAAATCATATTTATTTACTTTTTATTTTCATTTCGAGGGCTCTCCACGCTGCCAGGGAAATTAGAGGACTTGACACCTCTTTCCCCTGCTTACGAACAGCTGGTGGAAGATGTTACTCGTGACGTTGCCAAACTCATTATCGACTGGCCGGCCAAGAAGCAGGAAGCACGACTTAAGAGTAAATTGGATGAGCGCTTCCTGCATAGCAAAGCTCACCTCCATGTTGGGGCCTGCCTTTCTTTCCCGACCTCCACACCGAGTTGTCGAGGTCCTAGAATAAGCCATTCCCGTCACATATACCAAGCCCCACAATCTGAAATTACACCTCGATCTTGGGGATGAAAGAGCACGGCTATGCGGCGATGCCCAGGGTTGAAGAGATTGAAGAGTTGATCTCTCCCTTGAGGCTGCTTCGTCCCTTAAGACCCCGACCCTGGCCACTAAACCCTGTAGAACTACATCATCTCTGGTGGGCAAGGCTTACATGGCAGCAGGTCAGGCTAGTGCATGACTTCACACTATGGCCATCCTTCAGGTGTACCAAACAAAAAAAAGGGGGAGAGTAAAAAAGCAGGGAGTAGCCCCAGCCATCAGCCTTCAGCTCCTTGCATAGAAAGCAACATCGTCCTTGCCCAAATAAGGCATTTAGGGCTAAGACTGAACTCCAAGAAGATTATGCTTTCTCCAGTTCAGAGCACAACTTTTCTTAGAGTAGTTTGGGACTTAGTTGCTATGCAGACATGACTGGAAATTTGCAGGAGATTTGCAGGCCCTGTCAGTTGCCTCCTCCTGCCTAGAGTTTGCCCCAGGCAAGGTCAAAGCAATCTTACACCCCAAGACCAGGGTACGTGCCTAAAGTACCTATGCATATTGCATGTTCTACGAATTTGCAGGCGATTTATCCTCCTCCTTTAGTGTCGGTGGACCAAGAGAAGCTCAATCTGCTTTGCCCTGTTAGGACCCATGAGACTTATGTCCATTTGACTGACCGGTGACGCAAGATCGACCAGCTGCTGGTTTGCTTCAGTTTACCCACATTCCCCAGCTACCAAGCACACTATCTTAAATGGAGAAAAATCAATTATAACTTCGGCAAACTATGGAGTGCCGCAGGGATCTGTGTTAGGCCCTTTATTATTCTCAATATATATGCTGCCACTTGGTAATATTCTAAGGAAACATGGAATTAGTTTCCATTGTTATGCTGATGACACTCAAATATATATTTCATCACGGCCAGATGAATACGCAAAATTATCCAAATTGACAGATTGTGTTAAAGATATAAAAGATTGGATGACGCATAATTTTCTTTTATTAAATCCAGACAAGACAGAGGTAATACTCATCGGTTCTAAAAACCGTCCACAAAACCTTTCACAGCACGACTTTAACATAGTAGGATGCCCTGTTACTTTATCCGCTACAGACCTGGGTGTTACATTAGACTGCAACCTGTCTTTTGAAAAGCATATTTCATATGTTACAAAAACTGCCTTTTTCCACCTTAGAAACATTGCTAAGCTACGTAATATGCTATCAGTCTCTGATGCAGAAAAGTTAGTTCATGCATTCATGACCTCGAGACTAGATTACTGAAATGCTTTATTAGCGGGTTGCCCTGCATCTTCAATAAACAAGCTACAGTTAGTCCAAAATGCAACCGCTAGAGTTCTTACTAGATCAAGAAAATATGATCATATAACACCGATTTTATCATCACTTCATTGGTTACCTATAAAGTTCCGTATTAAATACAAGGTATTGCTTTTGACTTATAAAGCTCTAAATGGTTTAGCTCCAGTCTATTTAACGGATCTTCTATCGCCTTACAATCCATCGCGCTCTTTAAGATCACTAAATTCGAGGCTTCTGGTCATTCCTAGGATATCCAGATCCACCAAAGGAGGCAGAGCATTTTCACATTTAGCTCCGAAGCTCTGGAATAGCCTTCCTGATATTGTTCGTAGCTCAGACTCGCTCTCCCAGTTTAAAACTAGACTGAAGACGCATCTATTTAGCCAGGCATTCATATACATTTTTTATCTTACAGTTACTGTAAAAATTCGGCCTCTAGTTCATAAACACCAGAGGAGAACTGGCCCCCGACTGAAGCAGCTTTGATACAATCTGTATTGTGAAAAGCGCTATATAAATATATTTGACTTGACTTGACTTGACTATCAGTAAATGGATTGTCAAGGCTATCTCCATAGCTTAAGAAGCTATAAGTATGCTAGGAGTATACTAGGAGTATGACAGCTTCTAAAGTGTTACTGTCAGGAGTCTCTCTCCAAGAAGTATGTGATGCTGCAGGTCGGTCTTCCTGGTACACATTTATCAGGTTTAATAGCCTGGACTATGCACCAGGGTCACAAGTGCTCTTGTCCTAAGCTGTGCTCCTTGTGACTTCACACTATGACAGGCATTTGTCAGTATGACGCAGTGGGTATTTCATTACCCAGTCAGTCTCGACGTCAGACACAGTGTAGAGTTCCCTCGAAAGGTGGATAGAATAGTAGATAGAATACAATAGACTGTGCAGTATTTAGTCAATAGTGAGATACTATTCCATTCTAAGCAAATTTGAGACTCTACATATTTATGTTTTATATGTCCTTTATGTTTTTATCTGTGATGGTGAAACTCTTGCAGTACAACTCAGTGCTTTAAAGCCTTTGATTTTTTGGGGAATTAATTTCCTTACATTGCACATGCAGACCAATCAAATTGCTGAATAATAACAGAACTTTGTAAAAAAAAATATATATATATATATATAGCAACCACAAGAGTTTTACCCCCAGTTTGACATCATAAACTCAATAAAATCAATTCTTCATATTTGTGACCTCTCTACCTTTCTCACTTTAATTTCTCCAAATCTATATGTTCCTTTCCCCTCTAAAGGTTTTACAATCGCTGATCAGGGAAAGTGTTTTGATGGGTCAGCTTCTGTTGATTTTTGCTGATTCAATATCTCTGGTTCACAGTCGGCTTGCTTTGGGAGTTCAATTTCCCACATTTTCCTTCCCTTCCTTAATGTAAGGCCAGTCATTAATTGAGAATGAAGTGCCACTTTACACTACGGTGTAATTATGCCTGATTGGAAAAGAAACAGATCAGGCATGTTGCCTATTAGCTAACCTGAGAAAATTAAACAACACCAATTAATAGGCCACAAAACAGATTGGGTTGCAACTTGCACTACAGGATATTGCATTATTCCCAGCTGTGTGATTATATGGACTAATGTATAAGCGTCTAATGTTTTTGAAACATATGGATAGTATTATGAGAGCATATGTGCCTAATTGCTTTAAATAAAAACTTAAAGGGTCATTGCTGCTAAAAGTACATTTGTTCAAAACTACATTTTTGTTTGTATGTAAGATATTGACAAGTTTCAAAGATGGAAAACATACATTTTTTACCACAATGTAATTTTTATTGTTTTATTTTACTTTATTATATTTTTGGTTGTTTTCGCTAATCAAACTGTTTAGAACAAACCATGTTTTGTAGGACTATTTTATAAATATATAATATAATATAATATAATATAATATAATATAATATAATATAATATAATATAATATAATATAATATAATATAATATAATATAATCAGTTCCAGGATGACATCATTCTCCAGGAATGTATATCATTTTGTTGGGAAAACAACAGCAACATCCACAAGCAAGTATCAGTAAAGGTTTTGAAAATTCTTTGATGTGTTGTGGTATTATTTGGTCTGTCTCATTTTAAAATAATTAATCTTTGATAAATTACAGAAAATGTATGATCATAAAAAAAAAATCAACTGTTAAATAATTACATACAAATTCTCAGTTACTAACTTCAGCTCTTTATTTGCATCCTGTTATAGGTTTCATTCTGTTAATTTGACTTTACACTCTTGAAATTAAAGGTTTTTTATTGGCATTGATGGTTCCACTAAGAAACTTTAACACCATTGACCCTTCAGATGTTTATTTGGGTTATTAAAATGTTATTCACACTAAGAAAAAAAGTTATTTTAGGAACTGTTCGCTGAAAGGTTCTTTGAGGAACCAAAATATGGTTCTGCATCGCTGCGAAAATCCTCTTTTGAAAACTTTATTTTGAATAATGTATGGAAATAATCAATTCATAATTAAATTTTTGGGCCCTATTTTAACGATCTAAGTGCATGGTGCGCACGGCACAAGTGCTCTTAGGGCGTGTCTGAATCTACTTTTGCTAGTTTAACGACGGGAAAAATGGTTGGCACACCCGGCGCATGGTCTAAAAGGGTTATCCCTATTCTCTTAATGAGTAATGGGTGTGTTTTGTGTTTTGGGCTTTATGTGCAATAAACCAATCAGAGTCTTATCTCCCATTGCCTTTAAAGCCAGTCGCGCCATGGCGGATTCACTATTTACATGGCAGAATTTAATACTGGAAAGACTGAATGCTTCTCCAGAGAGCAAACGGATCTGCTCGTGCGCGAGGTTAAAGTGCAAGCACACTATCTACGGGACAAGCCGGATTCCACCATATATTTATGTACACATAATAATCTTTAAAAATTTTAATCCTTTTATTTTAAATATTTAGCTACTTTGTGTAGGCTAGTAACGCTTATTTCACGCAGCCGTTATTTTGAAATCGAAAGCGAGGCTCCAGTGGGAAGAAAACCGGAAGTGTCGCCTTTAATCATAGGAGAGTCGCGAATGCGATGGCGTATTGTTGTGTTTAATGTAGAAATTAGTTATTTTAAAAATGTACATACATTTCTTTCATAGTTTAGACTATATACAGTGAAATTCATTTATATATTTTTTTTTTTTTTTAGAAAGTAAAAAAATAAGCAGGAACAAACTATATCTACATATCCTATATTGGATATTAACATCCAATAGTGTACATCGTGGCAGCAGCTTCAGGTTTTTAGTCCAAGGCATTGTTGTTTATCTTTACTTCCGGGGTTCTTCCCACCGCAGCCTCGCTTTCGATTTCAAAATAACGGCTGCGTGAAATAAGCGTATAGGCTACTGCTGCGTGTCCGTGTGTGTAATAAGATAGGCGCACATTATAACACACTTTTTATTTTCTTTATTTTAACTTATACTACACTTTAATTACGCACATTAATTACTAAAGCATGTTATACCTGTTAGAAGAAATACATCCTCAAATTTCAACACAAGAATATTCATTTAGATTGCAGAAGGTACTACATTACAGGAATTCAAACTAAAAGAATACTTTAGAATACTCTAATTTAGCTTCTTTAATGGTCAGGAAGTACCTCTTTTTATGTTGTTAACTTTGCTGTTTTATTTCAGACAATGTCAAATCTTCATGCTCCGCAAAGCCCGCTTTGATTGCGAAAATGGTTGTCATATTTCTGAGAAGCAGAGAGGTGGACACATTATGATAGGTTGTGTGGTGATGGGCCCTCCAGGCCGGCAGAGGGGAAAGATCGCTCTGCTTGACTAAACAGCAGATTTATAGCGCATCCTTTGAAAGAGCCCGGTGCAGGTGAACAGAGGCCGTTCCAGTGCAGCTCCTCCATTAGAGTCCGTCTCACACCTAATGAAGTGCAGTAGGTTGCTATCATACAGATTCAGCACTTTGTGTTAAACAGCCACAATGAAACTGATACACTACTGACATTGACTTGCACTGTAGTTTGTTTAAAGTTGCACTCTTTATCTTGTATCTTAAGAGGATGAGCTATAATATCAATTGTATATGTGTTATAATATTGTCGATGCTTTGTTAGTGCAATTTAGTAATACTAATGTCTCATACACTGTAAAAAAATATATTTTCATGACTTATCAATATTTTTGTCAAATCAACTTGGATTCACTAATATTTCTGATGATTTAACTAGTCTCTTTCTTTGTATTAACTCACATTTTTTAGTTCCAATTAACCAGTTTACTTACTTTATTAAGTGAAACCAACAATAATTTTTACAGTGTACACAGTAAGCATGAATGGTACATTTGGCATATATTGTAGCACATCATGTTTCAGAAACAGAAAGTTGAAAGAAAAGGAAGAGTGTTTGACTGAGACAGTAGGGGCCAAATATTTGTTGTAATGACCATACAAATTTGATTAAATTATCAAAATATGAGGAAATGCAGTATATACAGTATTTTTTGTGTGCGTGCGTGCGTGCGTGCGTGCGTGCGTGTGTGTGTGTGTGTGTGTGTGTGTTCATGTTTATATTACATTGTGGGGACCAAATGTCCCCACAAGTATAGTAAAACCTGAAATCACCTACATTGTGGGGACCAGCCAGCGGTCCCCACAGCAGAAAGTTGTGTGTGATGGGTAGGTTTAGGGATAGGGGGAGTGTAAGGGGACAGAATATACAGTTTGTACAGTATAAAAACCATTACGCCTATGGAGAGTCCCCACAAAGATGTGTGCGCCTGTTTGTGTGTGTGTGTGTGTGTGTGTGTGTGTGTGTGTGTGTGTGTGTGTGTGTGTGTGTGTGTGTGTGTGTGTGTGTGTGTGTGTGTGTGTGTGTGTGTGTGTGTGTGTGTGTGTGTGTGTGTGTGTGTGTGTGTAATGTTATCACCTGCAGAACAGTATATGAGAACATCGAACCTATTGCCTGCAGTATGTGTGATTTACTGTTCTGTAGAGGCTGTTGGTTTCTACTGCAGGAGATGACGCATACTTCTTTATGTGAATGTGGGAATGGATATTGCAAAGCCAAAAAATAAAAAAGTGTTATACCGTATGTTTGTCTGTTATGCATAAGATTTATAATTTGCATTTCAAATGTTACTTCTGTGTGTGATTAATTTACATTTTAAAAATAAGTGTAATCTTATTTCAAATTAATTATGTCAGGAAATCAAGAGAGATCACGATTGCTCAAACATTTCATAAGCATTAATACCATATCGAATTATTGATTTAGATTATTATGGTTGATATATTATGGAGATTTTTGTAGTCCTAAAAGGGATTGTTACACAATATTTATTATTATTAATATATTATTATTATTATTATTATTATTATTATTATTATTTTGGATTTTAAGTACAAATATTCTGGTACCGATTAAAGACAACTACACTGCCATTTAAAAGTTTTGGGTCAAACGATTTTTTTTGTGTGTGTTAATTTTTCTGTTTTGTGAGTGAGTGAGTGCGTGTGTGTTTAATATTTTTATTCAACTAGTACACATTAAATTGACCAAAAGTCACAGTAAAGACTTTTATAATGTTTTAAAAACATTTCTGTTTCAAGTAAATGCTGTTCTTTTGAACGTTCTATTCCTCAAAAAAAATCTATCATGAGTTACACACACACACACAAAAATGTTATGCAGCACAGCTGTTTACAGCATTGATAATGAGAAGAAATGTAATCTGAGCATCAAATCAGCATAGAATGATTTCTGAAGGACCATGTGACTTAAGACTGGAGTAATGATGCTGAAAATTACATTTTGTTTTATTAAAATAACATTTTACAATATATACAAATTGTAACAATATTTCACAATTATCACTGTATTTTTATAGTGAATACTGCCAGTCAAAAGTTTGGACACTCTTGTACTGAATTTGTTTCTCATCACCTTTAAAACATTTTGATCTAAAGTCTTGTGCTTAAATATGCACTTGTGTCTAAATTACAAACGTAAACTTTTAATAAAACCTTTTTCCCTTTTTCAGTCTTGCTTTTCCACTTGCTCTCATGTCACTAGTCTATAGCTTCTAATAGGTGGAAAAAACATTGTGTGCCTCCACATCTTTTCTCTAAAGTGCTCTACAATTTTCAGTGTGGATTGAGAGCTACCGGTGGACCTGGAAATAAACTAAGTGTAATTTTCTGTTTCTCTTTGAAAGTATATGTGCCAGCTCGTCCAGCTTCTCTATTTCTCTACTCACCGATACGAGCAGATCCATTACTGCAATATTGTTTATCAGTTGAGCTCTGTCCACACTGCAGATGCCCAGGCAGCACTACACTCTGTGATTTTGCCAAGTAAGACATGTTCCTGGATCAACATATTTTGTTGATCCTGGAACAACATTCCTGTCCCAAAATTTAGTCCTTACCCCATCCCTACCCCTAAACCTAACCCTACCCATAACTTTTCCCTAAAATCAGAGGGAAATAATAGGTGAATAACACTGATGTTGAAGCACCTTACCCTGGTTCTAAGCTTAAACTTGACATAAACTGTAAACTTGTCCCTCAAATCTAATTGGTTGATCTGAACGTTGTTCAGATCATGTGGTACTTGGTGAAATCACGTTCACCCGACTCAGAGACACTGAAATACAGCCTACGAGTAACTCAAGAGTTACAAGGACTTTTAGGACGTTCTCTAAATGCCATGAAATATAGCAAGAAATTAATTTTTGGAGCACAAATTCAACAACCGCCCCGTTCTGCAGCTTCACGCTCCACCACAAGGTAATTAGGCCTTTCCCGAGACGCTTCTCATCCAGGCTGTAGTTATTTCACGCCTAGGTTACTGTAACTTCCACCTCGGTCCACCTGGAACAACATATTCCATATTTCGCCTCAAACACATCCAAACACTGCTTGACTTTTCTTGACCTCCTGAATTCCCTCATGCACATCAGCTTGGGTCTCTACAGTGGCTGCCAATTACTGAATACAATTCAAGACACACTCATTCTTGGCTTACAGTGCTGGACTTCTACTTCCCTCATCAAACCACACTCGCCCCTGCCAGGCTGCTACGATCGGCCACTATCAGTTGCCAAGCTCCTCAATTCTCTACATGAAGCATTCCCACTTATCCAGATCCAGGTTTTTCATCCTTGTTATTATACTGATTATTTGAACCACATAATTGTGTAATAAAATATTTTTATTCCAATATTGCATGTTGCTTTCATTTCAAGTGTTACTTATAAGGAGATAAATATTTCATATAATATTTTTTTCACATACTATGGCTGTAGTTATTGAAGTACACTATCCCCTGGTTTCACAGAAAAAGGCTTAAGCCTGCAGACTAAAATGCATGTTTGAGTTGTTTTGAAAGCAATAAAATATGTCAGTGCCATTGTTTTGTCTCAAGATGCACACCAGTAATGTGTTTTTTTTTTTTTCTAAGGCACGTTTAAAAATTCCCTAATTGAACTAAGGCCTAATCCTGGCTTAATTTAAGCCCAGTCTGTGAAACCAGGCCTAAATGTATAAATGGCCTAATTTTTAACCTGTACTGTTATGTGCTTGGCCCTGTTTTGATGCTTGGTAGATTTGTTGTAGATGGTGTTGGTGTATCAAAAATAAACAAACATTACACTTTAATAGATTACTAAAAGATGAAGCCATAGATGATTGAATATAAAATCAAGTCACTGAGCCAATGTGTAGTTGCATTAGAGAGCCAGCAGATGGCAGCAGAAGTTAAGTCGTGACTCTTCAGTCTCCAGTGTGACAGTCATCATCAACATCATCATCATCATCATCATCATCACTCAGTGGATAGACAGGAGTCCCATCTGTCAGGAAGATCAATGGTTTAAGTTGAAGTTCAAAGCTCTAAATTAATATTAAAAAGATTAAAGTAAATTAAAAAAATCAACATGATTCATATTTTTACCTGCAGCTGCATGGATGTCTCTGTATATTGTAACCATTATGAGAAATGGGTCAGTGAGATTTTAATAAATAAAGAATTGGAGAGATATTTTTGAATAATATTTTTATTTAATAATTTAATTATTTCTTCAGAAAAACAATCAGTGAAGCAGTTTGATTTTAATATATATAGGCTCCAATGTATAGGTTTCTACCTAAGTACCGACATTTCAGAATGGGCTGAGGCTGGGATTTAGTGAGTTTGAAGTGAAAGTATTTGATGAACATATACTATGTGCGGAGAACATTCACTCAATATTATTTTCTAATTTTTGAAAGGTGGCTTTTAGAGGCTTTTGTTTCAGAGGTCTTCATATATATATATATATATATATATATATATATATATATATATATATATATAAATCAAACTGATATATATATATATATATGTATATATATATATATATATATATATATATATATATTAAAAATATATATTACTTACAAGACTTTTGTCTGCTAAAATCAAAGTCGTTTTGATGTAACCAATATGTAGGGACCCATTTTATAGTCATGGACAAGAAAACCATATAACAGGATGTGATATCACTGAGAGGACCCCTGTAGACCCAAGGTCAAATGTAAATATTTATATTTATTTATCATTAATAATTTAAATTAATAAAGATGTCACACACTTGTGTTGAAAGTTTGAAACCACTCATGGAAATGCCTCTATTTAGAATTTTGGAACTGGCATTTTTATTGTATTTTATATTACAAATTATGTTCTTTTATAGTTTATCACAGTGTAGCAAAGTGAGAATTCAAAAGTTGAGTTTTAAAAAAATGTATTTGAATTCAGAATGTCTTAGTATTTGTTGCCCCTTTTGTTGTAGAATTTGACCTTTTGCACAGATAAATTAACATTTACAGTGTCACAAGTTTGCTTGTTTGAGATGAGTCACCTAGTGATTGTTCAAAATCCTAAAACCTCTTGTTTTTGTCCCCCAATATCCAATTCGGTTTTTAAAATCCATTTATTTTCAGTGTCCTCACAAACCCTTTCTGGACCCCACTAAGTCATCTTTGCAGATATGGATTTCCATGCTTTCAACTCAATATGTATTTTTATGCCGTGATCTAATGCAGGTACTGCACGTATGACAATTTTTTAATGACAAAAGCGTGAATGAAAGACTTGAATTATGAAGGAGGAATCTCACAATCATCACATGAGCTATGTATTACTCAGGCCGATGCGTTCAAAAAAAGAAAAAGAAAACACATCAGATAAGGCATTTTAGATTGATACAAATAGTCGCGCGCGCTGAATTAATGTGTTACTATTTTTAGAACGCCAGTGTTTCCAGGGGAAACCTAATGACGCAATGACGTCAATGCAGGTCAATAGCTGACTGGAGGAATTGAGCGCTTCCGTTAGATTTTGCAGTATCTTCTGAAACATAGAGGGATTTTTCATACATTATACACGTCGACATCATAAAGCTTAAACGCATAATGCACAGCATCGTCACCACGCCTGTAGTAATGCACGCGCCAAGGAGTGTGAGTGTATGTGTGTTTTTTTCTTCTTCTACTGGACTGTGATGTGGAGTAATGGTGTCTATAGGAGGAAGATCAGGCAGCTTTTTCTTTTTCTCCACCTGAAAACTCACATACTGCTCATGCAGTGACTGATGGGACTCATTGGGTGAGATTTTCTCTGTTCTGATGGAAAGCCATCAATGCATCCCCGAAGAACATCATGTGTTAGAACAACCAGAAAGCGTCAACGATCGGGGGAAAAAAGGTATTCTAATTTTGCATAAATAATAATTAGGGTTGATTCTCCAAGGTTTGGGGTCATTTTTGTTCTTTCATAGTAGTGTAATCCCATATTCATATTCATAAGGTAAGCTTTCTCAATGTAATGCATAACAGAATATGAGTTAGTTGCTCAAACTGGACTATGAGTGCACGTGATGCGAATGATGAGAACACAGGCAGGTATACAAACGTGTATAGTGATATATAAGAATATGATGTCTGTGCAAGTTTCTTTTGTACATTGCATTAAGCATGCATGCATGATAAAAAAAAATGCACATTTGAGTCATCTACTGCTTAATAATATTGTACTCGTACTATAAGTATAGCCTAATAATCATCTGACCCTGATGGAGCAGCCAACAGATGCTTGTGCACGCTCGAGACATTTTGTTTGGGAAAATTGTGCACTATTGCGAACAGATCGTATGAATGGCTTTACATACGTGTTGGAGGCGTGTAATACTATTTGTTGCTGTCATTCAGATGTGGGTGCTGGAAAACAGGGGTTTTGCATTATTTTCCTGGTTCGTTCTCATATGTAGGGCGTTACCGACGGGTTCAGCACCACGGACAGTTCCCTGACACTCCGGGCACACGCGCACATACAAACACTTCATCAGTCACACACGCCGAGACAGGGTGAGTAATTCTCATGATATAACATGACATTGTTCATTTAAATAATAATGAAAAGATATTGCTTTGATTTGCCTGTTTATGTGCATACTATACTATTGACTAAAGGCAAAGTCAAACAGTCAAGCACTGCTTCCCAATAATTCAAAACACAAACAGACTTGAGATGAATATTTATATAATTAACTTTTGTAATCTTGGAGGAATAACGTAAATGCAAAGTATATATTGAAATAATGTCATAACATGATTGTAAAAAGAGGGAAGAGAGAGAATATGCACAAACACACTTTACTGAGAACATCTAGTCATTGATGCAAATGGACAAAATTATTTTAAACATCAATTCGCAGCCTCGCCTACTATGTAACTATTAAGGCCTAATCTAGTAGTATATCTCAGCAGAACTAAAATCACACACCTCTCTTAGTGTACACCACTACTGTCAAATCAGCTAACAACCTGTTTTAATTTCGTCTTTATTAGGTATTTAAAAAATCTAATTTTTAAAGAAAATATGTTTCAAACAGAGAACATACTGTATCTTTGGATGCTCTGTAATCATACAGGTCAACAAGTGCACCTTTCACATACACTACTGAATTTACATCACCATTTACTGCATCGTATATGAAATAAATGATGTAAATTAATCTTCTCTTTTTCCTCACTCTCTGTGTCTGTATATTTGATCTAAAATCAAATCACGGCTGTTGATACAGTATGGCTTGGAAAGCCAGATCTGTCTCAGTGTTAACTATAGTGTAACTCATAGATGTCTTAAATGAGTATATCTGAGCTTCTGTTAGTTATTCCCAAGGGTCATTACTATTTGGAGACTCAGTTTTGAATTTGGAAGCTTCCCGAATAGAAATTTGAATGCTGGAAAACAGAGATAGTGTGCTGTTATTCCTTCAATACAGTCGGTGATCAGGTACAAATCTTGTGAAACCCTGATTAATTTTGGTAAATATTTTGTCAATAGTTTGGAAAAGCCCCTCGTTCATGGTGTGTTCTGTGTTTAAATGGTAAATAGCCTAAATACTGTTTCAATTTTAAGATGTTTAGAATCACAACGGCCTGTTGTTATTAATATACTTACAATACAGATTAGGTTTTTGCACCTCCTTCATAAATACCTCTAAGATCTAGTAAGAATTTTGTCCATTTTTTCTTTTTTTCTAGTGTGGTGTTAAACCATGTTCTTGATTAACAAAGTCCATCCACTTATTTTCTCTCTATTACACACCAACACTGCATATTCTTCCACTGACATAGACCTGCTTAGATTGGTGGCTGTATACTAATTCCAAAGATTTGTCAAAAAATATAAAATGTCAGTATTTTAATACAAACAGTGAAGTTAAAAGATAGCACCTGTCAATGTAAAAACAATTTTTTTTTGTTTTATAACTTATGAATCTTGCAGTAGTCACTTTTGCAAGTATGACATTGTGTAAATATATGAGATTCATTCGTTTTGACTGGGTGCTCATGGCTGGGTTTTATTCTAGGATTGTAATGTATGCGTTATTGGTGTATTCTAGTGTATGTTATAGAGAGTGAAAACATTACTGACCAGGGTTGTGCTTAATGTTTTTCAGATGAACTGAAGACTACTTACTCATCTGTTGCCTGCTTTCTTCCCTCTCTTCCTCTTCCTCCCTGACTCTCTCACTTGTCCTTCACGGGTCTTTTTGCGGTCTGGGCTTGCTGTTCCATAAGTCACTAGTCAGGAAGCCCTTACCCCAAAAAGTATCTGTGGGGGGTCCTGACAGCTGAGGATGGGATTTCATGCCTTTTTTCTCTCAGGACTGAGGGTTTGCTCTTTCTTTCACCCGTCTTTGTCTCTACTCTGGACATTTAAATACATAATACAAACTTAATTTGATAAACGATAATGTTATGGCTTCTGAATTTGCTATAATTAAGGATAAAGGACAAAGTTAACTTCTTAAGATGATTTTCTGGCTCCAAAAATATCCTGAATGCGACTAACAGCTGAATACTGCGAATGCAAAAAAAAGATAATTTAAGATTTAGACACCTAAAAATGTTTTACTGCTTTAAATTCTAGAGTAAATGTAGTTAGCTGCTCAATACGTGTGAAATAGTGATGAAATCTATTTGTTTGTTTATAATATGAGACACATGTGTGTATATTTATGTGATTGTACATCTCAAGCATCAAAAAACTAACTGTTGCCTTGACTGGTTTGGAACAAGACTCTGTATGTCATGATAAAATCAGCCGCATGGTGGTGCTGTTGTCCTTGGTCTGTAGTAAAAACATGTCCCTTATTTTGGATAATATACCACATTGTGTCATGCAGCTTTTTGAAACACAGTACTAGTGTTTCTGTGTGTATGCTATTAAAAATTAAAAAAAATCTTCATTCAGTAGAAAGCTTATGCTTCAAACTCTGTTGTCTGAATTGTAATCATGCTTATTTTGTATTTTATTATTTTAGTTGTTAAATAATTTGACTAAAATCACATTTGTAAAAGAGGTAAAGAAGTTATGAAATTAAACTGGTCAGAACTGTCTAGTTTTTATATGTATTTTTGTTATTGGGTCAACATTGCACAAGAGTTTAATTTCCAGTAAGCCGGTTTAAGCATATGAATACATGCAGAGAACTGGCACATACTCAACATGTGTTTAACATTAGCTACTTCTGATTTTGTCAAATCCATATGGTTTTTCAATTATTGGGTTAACAGGGTCAAAATGATACAAAACTAATTGTGCATTTTACTACTTGCGAAGCACATGCATGATGTACTATTTCAAATTTGGTAATAACGTTTATGACATTTTTAAAGAAAAATTATAAACATTCTGAGTGATGTTAGTGATTATGAAAGGCTTGTATGGCTCAACTGGAATAATATGTGTGGTTACTGGAACCCTCAGCCCTGCACATCTACATAACACTGACTAAGACTTCATTTATTGGGGTCCACTGTCATTCAGTGGCCTAGATATAAAAACAACATTAAAGCTGATGTAGTCCCAAGGGGTCAGGGTTTGGTTAGGTAGCATGACTCTGTTGACCCCTGCCAATAAATGGTGTAGCCTAACTACTACACAGAATAAAAATAAGTATTTGCTATTGGCTGTTCAAATGCAGAGTTTTTTGCAGTGTAGAGAAACCAGAGCCGGCGCCAGGTCACATAAGGGTATGATATATGATATAAATGTCCAATCATTCATTCAAATGGACAATATTTACAAGGTTATAGTAAATGCCTAGTGAGCAGACTGACTTACTGTATGAGCTTCTCCCAATATCTCGCTTGAACAGTACAAAATTATTTTTTGAAAAAAATGACTGTAACTCACCAAAAGTGTTTCCATCAAATTTTAATTTCTCCGACCTACATATGTGCATTTTAAGACTTTTGAAGGCCCACTTTTTTTTAATAAGAAATAGCTTTAAAACCATGTCAGTAGGCAGTAGATTATATGTCAATACCTGCTCTTTCCTCATCTCCATCACTCTTTCTTTTTCCTCTCAGTCTCATTTTCTTACCCCGTCTCTTCCCCTCCTGAAGCTGAGCTTTGACTGATAATCTTTTCTAGGGGTGTATCGATACCCTCATGTCAGGATTCGATACATATCACGATACTGAACTCACCATACGATATTATTGCGATACTCAAAGACATATGGTAAAAGGTTAAAAAAAATGTATTGTTGATTAAAATTTGGAAATGAAAAGGCTTGGACAGTGAAGGTAACCCAATGCACAGGACAATGTTGACACCAGAATAAAAATATTCATGATTCTGAAGCTGAAAATACATAATTATTTTAGACGAACATACTTGCACTCTGTCACTGGGTAGATGTATTTAAAATAATGTAGGCCTCATTTTACTGGTAACATAAGACATTTGGTATTATCAGGACCCACAAATATTCCCCCATTACATTATTATACATTATATTTAACATTATATTTAGTAGTTTAATGTGGTACTGATACTAAAACTGTGTAAACTAGAATTTTTTTCCTCACACAGTAATTTTTATTTTGGGTGAACTATACGCAATACACATTGTCACTGTCCAGGATACATACTGTATTGATGCATTTTTGTATTGCAATATATTGTGACACAATATATATTGTTACACCCCTAGTCTTTTCATTTTCGTCTGTGACAGTTAAGAAAGTAAACATAGGTCCGGTCAACTGATATTTATGTGTTCAGTTAATTTACTTAAGGCTACCAGGAAAGCTAACTAAGTTCATTAAATTCATTCACAATATGTACACATTCATTATTAATCCTCTGCCCAGTATGAGAGAAAAAAACCCCGGCTTCGACAAGGTTTCTTGTCCTCTCACATTGACAGTTACAAAAATGATTACATACATGAATGTTACATAAATTATATAGGCCTATTTTCAATTCAAAATGGCGAAATTAGTCAAACGTATATTAGTGTGCTTGATAATTTTTGTTGGTCGTTTAACATTTCTGTGTTAAAACACCTGTCAATTTTTAAATGTTTAGTTTAGCTACGTCTTATCTCGCACTTTATGACAAACAAATGATCTTGGGTGTTGTGCAATATCCTTGCAGCACTAAAGTCGAGTTAATACTATATTAGGCAATCATTTCATAACCTTTATCATATACACCTCGGAAAAAATACAGAGGTCCAGAAACTTGGTGACCTCATAGCTGGCTACGGCATGGTTGTAGTACGTATAGAGACCAGACTGACTTACTACAGATGAGATTTTGCATTATTCACCTGTAGTAAGTCACCAAAAACCCTTTAGGTGAATTACAGTTTGTTTGTTTTTTTTAAATAGTTGATTACTGTAAATACATGAAGGGAGGTATTAGCACAATTTCACCTGTACTAAGTCATCAATCTGGTCAGGAACATACTACAACCATTGGAACATGAAAAAACCCTTACAGTAATTTTTCTGAAAATAATTGTGTACTGTACATTCATGAAGGGAGTTATAGACAACATTTCACCTGTAGTAAGTCTTACCAATATGAACATTTTAATATTTCTGTTTTTATTTGTTAAAGTAATACAAATTCTAAGTTTAACGCATTTGGTGGAATTGGCAGACGTTCCCTAATGCCGGGGACACACTTAAGGACTAGATGAAACATTCTAAGACTGAACACACTTACACACTCAACGACTGGAGCAGATTTTAAACACCAACTGTGAACACCAACTGAACACAACTGTCTCTGACTCAGCGTGTTTGGGCATGATCAGTCCTAAGTATCAAATTACATTCATAATTGGCCTTAAAGTCGTTAAGTGTGTCCCAAGCTTTAGGCATCATGCACCGTCAAAGCATTCTCGTGTATAAATCTGCAGCTATAACGCAAGTTTCATCTAGATATACAATGGTTAGATACTTTTAAAACTAATGGTGCTATTGATATCTTTGTAAGACTGCAGGCTCTATAGAACAGTGCCAGTGGCAAGGGAAAACGTCTCCTGTTACTGTTGTAACCTTGGTTCCCAGAGAGACGGGAATGAGAAATAGGTTCAGCAGACGCTGTGAGGAACGCCTGCCTCAGATAACGTCAAATATTGTCGCTAAATATGCAAATCGCAAGCAAATACTGGCGAGTTTACCAGCAGTATAAAATGCGGTGTAGCGACAATTACCTCAGAATCACAACTGAACGCTTGACCAGCTGATCGAGCGGTGAGCATGGCGGCTTATGCAATGTTCCCATCTCTCAGGGAACCGAGGTTACAACAGTAACCGGAGACGCTCCCTTTTGAGAGCGCTCACTTCAACACTTCGTCAGCTGACGCTGCGGGAACTGTATACAATCCCGCCGTGAGAGCGGTGATAATCAGCCCGGAAAAGGCTAAAAGCTACACTGAATGCAGGGCAGACACAACAATAGTAAGCATGGTGGTGCCAGCAAACATAATAGGTGACACACAAAAGTATGTACATAGGCAAGCACAGTGTCAACAGCTATAGCAGTAACAAACTGTGCCAATATAGCAGTGTAATCAATAAACAATAGAAGAAAATGAAATGAGGTGCCAAGGACGGCACATCCAACCTGTAAAATCTGGCTAAAGTGTTCTGTGAAGACCAGACAGCAGCAAAGCATATCCCGTGCCTTTAGAACAGGCCCATTAAGAGGCAATAGCTCTCGTCGAATGAGCTCTGATGTTGAAAGGGCATTCCTGTCCCTGGCTCGCATAAGCTAAATCGATAGTGTCCACTATCCAGTGAGAAACCCTCTGCTTAGAGACTGCTCGTCCCTTAGTACAGCCACCATAGCACACCAAGAGCTGGTCGGACTGTCGAAAGATGGCCGAGCAGTCAATATAAATCCTCAAAGCCCTGTCAGGTCACACAGCGCTCTGGCGGCACGGAAGACAAAGTGGGCAGAAAAATGTCCTCCGCTTTGAAGGGGGTAGAAAGAGACTTAGACACATAACCCGGTCTCGGCCGGAGAATGACAGTGCAGTTACAAGGTCAGAAGGAAATACAATCAGTGCCTACCGAGAGCGCATGTAAATCTCTTATGCGCTTAGCCGCAGCAAGGGCAAGAAGCAGAGCAGTTTTGAGAGAGAGGTCTCCCTTATAGCGATGGATGCCAAGGGCTGGAACGGGAGTAGAGCGAGAGCCTTCAGTACCAGAGTTAGGTCCCACGGTGGCACTGAGGCAGGGCATGGGGGATGTAATCTCCTCGCCCCTCTGAGAAATCTGACCACCAGTGCATGCTTCCCGACCGATTGTCCATCAACCGGGGAACGAAACGAGGCAATAGCAGCCACATAAACTTTCAGTGTGGATGGTAGGCTCCCATTATGCACCAATTCACAAACACTCCCCATTTTAGAGCATAAAGATGCCTAGTAGCAGGCGCATGAGCGTGTCAAGTGAGCGTGTTAAGCACACGGAAAGGCAGGGCGCTTAGTCCCTCTAAGGCCCCTGAAGCGGCGACGCATGAAGGCTCCACAACTCTGGGCTAGGGTGCCATATCGTGCCGTTCGCTTGGGACAGCAGGTCTCTCCTGAGGGGAATCCGCCAAGGAGTCGCCGCCAGAATCTCTCTCAGGTCTGGAAACCATGGCTGATTCAACCATATCAGGGCAATGAGAATCACCTACACGCTCTCCTCCCTGATTTTGCATAACACCAGAGGCAAAATCTTTATACTAGAGGAAACGTAAAGTCTGGGTCCTGGACAGCGTGATGTCAGAGCGTCCCCCTCCAGCAGGGCGTGATACAGCGAGAAGAACACCGACAGTGTGTGTTCTCGCTCGTCGTGAACAGATCCACTTCCACCATCCCGAAGCAGTCCCAAATGATCAGTACCGAACCTGGATGAAGCCTTCATTCCCCGTGAGGAAGTCCGTTCCTCGAGAGCATGTCTGCTCTGCGGTTCAGGACACCAGGGATATGCGCCGGTCTAATGGAGAGTAGATGTCGATCCGCCCATAATAGGAGGCCTTCGGCCTGCTTGAAAAGGGCTCAGGAGAGTGCGCTGCCTTGGCGGTTTATGTATGAAACCACAGACATATTGTCGGTGCAAATCAGCACATGTTGATGCTCAAGCAGCAGGCAGAAAAACATCTAGGGCTAAAGACACCGCCTTCAGTTCCAAGCGGTTTATGTGCCACCTGATCTGTAACTATGACCACAGACCTGGCGCCTTTGCATGCAATTTGCATGTTTAGCGACAATTGGCCAGTTATTTTACTGGCATTATCCTAGGGAGGAGTTCCCCGTTGCGTCAGCTGGCGCAATGTTGAAATGACAGCTCTCGAAAGGGAGGGAAAGTGTCCAGCAAATATCAAACCTAAAACTAACTTTACCGCGTTCAACCATCACGTATCCATTTCACACATTTGTTATCGCTTTCGAATGCGTACTCGCTCTGCACTTTCAATTTCGCTTTCGCTCACATTTACTGGGGAGGGAAGGAGGTGAGGGGGCACTATAACTTGTTTAGGGGGGCATGGCTCAAGAATGCCCCCCCCTTGGCGCTGGCCCGGAGAGTAATGCAATATGTTTGTCGTTCTTACGATCAAAAAAATTAAAAAGTTTTAAAGGGGTGGTGTGAGGTCCAAAAAGTTAGTTTGTTGTCTGAGGGCAACACAATGCCATAGAGGGTTAATTCTCATTATATATCTCAAACCTCTAGGGAATCCCCCATTTAAAAAGAAAACGGCTAACAGAGGAGAGTCTAAAGGTAAATTTGAAGGCGACAGAGCTCGTAATAAAATGACAATCAACATTAATGTGTGTGTGTATATATATATAGATATGTGTGTATATATATATATATATATATATATATATATATATATATATATATATATATATATATATATATATATATATATATATATATATATAGTAACACCTTCAGCTTGTCAGCTTGAATCCTTTCCATCTAAACTGGTTATATCTCTTAAGTCTAGTAGTGAATGTTTTATGAGCAGTAGCATAACCATATTCATCCGCAGTCACACAGAGCAGAAGCCCAACCAAAACTGTTCTTCTGCAAAATGCATGCAGTTAAATTTAAAAGTTACTTACCTTTAATTAACTGAAAAATAAGACTAAAAACTTAATAATTGAATTATAAACCTCTTCCATGTACCAAAGATTACTTTAATCCCAATTGTTTGTCATGATTTAGTATAGTCACTTTGGATAGTCTCTGAAATGACTTTGAAATGACTACATCCTTACTGTAAAAGCAAGGATCAGCCAATGCTTTTTCATCATGGATCAGTTTGTGGATTATTGTTTGTTGTACAAAGCAATTGCATTACTGTGACTTTTGTTCATGGGTGACTGCAAAGGTAACTAAAACACATAATTTCCTGTCCTGTGTGACGTCAAAAGACAGTAGAGCTCGGCAATGATGCCGAGTGCAGAAATCATTGCCCATTCCCTGCCCTATATAGTGGGTCTCATGGCTCAACTTTGTTTTTCCTCTGTCACACTTTCCACACTCTCTCTCTTTCTTGTAACTCTACTTTATGGATATCTCGTGATCAGTTCTGAGAAACGATTGGCCAATCCAAAAAACATCTTATCCTTCCCCAGAATCAACACTAGACCTGAACTCAAAGCCAAATTGTCTCTGGAATTTTTAGCTGGTTTTATTAATGATTGTCCTTGTTCAGATCAGTTTGGTGTGTTGATTCAGAAGAAAGGTATTCTTTGTGTAGGAGGCTGAAAACGGTTTTCGTTTGCACAGCTGAACAACACTTTTGCATGTAAGCACTTAAACTGGCATGCTTCAATATAATTTCAATATTGGTCCAGAGATGTTCTCTGCATTTCTCAACAGAATGAAGTGCTTTCGATTTCTGTATATTTATATTTACATATAGGCTAACTTAAAAAAGTATGTTTTTAGAACTTATTTCAATTGTATGATTTTTTCTTTCAAGTTTTTACAGTTTTAGCTATTCTTTTTTTTAAATAGGGTTGTCACGATACTATAAATAGGGATGTCATGTCTAGTGAGAGCCTACTATTAAAGTGTCATTATACAACACAGTATGTGGTATCGTTCAAATTTTGGTTGTCATTATAGCATTATATGTCCTGTTATATTTTTTCTTCTGTTCTGTTATAAATTATACATTTATAAATATAAATATTTTCATCAAATTATAAATATCTTCATCGTAGATATTTAAACATTAAGGCCTGTTGTATAAAAATATTACAAATCCAAATGTTTGATTTTTTATTATTTTACAGTGTTGCATTGCTTTCCAGTTAAGTCTAAAGTTTCACAAAAGTAATATTTTTGATTGTTAATATGAGTAGTTTGTGTACCACACGTCTACATACAGGTATACTGTGATATACTATCATAGCATCTTAGAATACAGTAAAAATACTATTGTTTATAAATATGATAAGTAATTATTCAGTACCCTATTGCCATAGCTGCACTACAGGTAAAGTCTTCCCTCTTCACATCGTCTGCTGAGTCATATAGTCCTATACAATAATGTTTTGTGTGTAAAGTTTGAATGACACAAGGATACATGGCAGCATTCCTGAACAATCTGTGTTCCTCTCACTATCAGTCTCTGGAGACCTAGAGAAAACTCCTGCTCCAGGAATAGAAACACACATATGCATAGCCTACCCCCAAAACTACACGCACTACAGGAATAGACACATTTCCTCTGTGGCCTTGTTTGCTGGATTCCAGTAACTTTGGCTGTGCATGAAGAATCACGCGATCATTGCGAATGGCGGAAACCATGTTTAATGTAGTCAGTGCAACACAGAGCAGATGTGGAACAACTTATGGATAACTGTCATGCCAATGCCAAAACAGAGTCTGAAATGCTAAAAGCACATGCAACTGTACATTTTGTCAGAACCTCCAGTGATTTACTGTGTGCTGCACTGCTGCTGGATGTCGCATTAAATAATACATGCTGGGTGAAGACATTTCCCAGCGGTACATTCACATTCCAGCATTTGTCCACTCATATACTAAATCTTTGCAGCTTCCTCCCATTTGGAAAGAGAAAGTTATTCACAGCCTCAGTTATGGGAACCCAGGTTACACATTTCTGAAGAAAATGAAACTAGGCCTACTTTTTGGACCTTTCCATAAGGATGATAAGGTGTTGCTATCTATCTATCTATCTGAACATTTTTAGATTAATATTTTGATTTTTTCCCCACATATTCTCCTTTCCATTTGTTCAGCGTCCATCGCTATACTAAACCACACACCGAACAGAAATGACAGCATAGTGGTTGGCCCTGACTGTCAATAACAATTTATGTTCTTATATTGTCCATTTGATAGATCAGATTTAAAAAATCCGATGATGAGAGATTCAATTATTTTGAAGCAAAGCATCATAAATACTTATATGAATGTGGATGCATATTATCCAATTTTAACTCTTCAATGCATGTTGTTATCCAAACTGCTGCAAAGCTCAGTCACAGAGTGTTCAGCATGGGGGATCTGAGAACTCTCTTGCAAGATCTGTCCATTACAGCAACCTGACCACCCACAGTTGGGCCGTCCTGTGACTCACAACACCAACACCTGACACCTCAATACTCTAGATCAATGTTTCTGAACACTGTTCCTGTATAGGAACTAACACTGCATCTTTTGGCAGTTTCCCTTTTTTGACACACCTACTGATCATTAAGGGTGAATTGTCTGTGTAAAACATAGAGGAAACATCCAAAATTTCTGCTGCTCAGGAACGGGGTTGAAAAACACTGCGCTGTGAACAACAAGAGAAGAGATACAGCATTTAAGTCGGGTCTACGGAGCCCTGAATGTCCATCTGAAATAGCTTGAGGGTCTGTAGAAAGTTTTTGATCAATGCTGTGGACAAAAATCTCTGCCACACCATAGCTAGTAAAAAATAAATAACCGCTCTCTTGTCCAGTGGTGAGGACAGTGGTGTGGACAAGTGAGTCATAAACCGAAATCCAAACCAATGTGATTCATAACATTATAACATTTGATTCCAAGTGAAAATGCTCATTAAATAGGAGAACATTTTATTTAAATCAGGGATCCCCCTACAACTAATTCAACAAGTACAATTGTCTTAGTCGACTAGCTTTAGAGTGCTTTTTGGTTCAGTGAGCAAACTGCCACTAACTGGAAATAAGACAGCAGGAAATTCATGCTCATTAATATTACAAATATTACTTGATGCTCGATGCATCCTGAGACCCACAGTATGTATTTGCATCAGAATCTGGTCACTGAGTGGGTGTGACATTTTTTTACTTAGTTTGATGAGTTTCTCAACAAAGTGCATCCCTTGGGGACTAGCTTCTTGTTTCTAACACACCGATCACATAGTGACTGTGGTGGAATGTATTACAATGACAAATTTTTTTAGTACATGTGTGTGTGAGATGTGTGTTGTGCTTGAGATGTCAGCGGGGGTGTTGTCCCCCCCTCACGCTGTTCTACACTGGGAGAACCAGGGAAGGAAAGGCTGAGGTGATTCACACATGAGTCAACAACTATCAGCTATATAAGCCTCACCACTCATGGAGCCTGAGCATCATACAATCCTCAGATCTCAAAGGTAAGTCCCCTTCACTCTCTCTCTACTCATCACTACTATCACAGTATCTGCAGCTCTGACACTCCAATGAGCATTTCGGCTAATATGTGGGTTTTTTTTTTTTCATCTAACTTTTATAGCCTTTAAAAGGGTATTTTTAGTTATTTATATTATAGAGAAACTACATTTAATATTCCACACAGGGAATTAAAAAAAAAGATTAGAGTGCTTTTGGAATGAAGCAATTGTTGTTTATACAAGGGCAACCTGTTCTTTAGGGAATTTACTAGATATTGAAATCCAAATGTAGGCTCAGAGGATGTCGTTTTGTTCATTTAGAAGTGAGATTGAACGTAGCAGAACGCTTAACTGCTTGATGTTGCAGACTGGAGAGGCCTGGGGTTCACTGACATGCTGAAGACTGCAGGCATCATCACGTTAGAGTTCCCTTAGAAATATTTTCATGTGCAAGGAACCCACATTTTAATGTTGGATTTTTGTTGGAAAAACTGTTCTTAATTTGAATTAGCATTATGACTTAAGAGGATCTGATATCGGAGATTAAATGGCATGTACAACAACTGAAGATCAACTGAAATATCAAGCCTGGATTGCAAGATTGTGCAATAATTAGACACAGCTTTAAAGCTGTACAATTTCTATATAGAAAATACCCTTTGTTAATTGAATTTACTATAACTGATTTCTTAATGCAGTTTGGGAGAACGTAAGTATGGAAGAACGAAGCATTTTGACAATTAATTGCAGGAATGCAGATATAGTCTAAATTGTACCTTCTTTCTGTAGGGGCTAGTTATAATCAGGAAATCCATGTTATATAGGATAAATGTATTAAGTAGATATTCAGCTTTGCCATAACAGGAATTAATTAAATGTAAAATATATTTTTTTACTGCATTCCTGATCAAATAAATGCAGCTTTGGTGAGCATAAGCCATTTAAACAATTACATTTAAAAGATTTTTAGCAGACATTCAAAATAATGTTTATTTTATTTCAGCAGGTATTGCACTACTGCCAAAAAAAGACACCGCAAACACAGGAAGCATGTATTTTCCAGCTCTTCTCTACACCTGCATTTTGAGCATGCTCTTTCTGATTGATGGCATTCCCATTCCTCCGGATAGCCTCAAAAACTTGGTCAGACTGCAAGCAGACACCATCATCCACAGAATTAAGGAACACAATGAGAAGGTAATGGGTTAGAACTCAGTGAACTTGTTGCATGGCTTCTGTTCTGTTAAAGGTTAACACAGGTGGAACTCATTGAGATCTGGCCATGCTCATTTGTCTTCTCTCACAGCTACAACTGAATCCAAATCTCCACATTGGGAATCCAGAGCTTGATGTTCTTGCTGATAAACCTATCCAAGGGCTTGGGTCCATCGTGGACACCCTAACTACCATCCAGGAGGTTCTTCAAAGGCTGCCCAAGGGGCATGTGAGCCATTTACGCAGTTATGTGTCCACCCTTTTGGGTTACTTTAATGAAAGGATGACATTTATGCGTTGCACACCCAAGGAACCAGCCAATGGAAAGTCACTGGACGCTTTCTTAGAGGACAACGCCACCCACCATATTACTCTTGGGTACATCACTTTAGACATACTGAAACAGTTCCTGCAAAAGCTGATAGATAACCTGGACCAGTTGAAGAACTGCTAATCTGCCACTATTATAGCATTATAGTACACTATTTATTATATTTATTTAAAACCCTGTATATTTATAGAATAAGCAGCATTTTTGGCACAATTTAATGTACAAACAGATTTAAAAAGGATTCCCTGCTATAAAATGGAAAGCTAGAAATGTTGCTTGCGACATCATGATGCGCCAAACAATCTGTCTTTACGACATAAACAAACATTAGCAATCTGATACCTGCACACATTGCCCTGTCATACTTCATGCTGTTTGCAGGATGACATCAGCACTTGCTGAGCTTGCTCAATGATGTCACTGTTTACCAGAAGCGAGGTCAGAGTCTGCTGGGAAGCTGGAATTATGTTCCTATTTTACTTCTTGCTGCAACACCAGCAATGTAGGACACACAACAAAATAAATAAAAAATTGTCCTACAAAGTATGAATCTATGCACTTTTGATATCCTGTGATTGTTAATAGTTTTGTATTTTGTGTAATGATGCATTTTTCCAATAAAATTTTTTTACCAGTAAAATAAATTGATTGTATACTTTTATTGTAGCTATGTTTATGCCAATGCAGCTTGAATATGTTTATGGTGTGATTACATTTTTGATGTGCTTTTATCTAAATGGGACGGCCCATGTAGTAATTTATTTTATTGGTCGTTTGAATCCAATGAATCCCAAAATGGAAAATGCAGCATTGGAATGTTTTTTCAGATAAATCTGTCAACAACAGACTTTTTTGACCATACAAATATCATACAGTTCATTTAAATCAACATATAACTACCCATTTTGACATTATCAGTCAAATATAATATCAATTTGCCTGGCCACCCTTTTGTCAAAAATATATAGCTTTGTCTGTTCAATGGAAAACGTTTTTTTGGTGCATTAAAAAATGCATCAAATAAGAGTTAAATTTAGCAATATTGTGCGCATCTCGTTTGGTGCGATCATATTGGCCACGAGCAAACCTGCTCTAAACATTTTAGTCATTAAATCAACCAAAATGCTGGTTTCATTTAATTTTATACAGGATTAAAACCACAAGCACGTTAATTATTTTCCAGGCAGTCAACAAGGGTGCATTACATAACTTATTTAACAAGGGACAACAGGAAATGCCTGCTGGCATTTAAATCAAGTAGACCTGTTTTAAAGTTTGAGGAGAGCAGTTAAATAATGACAGCTAAACTAAATGTTGGCAAAGTCCATATTGACAACAGCTGACGACTCATCCTGTCTACAAAAGCTCTATCTTTGAAATGTTTAAACAAACTCTCTGTGCCGAAAACAGCAGGAAACATTGGCGTGGAACTCTCTTAATAAACATGTAGTTCAAGAGACGTCCAAACTAATAAGCAACAAAACATAGTCTGTTAAATATTGGAACGATCTCTGAATTATTTTATTTCTTTAGAAGAAATAGTCTTCTGATGCAACCAAATAATATCACGTTGAAAAACTTTTTTTTTTTTTTTTTTCGTTTTAAAAACTCAGACAGAGCCAAAGTATTAAATTCAGTCCCCCTCTGAGAAATTTTTGACATGTAACATGTTCTTTTTCTCTCACATGTTCAGCTGAACCATTTGCCCTTCTTGACTACAGTCTTAGTGTTTGATTTGCCCATCAGTTTCTTTTTGTACTGGTCCACCAAACTGTCAAAGCGAGCATCCTCTCTGCTCTGGAATTTTCTCTTTGCAGGTTTGCCATTCTGAAACAGAATAAATAGACATAAGAATTGTTATGAAAAAATAAAATAAAAAAAATAGACAGATAACATACCGAGATGAACTGGTGGTACTTAAACCAAACAATATGTCTAAACGTTTAGTACTGTTTATATATCAGAGTTTTTCCCGGGGTCAAAAATGGTCTTCGGTGGTGGCTGACAGAAATGATCATCCACACACACGATAAAAAGTACCCTGACCTGCGAGTCCAATACTGACAATAAAATGTAAAATAAATGCAAAGAAACAGTTTGTGATTTTTGTTCATCTTATTTTGATATCTCATATAATGTATGATCTCTTACCCTGATGTTTGTTTCTTTTGTTCCTCATGAGGTTTCACCTCATTCTAGTCTAAACTAAACGATTTAGGTAATTTACTACACATTGCCAATATAAATAACCTGAAAATACTGTGGATTATTAAGGCTTATAATTCTTACTTACCACTCTTGCTAAATGGGGTAAGCACACCTGCATTCTCATTTCAGAGGTGTTCTGAGTAAATGATTATATACCGATTCTTGAGTTCATTTTTGGACAGATTGTTTTAACCAGTCATTAAAATTAATCTATTCAAAAGGAATCATTTGGCGGCGAATCAGACATTAGCGGACGCATTGTCTCTCCTAATGCACCACGTGCAACATGGATTCGGTCGTCCGACCTTTTACCATTGTGTCAGTTATGTTGATTTTGAGGGAGAGAGAGCAAAAACAGTGCTGCTTAGTTTGAAGACAGAGAGAGTGAGCGCTTTGCTTTGCTCGTTCTCTACCTCAGTTAACATGCGCAGCTGTCATTTACACATCACTCATAAATCATAATAACTGATCAAATAAGGCTTAGGTGGGACAAAAAAATCGTTTTGGCTAACGTCCAAAAAAATTCAATGCAGGAAAATCCCTGTATATACATAAATCTCTACTGTGCCAGTAGACAAAATCCTTAGCATTGAGCCCTGCTATATTAAAGGCACCTAAATGTGACATTATAAAGGGGTTTATGTGAAGATTGTTTTAAGTTCGCTTAAATTAAAAGTTGTTACATTTGAAATAAACCGCCTTTATGTTGTTTCAACAATAATTTGGAGATTTAATGTGAAATTATTAATATCAATATATAAATGGTAGGTTAAATTAATTAAAGGAAAATGTGCAAGTATCAATTTAATCGATTAACAGCACTTATGTACACACACACATACATATAATATTTTTTATATAAAATACTGTGTGTACAAATTCTCTTTTTAACTCTTTGACTTGCCTGTTTCCCGTTTATGCTGCGTTTCTCAATAAAAGTAGACATATTTCTATCTTTCCTGCTGGGAGTTTTCTTCGGTTTCTTGGGTTGCACCATGGGTTGTTTCCCTTTATCGCGTTGCCTGAGGAATAGTGTGAGGGTCATTGTACGTAATAGACTTTTCATGATTAATTAAACAGTACTCGTTTCAATTTCACATATGCAGTGAGTTGTACCTGATCTTTGGGCCTCTATGTGAAGGCATATGCAGGACCTTCTGCCGTTTTTTGCCATCCTTCAGTTCTACGTGCTCCACCTCTGATTTGGTCATAAACCCAGAGTACTGGCTTTCTTGTACCTTCCCCTGTTTATCAACATTAGCTGCATTTCCTTTCCGCAAGGGACCTTTCATCTTTCCTGAAGGATGCTGCGGCTGCCCTCCTGTTTGGCTACTGTCTTGTTTGGGTAGCTTCAATGGAAAAAGCACAAAGGACTCAATCATTTTCTTTTTTTTTTTTTTTTATGGAATTCTTTCTTTAAGATGCAACCAAGCCTCACCTTGCTGTTTTTCAGACGAATGGCTTTAAGTTTCAGCTTCTTGCCATCCTCCAGAGAGAACTCCGCTATGGGTCTCTGATGGGAATGACACAGGAAAACTTTCACACTTCAACATTGGTCTTGCTCAATCTTCAGTTATTGCTCAATGCTAAAGCTTTTTCCAATTTATATTAAGTGAAATAGCCATGAGTCTTAGCCACAAGATCGAGTGAGCAGAACAATTCATCTTATTTTTGAGAAGTTACATTCAATACAGACCAAAACACATTCCACTGAGCGTCGGAGGAATGCGTGTTTATATGACGTGTGGAAAGATTGACAGACAGGCACATGGTTTGATTTGTTCTTGAGTGCGTTCCTTTGTCCTCCTTTGCAAAACACTAAAGGTCTACTGCTGTGAACCCGGCACTGAAGCCCTTAATAACAGGCCCTCATAGTGTGTTTACACACCAGCAAGATATAGCTAACATCATCCCAAAATACATAGCTGAAATACTTCTAAGAATTAAGACAGTCGCCACAGTGGCCTACTTCTCTTTCTAGCAACATTTTGACTTGACAGAACAACAAACAAGTTATCAAATATCCCTTTTTTCTTCCAAAGCTCCCAGCAACCCAAATCAGGCTTTTTGTTGGTATTTGAATGACAACAAAAAGTTGTGATGGTCTACCTTTTGAGGTCCAAAGATGTCTGGGTTGTTGTTGAGGTGACGTAGGGCTTGTAAAGCCTGTTCATGTTCTGTAAACTCCACAAAGCCGTATCCTAGAGATTTACCCATCACCTGGCCCCGAATAGGCTTCTTATCATACATCACACGACACTGTAGGTACATATATACAGAGAAAGAGACAATAATGAACATGAAAAAGTAATGCCATAATTAAACCTATATGATTTTCTTTCTTCTGCTGAACACCAAAGAAGATATTTTGAAGAATATGATAACGGAACAGTTGATGGGCCTCATTGACTTCCATAGTATGGAAAAAAATATACTATGGAAGTCAATGGGGCCCATCAACTGTTTGGTTACCGACATTCTTCAAAATATCATCTTTGGTGTTCACCAGAAATTCATATAGGTTTGGAACAACTTGAGGTTAGATAAATAACAACAAAAGTTTCATTTATGGGGGAACTATCCCTTTAACCATACAAGCCTTTCTCCAAACCCAACATCTTTTTTGCTTTTAATAATTAACCTACCATGTCTATATGCATGGTGAGAAGCAATTCGAAGAGACAAATTTCAAAAAGACAAATTTATTAAAGGTTTTTAACATTTATCTTTCTGACATGCAAAATGACAGGCAGAGGGAGATATTCTATCTGGCTAAGCTTAGGGTTGTCACCGAGGTAATTTCAGTGATATCTGTCAGGTCGTACTGACATTTTGTGTGTGACATTCCTCAAAATGTAAATAAACAGCCCCTTAAATCTATGGGCAATCAAGATGTTGTAGGTTAGAACCCCGCAAAAGCTGCTCTATGAACCATTGTGCCCTAAGAATTTTTAGGAGGACTGTTCCTGTAAAGTCAGCTATATGACTACTAACAAACTAGACAGTGAAGCCTCCTGATCATACCCAAATAACATAGTCCTGCCCTCTAGTGGTACCAGGAAGAACTGCGAGAAGTTGTCTCTTCAACATTGCTTATAATTTTGGTTTGCTGTTAGTTGGTTTTTAAAAGGGTTTTTTTAATAACACTGTTTTAAAAAAAAACTGTATTTTAAAGTTTGTGCATTACCTCAGTGATGCGGACACCTTTACCACCAGCAGCGGAGAGGCAGAGCTTGCGAAATTTAGGCTGATTGACGCTCAAAGGCAGGTTATGGACACGCAGCCGTGTTTTAGACACATACACATTAACGTCCCTTAACTTTGCCCTTTTCAGCTCATCAAACTGACAACACACACAAAAAACAACAACCGTTAATCAGAAAACATGCATAAAAACACTTTTTGGCCCCCTTTACACCTGGCATGATCATATGGCAGATACCTTTTTTTTATCAGCCAAAGTGACGGAAAGCATCTTAAAATCAATGCTTTTATTATTTTTATTTTTGATTGCCAGCAAAACTGTTAATGCAATGTAACATATGAAAGCGCCATTTCCCATTTAGTGTGGGAAAGTGCAATCAGATGTCTAAAGAATAAAAACAAAAAATATAGACACCATCCAGAAACAAAGTGCATGTTAATGCCAGAATTTTTTTTTTTAACTCCTGAATGTAAATATAAGGGAAACAACTGCAGTATTGATTTAGATGTATTAAAATCAGCAGTGTTGCTGTTAACAGACTATTGAGAATAATTTTCGGTAACTGAAATAAAGCTGAATTAAAAAAAATACAAATATTAGATGAAAAACTTACACAAAAAAAAATTTAGCTGAAATACTAAAATTCCAAAACATAACATTTAAATAAACATTTATTGAAGCTTTATAGAAATACTTCACACAAAAACAAATAAAAATGAAAAAAAAAAAAACATTCTCTGCACTCACTCTTTTCCTCTTGGCCATGTCAGCTTCTGAAAGTCCCTCTGCTGCCTTGGATCCAGGACGAATCACTAGATAAAGTTCAAGAAGTTAATCCAGGTGCACATGTTAGTTTTGGACCCCGTTTACACCTAGTATTAAAATGCGTTCTGGTCGATCGGATCAAAAGTAGATGAGGGAGACATTCCGGTTTAAGCACGGTGTTGTAATCCCGTATTTTTTGTCCACTTTCAACCACTTCTGTCCTGATATTTTTGAGGTGAGGGTCTATGAGCAGGTAAATGTTTGGGAATTGCTTGCTAGTGTTGTTCATCTTCAAATCAAACTTGGGTGTTCAGCTGACAAAGTTTAAATCCTGTCTAGTTAGCGCACTTCCCATAATCTTTACACATTAAGTCAGTAGGTAGAGAGTAGGTGGTCTTGTGGCTGATCGAACGCATTCGACCACATGACTGTCCACACTACAAAAGCAATTCGGTCAAATTCGTTTTCTACTACCCTTGGAAGAGGTCGAAAGTGGACAAGCTCAAAACATGTTAGACCCCGTTTACACCTGTATTTAGTGACGACCACTTGTGATCAGATTGACGAAAACGCTTTATAATAACAGGTGTAAACAGGGCCTGTACTGCTTTTGCCGAACTAAAACAAAGCTCTGTTAATGGTCAGTTGACTGTCAGCATTGTGTGACTGGCTTTACTTACAGCCCTCTCTGGCGAGGTAAAGGTTCCTGGTGCCTGTGTGGGTTTTCACTTTCTTGTCCTTTAATTTTGCAGCATCTTCTCGGTTTACAGCTGGCAAAATGTTCAATCTCCTGCCATCAACCCTAATGCCACCAAACTGAAATACACATACGCATCAGCACAAAGATCTCATGTTTACTGGTATAATATGTTGAAGATATAAGAACAGCAACTCTTACTAGAGCTGCAGGACAGTGAACTCACCTCCTTATCATCTTGACCAGCAGCAGCAATACACTTCTCTGCCGCTTCTTTACTTTTGTACTGAGCAAAAGCACAACCTAGAAAGACATAGAGAGACCGAATTACTATGAATAATGTACTTTAATTCCTTACAGGCCAAGGTTTTCGTGATTGAAAATACCTTTTGAATGTCCAGTGTCTGAGTTCATCACTACACGTACGTATTTTAGCTCACCAAACTGCAACAAAGCTTCCTCCAAACCCTCCTCATCTGTGTCAAAGGACAGATTTCTGACAGAACCCAAAATGAAACGAAGATATGACAATGAAAACCTGTTCCTGTTTAAACAATTGTTTATGGACAGCACTGCTTTGATAGTAGTTTGATAAAAACGTTCGGCTAGTTAAAAAAAAAAACATCTATACAACAGAACTTCCTTATATGATTCTCACCTGATGAAGATGGTTCTTCCCTCAATCACATCTGAAGAAAGAGGGTCTCTCTTCTTCTTTGGAAGAGCTGTGGATAGAGATTTACAGAGAGTCAGTGTTGACGGACACATGCATGATATGACATACGAAACGTATGATCCGTGTGTGGTACGTATGCGGTGCATAAGCAGCACAGGCTCATTGTGCTTTCACATATGACCCGTCCGCAGTGCACAACTGATCCACGGCTGTATACCACAAATACAATTTATCCATTATTTTTATTTCAAATTCAAGCGTTGTTACTGAAAATGCTTTTTCAGGCTTTTTTTTTTTTTTACACTACAGTTGTACAATATTTCATAGACGCATTCACGTTTTAAATGCACTAAATTTAAACAATGCTCAAGCAAGTGGTAAAACATTTAAACATATACGAACTATAAAATGTTATCCCAGTTCTTCTATGATAATATGAATATTTGTAACAGAAATAACGATAATGGGTGGTTGAAAAGCAGTTTCATGCTTATTCATGACAACTGCTCTCTCTGGCTCAGCGGCGACACAGATTGGAATGTTCCAGTGTGATTTTGCCCGTTTTAATAAACACAGGCGAATCGTTGTCGTTTAAGAATGAGATTGTGTGGGTGTTTGAATCGAGATCGCAATCTTTTAACGATTAATCGTGCAGCTCTAGTTACAAGGTAGTATCAAAACACTTTAAATTAAAACTTACAACTGACAAAAACAGCCAACTCTCATGCTTTTTCTTTTGTATTTAAATCATTATACAAGAAATCCTGCGGGTTTCCATCTCCACGAAGACACGAGTGCCATTCCATTATGCCACCTTGTTTATCTAAATGTGAGGTAAGGTATACTTTTCCTTGCTTTACTCTGGGTAAAAAGCCATGTGTTGACTGTGAAACACAGTAGACTTTAATTACATGCATTTATGGTGAAATTACTTAATTTTCATGTCAATCCATGTTCATTTTGGCCACAAACAATGCATTGTTACAGCAAAAATAGACTTGATGTGATGAGATGACGGGCCTTAGTTTTTTTTTTCCATGGATAAATGAATCATACCGTCACTTTTCCCCTCATTGTCCTCGTCGTAATCATCGTCGTCGTCGTCATCCTCATCGTCGTCATCATCATCATCATCGTCGTCGTCTTTAGGTTCTCTGGCATCACTATCTGTCTGCTGAGATTCATTTTCTGCATTGTCGTCATCCTCTGAATCGTCCTCTTCCTCCTTTATCAGTAACATAGACCTTAACACAAGAGACCTCATTTTAAATTTAAGGAATTCACCTAAACACACGTCATCAGATCAGTTACATTTCCAGTATTTACTTTTCCTTTACACCATCAGCTCCTGCACCTTCAGAATCCACATTCTCTTCTTTAATGGTTCCTGCAAGATATCCAGATACACTTCACTACAAAAATCTAGACAGTAGATGCACTTTTAAAGCTTTTTACAACCACATAAATCAATAATAATGCAGTGAAAATGACAAAACAAATTACCAGGCGCTAAAGCTGATTGGGTGGCGAGATACTTGTCCTTCGGAACTGCCCAATCCACAGCCACCTGCCTGTCTGTGAGGGACGAATAAGACACATTTTATTAATAATAAAAAACCTGGCAGTGCCGACATAGTCACAATTCATTTCCTGATTCCAGATATTACAAGATTTCTTTAATAAAAACAATTGTTATTTTGGGAGAAAAAAGCATTTTTTTAGCATAGATTGTTTAGAAATTTCATTAATGTTGATATTACATTAACACTAACCATTTGAATCATTTTATGCTGAAGCACTCTGCAATATTGTGTTCAGTGTTGAGAAAGACTCACCTTTGATCTCCTTCAGGTTCATCGCAGCAAGACCTTTTCCAGCTTCTGACATGTTCTTAAACTGTACAAACGCAAAACCTCGCTTCTTCCCATCTGCACAAACATGATGCCATAAAAACTAACCAAGGTGGATGGCCATATGAAAAAACATCACGTAAAGAGAATATAAGAGATGCGTTTAAAAAGTCAGATGCACATGTTGGTCAAAGTTTTACCTGATTTTAAGGGAATCTTGGTCTCAAGCACAGTTCCAAACTTTGAGAAGATCTGCTTTAAATCGTCTTCTTCACACTGCACATAAACCGCACAAGTGTAAGAGCCAATGTCAAATGTCAAAACTAAGCATTGTTCCTTTAAACAACAGATTTTAGTCAACTTACCTTAAAACTGAGATTTCTGATGATCAGCCGAGCTTTCAATTTTGTTTTTTTTATGCCTGTAAACTTTTCAGGACTTTTGGTTTCTGCTGATTTCTTAGGTTTCTCTATATCTTCCGAATCTGCATGAACAGTTCAGAGTCATTTCTTCCAAACCAAAATAAATAAAGTAAAACCAATCCACGATAAATAAAATACATGCATTAAGAACTAACCTTCTTCTATTTTCACTTTCTTCTTCTTTTTCTTATCATCGGGTTTTCTCTTGGCTACAGTAACAAATATATTCTGCTTCTCATACTCCTTGACTTCTTTTATGGCCCGTTGTGCATCTTCCTCCATAGAGAACGTCACATATCCAAAACCACGACATTTCTTAGTCTCTGTAAACAGCACACATACAAAAAGTATATTTCATAGAAATGCTGTTTTACACATGATCTTACTTCACTGGAAAATAGAAGGATTCAATTAGTAAAGTCTTACCTCTATCGCTGACAACGAAGCAGTTCTTCAGTGGTCCTATTTCAGAGAATACTGCTGTCAGACGATCATTGGTGGCTGTTTCAGGTAATCTCCTGACAAATAAAGTAACTGCAGGCATTTTCACCACGAGTTCAGCTCGACTGTTCTTCACAGCCAGCAAGCGTCTCTAAAAACAACAATGTTTATTAGTGATTATGACAAATACTGTTACATACAAGTCGCGATAATATTAAGGAGGTCGTTTAAATGACTCAAGACCGTGCAGTAGTAATAATGCACGTTTCTCACATGTTTCTGCTGTACAGGAAGTTGTCAAGAGATGGAGATTCTTCGTTTGGTTTGGACGTCGTCAAGGTAGCACTGCGCGATAAGGAACAGTATTGACTCCTGCTGGACTGGAGAAGCATGTTCAGTCTGGTCTTTTCCAAGCACATCATAGCGCTTTGTGTGAGAAACAAACCGTTACTCACGATAATAGTCAGGGATGGCAAGAACCGGACCAGACTCCGATTTGTGAACAAATCATGCAAATCAGCATTCTGATTCGGATCAACTTATATTGATTGAAAAAAACCTTTCTTTATTTTTTTATTAAATGCCAGTCACATTACAAATAATACATATGACAATAGTCCAACGTACGTATATATAAAAAGATTGAACAAATATACTACAACAAATAGGAAAATAAAATCTACAGTATAATATAGGCTGTAAAATAATAATACAAGTAAAAAGAAAGAAAAACAGAAAGAAAATAATATAAACAGAAAAAAAGTTGAAGTTTGTAATGAACACAAGCTGTGCAAAGCATGACAGAACTTTTTTGTTGAATTACGGTATGTAGGCTATTTAATTTTTTTTATTAAAAAAATTTTTAAACAGTAGAACAGTTTTTTAAAATTTTTTAAATTTAAGTTTTCTTGTTTTATTGTTTATTGTTATTATTTAATTGTGTTTCAAACATGCATAAAAACACCTTTTACAAATCTATTGCAATTTTTTATTGAAAGTAAAATCTGTCAAATGCAATTATCTAATCATATAATGAGATTATCAAGTGTATGTTCTTTTATCAATTGTCAGGGTTTGTTTTGTTTGTTCTATGAATGTCTCAGCTGAACAGGCCAATGAAACTACCATTATTCATTTAAATTATACTAATGTCTAATTAAATAGTCTACAAGTGTTTAAAACTGATCAGAGATCAGGTAAACCCCACAGACACTTGTTCTCATGATTCATGGGTTGACAGAGATCATCGCCCCCAGCGGTGAACCATTGAAATTTGGAAGTGTTTCGAAACAGCTATGACGTAATGAAGCCTCGTTTACTGAAATCACGTGACTCTGGCCATTTGATACACGCTCCGAACCATTGATTCGGAACACAATATTCGGAAAGGCTTCGAAGCTTTATGAAGCAGTGTTTTGAAATTGCCATCACTATATTTTTGTCAAACTATGAATGTTTTTTTTTTTTTTTTTTTTTAAACAAGGCAATCAGGTTTAATTGATTTAATTGATCTTATAACTGCTGACGGTAGTTTTTTACATTAAAAAGATAAATTTCTATTTAGTTCTATCAAATATAACATGTCTATCATTATGGCTGCTAGTCTCTCAAAATGTATCTCTTTTCTTGCTCACTAGAGGGCGACATCATCCACTAAAATCTTTCAATATCTTTTTGGCATTATTTTACACAGTTTACAATGCATTAAACAATGCATTGTATTTTACCAACCGTAATGGTAAAAAAAATAAACTATTTTTATAATATATTTATTATATATACAAATAAATATATAATATTTAATTTTATATTTTATATTTAATATAAAATTAAATACAATATTATTGTTTATAATTTTGTAATCAACTTTGTATTGTACAGATATAAACTTTCCACATTTGAGCAGTTCAAATATGAATTTGACTGACATAATATTCTATTTCCTTTATGATTTACTCCATATCACAGTGAAATCAGTGCTCTGAATCAGAAATCTTGTTATTTTCTGCAAATCCACAGCACATGTTTGCAATGTTTGCTGGGGGTTTTGCTTAACAATATTGAACTTTTATATAGCTCAAAATAAAAGTGAGACTGACTTTCAGATGGGTTTGCTTTTGTTGGTTCAACTGATCAGACAGACATCATGTTTTGTCCTCTCGTTCTCCTTTGTCACCCTTTCCTGGGTGGTAATCCCGTCTGGTAAGTGTCTTAGCCCAAAGTGTGGGTTAATCTGCCTCCGAAGGACAATTACCTAGATGTGTGTAGTGTTCATACAAAAGGGCACATAAGGATTTGATCATCTCTGATATGGAGGGGACAAATGCATGCGCAAGACACAGTATGTGAATGATGGAGAGGGAGCGTGTCTTTTATCTGACCTTGGAGAACAGAAGCAATAGAGAAGAGAGAGAATTCACCAGCAGAGCAAACATTCTTCTGTCACAGGCAAAAAAGAATTCAAGAGAGTGAGAGAGAGACAACAGTGGCATAGCAGAGACTGGCTTCAGGCCCAGTTACACAAGCGCACAAGAGAAAGGATCTTACAGCACGGTATGTAATGAGTGTGTTTTGTGCTGAGACTTACCCCCTGTAAATTCAAATCGATAGTGTGCATTATTTATTTGAGATCCACAAATGATGCTCGAAGGGGACATTTGTAATGAACAGGGAATGCTCTCATAACTTTGGCGAAGGTTTTGGCAAGATCCTCTCAAATTTGTGAATAAACATTCTTCCAGTGATGTTACTGGGACGTTTGTTCAAAGTTTTCTGGTGTTTAATTACGTTTTCAAAATGTTAGCACAAAAATGTTATTTTTCATGGAACGTTTTTGTTGGATGTTCATCTAATGTTTTTTAAAAGTTACTTCTTACTACTTGTTTCAGAACACTCAGAGGACATTCAAAGGTAATGTTCCCATCATTTTTTGCAAAATCAATTATAAAATGAAACGTTCCCATAATGTTTTCTCTAAAGTTTACATAACCAAGAAAAAAAGTTTACGTTTTAAACAATAAGAGAACACTCAGAAATGACGTCTTTATACATTTATGGGAACATTAGCAAAACATTCTTAGAATATATTTTTGTCCGCTAGGGTTATTGTATTTCATCTGTTTAAAATGAGATTCATAGTATTTGCACTTGATAATGATATCATAAATCAGGCTGTGATAAGAAAGACTAAATCAAATCATCATGGTGCAGGTGCTTGTGAGTTAGTATGGTAGAGAGTACCAATAATGAACAGGCACACAATGCTTTTACATTTCACAACACAACCAGAATAATATATTGCAGAAATATACTGAAAATGACAGATTTTGTTTAGTTAGTCTCAAAACATCACTATAACGTTTTGTGTGATGCAAAGTCAGATAAAATTGCAACATTCGTAAAACTTATTTTTTTTGTTTAGGTTTTAATGAAACCTACTGTACAGCTGGACAGAAACCTTTCGAACGGATACACGTTTGTCATGCACATTCCAAAAATATGACACAAATGTCTTTGAACGTGGCTCAGCCAATCAGAAAACTGTTTTTTAATGTCAAACAAGTTAGAACTTAATAAAAACTGCAATTTCTGCCACATCATGAAAATGTTTGCTGTTAACAAAACTTGACGTGTTGTATAAGTCTTCATTAAATCAATTGTATTCTTTTTTACAATTTATTACTTGACCATATTGTAAAATGATTCATAATAATATTCATAATAATATAATAATTAATTGGCATAATAACAATGGATCATTTTAAACAATAGCCAAAAACTAATAAGAGAATGTTCTTATAGTAATGTATTTGAAGTATTGTATTGTACAGTGAAGTGTTTTAGAGTTAAATGTGTAAACGGTTAACAAATGCATATGGATTATAACGATTGCACAGTAAAATACAGCACTGTGTTCTGTGCAAAATGAAGAATATTCCAGCTATTGTATTTAAGTCACCAAGTGAACTCTGAATGTCAGTAAATGACTTTTGGGTAAGCATGTTCATGTGTAGATTCATTTGTTTTATGATAGTGAGTTGCATTAGATCAGACCAGGATACACTGCTCCTGGTTTTGATGCAGATTCGCTGTGTCCTGTAAATGGGTCATACACTCGCTCGCTCTAGTGGTGCTTTAGAATAAGGCTGTAGGAGGGGAAGTTATGATAGATATTTTTCTTGCACAGATTTGAATGACAGGACCATTCATTGCAGAGCCAAACACAACAACTTATATCTATCTATCTACCTATCTATCTGAATGATATCTATCTGAAACTTTAAGGCAGTGTTACTGAATGATCTTGTCAGAGGACAGCGGAGCGGGACAGTGGGGTATTGTATGAACCCACGCTGGCAGTGTGTTGAGTGGGAGAGTTCAGACTCATGTGATGAGGGACTGATGAATATAAATGATTCATTTTCACTGACTGAATCAACCCACCAGTACAAACAGCAAAGCATTTTTCCTCATAAAACTGCCCTGTAGTTTATCTGTGTATCTGTTCCGATAACCATAGAAAACAGGGTGGATGAAGGAAGATATAATATTATAGTGTATAATAAGTAGGCTATACTTGCTGAAACAATACAGTATAAAATTCATATGTAGTCATTGTTTGTGCATCACATTTCAGAAGAATGTTGAATGCTAATGCTCTGAGCTAAAGAACAATCGTGACTATACAGCATTGCATAATGAACACATTTGATCACTGGGACACATGCGTCAGTTGTTTACAAATCCATAAAATTAGCCATCAAGCCATTTATTCCAATGAAAACCTTTGAGACAAATTAGCCATTAATCTACTAAGATAGTCCCATCACGTCTTTGTCATTGTTTATTATTGTATGGGTGTTTCCTGGGACAAAGACCATATGGAAGGTGTCAGCGGGGAGTATGAGACACTGGAGGGGAGGGTGGGGGGGGGGTTTACACAGGCGTCTTATAGGTCATCTGACATAGATCTGCATATGCTATTAGTGTCATTAACAACTCACAACTTGCTAATACAATGACTAATGAGAATTTGCTGTAGATTCGGTGAGACAAACAACCTGATCCGAAATTGTATGACCTTCATACTCCCAAAAAACGAAAGGTAACAACATACGACACAACCAGTGTAGTCTTTCTTCATAATTAATTAAATGCATTAAATCTGACAGCATTAGAATAAAAAAAATAAACTTAGTATAATAGTCCATTGTGGAGGTCAATGTTTATTATAGCTCTATGTTATATAAGTGATAAAAGTTTTAGCCTATGAAAGAGAACAATTATCTTATATTTGTTTCTGCTGTGTTGAGTGTGACAGTATGCAGTTTTCAGAATCCTGTTTTGATTGTCAACACAGACAGGATTGGACACTCTAAGACTGCTTTTTCAGATTGTCTGCTGACGTGGACAATTCATATTTTATCCTCATCTCTACACAAACCAGACAGACGTATTCTTTCCCTGCCTCAAGTCAGGGGTTTCTTTACGTCAGCATCCATTCTCAAACCCCCCACCCCATTCAATTACCCGATTCCTTTGTCTGTGGGTCAGCTTCAGATGCCAATGCAAAGCCATACAGTCCACATGGACCCAATTCTATGCTTTTTTTTTTTTTTTTTGTCTGTAGTGAATGATTGTGAATCACTGGCTTGGTTGTGACTCTGCGGTTAAGGCCACTTATCCAGAGCTGTAGTAATGTAGCCTACTTGGGTTCAAAAGCAGCTTGGAGGAGCTTGATAGAAACCAAAGTCATCTCTTATTACTTATCGTTTTGAATAAGGCAGCAAAAGGGGGATATTATCATATTACAAGTCCATAATCAAGGGATTAGATTATAAACCTGATGAATTGTGGGCATGCTCCGATTTCAGCCTGGATCGAGACTTGATGTCTAACTCAGACTCGAAATGATTTCTCAAAGTTTGACTCACTCCTATTAAAAAGCACAGTTTCTGAGGAAATTGAATCAGACAGTTTTGGAGAGGGAAGGTTAATGTGGTCCAATAAGTCTTCCAGTCTCATAGAGCACGAAGTGGTTTGGATAGATTTTGTCTGGTTATGATATTGTCTGGAGAATCGAAAAAGTATTCAGAGTGTAAGCAGATCATGTGTGGAAATGGTCTAGATTGGCTTATGTTTATTTGATTTCTGTGGTTTTACACTATATGCAACACAAAATAAGCGGTATCTGTATCACGTTTTTCACTAAATTATTAAGCACAACTGTTTTCAACATTGACGATCATAAAAAAAATGTGTCTTGAGGACCAATTCAGCATGATTTCTGAAGGACCATGTGTACACTGAAGACTGGAGTAAAGTAAATTGAGAGTAGAGTAAATTTCTTTAATTTTTCACAAAATATGCAGCCTTGGTGAGCACAAGACTTCTTTCAAAAACAATAAAATATACGTGAACAGTGTATATCTATATATATATATATATATATATATATATATATATGACCTTGGACGACAAAACCAGTCACATGGGTAAATTTTTTGCAATTGAGATTTATACATCACATGAAAGCTGAATAAATAAGCTTTACATTGATGTATGATATGTTATGATGGGACAATATTTGGCCGAGATACAACTATTTGAAAATCTGGAATCTGAGGGTGCAAAAAAATTGAAACATTGAGAAAATTGCCCATAAGTTGTCCATTTATGTTCGCGATTGTGCTGCATCCACTCACAAAAATAAATGTTTTATACATTTACAGTAGGAAATTTACAAAATATCTTCATGGAACATGATCTTTACTTAAGATCCTAATGATTTTTGGCATAAAAGAAAAATCGATAATTTTGACCCATACAATGTATTGTTGGCTATTGCCACAAATATACCCATGCTACTTATGACTGGTTTTGTGATCCAGGGTCACATATATATATATATATATATATATATATATATATATATATATATATATTCCCCCCTATTTCATGCCCTTTATTACCATACAGTCTTGGTGGGCTTGTGTTTCTTTCAGTGTGCAGTCATGTGCTATTGGATAGCTGTGGTGAGTCTGGGCCAGATACTTACTTCCACCATTGAAAGCGTTAAACAGGGGGTACTTTCTCAGCCAAGGAGCACTCCAGACCCAGTGCTGGGGACTGTCAGCCTCCATCGCCGGCAGGACAAAGCAGGGCTCATTATGTGTGCGCGGCATACATGAGCCCATAGTGTTATAAGATACTAAATGCCTGTGCTTTTATGCCTCTGTAAAATGACTCTAAAGAGTTTGTGCCGCTGTTTGAACTTGAGCATGGACTGAGTATGCAGTACCGGTGGACTTCCCCTGTCTCTTTTTCCTCTCACATATAAAGAGGTTGGTTCAATTCCATGGTAATATAGCCTAGCTCATTGGACCAACATAGAATATTTTAGGTTGAATTCAAGTCAATCAACAAAATCTCTTTTTTTTAAATCTTTTTTTCAACATATGCTAAAGTACATACTATTTGAAAAGTGAATCTGCTATAAATGAATCTTCCAATAAAGACCAGAGGAGCTCTGTCAAGCAAGCATTAATCAACATTTGTCTGTGGACAGCACCTGCAAAACCATTCCCTTTTTGGGGGTTGTCTTTCTGTTGCCTCTCTAGTGCACCTGTTCTCGCTTTCATTTGTACCAATGCAGATGAAACTGATTCACAATCACTTATGCTTCCTAACATGAAGTTTCCTAACCTTATGCTTCCTAATCTTCCCCTGAGGTTTAATTGACGTGGTGTTCATCTGTGGTGTGTGCATTTGAAAAATGAAATTAATAGGCTTATAGGCTTGCTTGGAGTTTACACCTAACACGTGTTAAATGACCTGCATCAATAACTTGTTTTTAAATGTTTTTAAGCATATATGTGTTAGTGCTGGTCAGACCAAAGTCTGACACTCTTAGCTTGTAATCTTTACAAGCTAATGACTATATTTAATGCATGGCTATCAACTCATAAATCTTTAAACTGTTCACCTGCATAGTAAGTACATACTAAAAGATATCTTAAAACATCTAGAAAGAGTTTGTAATTGGTATAGCAGAAAAGGCAGGGCTGGAGCTACAGGCACCCAATTTGTTCAACAGTTGTTCTCCTGCAAACCCTCCAAGATCACATTTCATGTGTGTGTGTGTTCTCTGCATTATCAAACCAATCCTGCTCTTATGTTTGCATGCATGTATGCACTTGTTCATGACGGGTCATATGTTTTATGCAACACATTCCTTGGTGGAGTTTAAACATAGATGACTAAGAAGGGTCCTCACTCGAATAGATACACAATGTCCACTCTCCACCCTCACATGTCAGGATAGCAGAGCCACTCCACTCAGCCATCTTTACATACTGTATTCTGCTAAGTATCAGCCTCTGTGTCATGTAAGATACAATAAGATCAGATGATTGAGGATTCCAGCTAATGAAGATCAAAATTGGATGACAACCCAGACACGACTCGTTGGCCTTTTACTGTACACATTTAATGCCAAAAGTAATTATATTTCAGTCAAACCTTGTGTATGTATGTCGCAAGTTGATTTTAATTTTCTTCAAGTAAACATGAAAAAATACAGTTTACTTTTTCTTTCTTCAGTAGAACACAAAATTGATGAAATTGTCTTAGTGTTTTTTGTTCATACAATGAAAGTCAATGGGGTCAAATGTTGTTTTGGACAACAGTGTTTTTCCTAATATGAAAAAAAAAATGGTTGAAATATAGTGGTTGTAGATATCGCACAACTATAAGGAATCAACATAATATACTTTATGTGGTGATGTAATCAGCCACTATATGGTTAATTCCCAAATATGGTGTTCCGCGAAGATATAAAATGGCTGCGACGGACATCTAGGTAAGCGTGCTATCCCGGGTTCAGGAAGTGACGTCATTCTTGGGGCGCCGGTTTAGGAGTGTGGCTGAGGAGGATGGAAGATATGTGGAATGAACACTCATCATAGCGAATCGGTTATTTAATACGCCATCGAGTGCGCAGCCTGAGTTATTTGACGCAGCGGTACAGGGCGTGGAGGTGTTGCAGCAGGCTTAGCACACTTTTGGAGGCTAAGAGGACGCTGATGGCTCGCGCTACTGCTTGTAGCCTTTATCTGCGTGTGACACCGACAACTCCGGACGGATTTAATGGTGTCTCACTTATCGGTCGCCTCCTGCTTCTGGTCTGAACTGTGTATTTTCTTATGAACTTGTACGTGAATTCTAACTTGACAGCGCGGGTCTCTATCTGGAGAAAGGCAACGCTCCAGCGGATCAAAACACGCGCCAGCGTGTCGTCTGCCAGGATATCTTTAAAATCTTTAAATCTTTAAACTGTGACAGTGTTCCTCGACTGATGGACTGAGGAACGTGGGGGGGGGGTAATTTTACAGGACGAAAATCTATGTGTGTCTCCTTGATACTTATGTTATTTAAAGTGGTTGGTTTAATTTGGGTTTTGTATTGTTGGTCCTTTTGTCTTCTTGTGTTTGATTTTCGGGTTGTGATTTTGTTTATTTGATTGTCAAAGAGTAGGGGAATGACCCATCATTACCCACTATTGTGCTGATTACGGTCCATTAGCACCAGCCGGTTGCTGGTGTCGCTATTGAGAGAAAGACACGGTGATTGTTTTTGTCTTTGTGTGTGTTTGAGTGGTGACAATACAGTGGATATTCGTCTGGTAAGTGCCCCCCTATAGTATTTGGGAATGGAGGCTGAATTACAGGAAATGAGAGATCTTGTGATTCAGTTAAAGGCTGACAATGAGAGACTGCGACAGGAGCAGGCACCGGTTGAGTTGCTTGATCCTGGCGCAGCCTCTGCTAGTGCGTCGTGACCGGTAACGCCCAGTTCCGTCGACTCAAATATTGGTACCGTCGAACGCTTCGTGTTTGTTCCGCGGGAACGGCGTTGTCCAAAATTCAATGGTAGATCTGGTATAGGCATTGAAGAATGGGTCGAAGAAGCAGAGGCGTGTATGCGCATGCGGACTATGACTGTTGCCGATAGGGCTTTCTTTTTGTTCGATCATCTCGAAGGAGAGGCTCGAGACGAAATTAAATACCGACCCAGTATAGATAAAGATGACCCAACAAAAATTATTTCAGCACTACGTGAGCTGTATGGTTGTGCAGTATCTTATGTTGCACTTCAAGAGGCTTTTTACTCACGGCGACAATTGGAGGGAGAAACGTTACAAGAATTCTCCCTGGTACTGTTGGGTTTGTTCGATAAACTTAAACAACAGTCACCGCATACTATTTTGAATGCAAACGTCATAGTAAGGGACCAATTTATCGAATGTGTGCTAGATAATGCGTTACGCCGGGAATTAAAACAGCTAGTACAGCGTCAGCCTGCTGCAACACTTTTGGAGGTGCGAGGGGAAGCTATTCGCTGGGAGCGAGAGGGGATGCCAGGTGGTGCCAGGGGCCGGAGCCAATCTGCACCTTTAGTGCACGGGAATCAATGTGGGGTTCAAGGCGATATGGGGATCAACTCTGAACATGGGAGGCGTCCATCAGAATTAGGTGAACTACGGGAAATACTGCATCAGCAGCAAAAGCAAATTGATCAACTTACTCAGATTTTAACCCGTAGCCAAAGTCCCCAGTTTCGCGGTCGTCCGCCACGTCTTGCGTCCGTGATTTGCTGGCGGTGCCAGCAGCCCGGGCATTTTGCTCGAGAGTGTAATTGGCAACATCGCTCTCCTGGCCCTCCAGCTCATCCCCATGTTGACTCGTTATCCAGCGACGTTAGGTCTGGCTTCTCCCACCAGTCGGAAAACTAGTCCCCACCGGGCTGCAGAGCCACAGTCCGGTTGGGGTTATGAATGGCTCCCGTGTATTCTTTGATGGTGTCTCCACGTCTCATGTAGTCTCCTCTTGCCCACACCTTGTTGTTACGATTGGGGGTGTCTCAGTGCCCTGCCTGATAGATACTGGTTCCATGGTATCGACCATTACAGAGAGTTGTTTTAGGTCGTGGTTCGAACCGTGGGGCCAGGATCGGCTGCAGTCATGCCACTGGTTGCGGCTTAGAGCCGCCAATGGACTGGAAATTCCTTACATTGGTTATATAGAATTAGACATTGGACTGTGCGGTCGTATTATATCCGGGTGTGGATTATTGGTGGTTCGTGACCCCCCAGGCGCTAATCCGAGTACTCTTGGCATTCTAGGAATGAATGTTCTTAGTCGTTGTTATGGCGAGCTCTTCAGACAGCACGGAGCAGCCTTATTTGATTTGCCATTAGTAACACGGGATGCGGAATTATCCCAAGCTTTCCAAGCCTGTCAAAAAGTGGATGGCGTTCTTACATGCGGAGGTAATACCAAAATCCGTGGGCGTCGAGTGTGTTGAGTTCCAGGCGGCACTCTGAGATTTGTAACTGCTACATGTTCGTCCATGTTTAGTGGTAAGACAGTATTATTTGAGCCCCTTGAGACCGGGTTACCTGGGGGCTTATTAGCCTCTCCGTCTTTAGTGCGCGTAAGCGGTGGTACAGTTTTAGTACCTGTGGTTAACGTTGGTACACTTGATGCTGTTTTATATCCCACAACGATCGGGTTGTCGGACGAAGAGCAGGAACAGGTAAGGGCTATCCTTTGGGAGTTCCAGAGTGTGTTTTCCACTGGTGAGGGAGATCTGGGTTGCACTAACCTGTTGTCTCATGAAATCCCTCTATTAGATGAGACTCCAGTCCTACAACGCTATAGACGAATCCCTCCATCTGAATATGAGTTGGTTAAGACTCATATTAGTCAGCTTTTAGATGCTCAGGTGATCCAGGAGAGTTGCAGTCCATATGCTTCCCTGGTAGTATTGGTGAAGAAGAAAGACGGTAGCCTGTGCTTATGCGTAGACTACCGTCAACTCAATGCTAAGACTCGCAGAGACTCGTTTCCGTTGCCTCGAATCGAGAAGACATTGGATTCTTTAACAGGGGCCCGCTGGTTCACTACATTAGATCTGGTCAGCGGGTATAATCAGGTCCCTGTTGCGGAATCTGATAGTTATAAAACGGCCTTCTGCACACCCTTTGGGCTATACGAATGGAATCGTATGCCCTTTGGCCTGTGCAACGCACCCGGAACCTTCCAGCGTTTGATGGAGCGGCTCTTTGGCGACCAGCGACACCAGTCTGTCTTATTGTATCTTGATGACATTATTGTGTACTCCTCATCCGTGCAACACCATCTGCAGAGATTGAGGATGGTGCTGGGTCGCCTACGAGCCGCTGGCCTCAAAGTTAAGCTGGAAAAGTGTGCGTTTTTCAGGCATACAGTGCAGTACTTGGGACATGTAATATCGTCCCAGGGGGTGGCTACAGACCCGGGAAAAGTTGAGGCCGTAGCGCAGTGGCCCTGCCCTAAGACGGTGGCGGAGCTCCGGACCTTTCTCGGTTTTGTTGGTTACTACAGGCGTTTCGTAGAGGGGTTCGCTCAGGTAGCAGCTCCGTTACATCGGCTAGTGACCGAGGCAAACAAAGGGAAAGTGAGTAGACGGGGGTAGGAATTGGCGCCGTGGTGGTCGGAACACTGCGAGCAAGCGTTTCAGACTTTGAAGCAGAAACTCACCACTGCGCCGGTTCTTGCCTATGCGGATTTAAACTTCCGTTTATTTTAGAGATTGACGCCAGCTATGTAGAGTTTAGGGGCCGTGCTTTCACAAGAGGTCGATGGCAAGGTGAGGCCAGTGGCTTACGCTAGCCGAAGTCTTCAGCCAGCGGAGCGTAATACTGCCACATACAGTTCGATGCGGCTTGAGTTTCTGGCCTTAAAGTGGGCTATGGCAGAAAAATTCTGCGAATACCTGTTGGGTCACCGATGTATTGTCCGTACTGACAATAATCCTTTGAGTCACCTGGCCACTGCAAAATTGGGCGTCACAGAACAGCGATGGGCAGCCGAATTAGCGGCTTTCGATTTTGTAGTGCAGTATCGATCAGGTAGGTCTAACCAGAATGCAGACGCGTTATCGCGGTTACCTTCTGGGGAACAGCCCGCAGGGGACAATAGTCAGTCGGGTATGGTAGTTCCCGAGTTGCTGAGGCGTGCGGCGGTTATAGGTCCAATGGGACCCACCACGGTGAGAGCTGTGCAGGGTATGCCCGGTCGATCCGGGCCAGAATTGGTGGCTCTACAGGAGGAAGACCCTGTCATTGGTGTAGCCTTTGGGTATTGGCGTCAAGGGCGAGGCCCAGGGACTCAAGAGAGACGATCCTTACCTAATCTGGTGATAATATTACTCCGTCAGTGGGACCGTCTAGAGGAATGGGCGGTCTGTTATATCGAAGGGTCCATCGTCCCGATGGTGGTGAAGAGGTGCTTCAGCTGGTGCTACCTGTTGTGTTGCGATCTGAGGTACTGACCCAATTACATCAGGGCCATGGGCATCAAGGCATCGAGCGCACCCTGGAGTTAGTGCGACAACGATGCTACTGGCCAGGGATGTCGGCCGATGTAGCCCAGTGGGTGCAGCAGTGCGAGCGGTGTCAACAGGCCAAGGGGGCTGCACCAGTTGCTCGAAGTTATATGGTACACTTATTGAACTTCCGAATGAAATAGTGGCCCTTGACTTCACAGTCTTGGAACCCTCTCATTCTGGGCAAGAAAATGTGCTCGTGATGACGGATGTTTTTAGTAAATTTACGGTGGCAATCCCTACCCGGGATCAACAGGCGGAGACCGTGGCTCATGTCTTGGTGGGTGAGTGGTTTTATAAGTTTGGTGTTCCAGGCCGAATCCATTCGGATCAGGGCCGAAATTTCGAGTCCCGTCTTATTCAGAAGCTGTGTAACCTCTACCAGGTGGGCAAGTCTCGCACTACACCCTACCATCCAGCTGGCAATGGCCAGTGCGAACGGTTTAACCGTACTCTGCACAATTTGTTGCGGACTTTGCCTACCGGGAGAAAGAGGGACTGGGCATCCTGTTTGCCCCAGGTGCTGTTTTGTTATAATACCACTCCCCACCAGGCCACTGGAGAAGCCCCTTACTTTCTGATGTTTGGGCAGGAGCCTAGATTGCCGGTTGATTTCCTGCTGGGTCGGGTGCAGTTGCCAGTGGCTGGTAGGGTCCATCATTGGGTGGAGGAGCATCAGTCCCGGCTTCGAGTGGCTTTTGAGGGTGCCCGTGAGCGGCTACAAGTAGCAGCCCAACATCGGAAGGCAAAGCATGACCGGCAAGTAAGGGAACAGCCACTATCTAAGGGTCAACTAGTCTATCTGCGCGAGCATGGGTTTGTGGGACGTTATAAGATCCAGGACCTTTGGAGCTCGACGATGTATCAGGTAGTCCAGACTCCACGAGACGGTGGCTCAGTGTACACCGTGGCAACGGTGCAGGACCTTGAAAAGGTTCGTCACGTTCATCGGGCGTCCTTGAAACCTCGTAATCAGAATAACCCAGTATGTATTGAGTCCTTAGTAGGGCATGTCGAGCCACCGTCATCCCCAGAGATGGAGGACGAACTGGAGGATGGGGATTTAGCCCGTGTGGTGGTAGAGGCCCCGTCGGTTACTCCAGGGGGTGTAGAGGTGGGTAGGGCTCTATCAGAGGCCGGGGGTAGTCTAGCTACAGTTCAGGCCGTGGGACTAGTAGTGTCTTCCATCGTCGGGACTACGATGATCAATGGGGGGGGTAGATTGTGGTGATGTAATTAGCCACTATATGGTTAATTCCCAAATATGGTGTTCCGCGAAGATATAAAATGGCTGCGACGGACATCTAGGTAAGCGTGCTATCCCGGGTTCAGGAAGTGACGTCATTCTTGGGGTGCCGGTTTAGGAGTGTGGCTGAGGAGGATGGAATATATGTGGAATGAACACTCATCATAGCGAACCGGTTATTTAATACGCCATCGAGTGCGCAGCGTGAGTTATTTGATGCAGCGGTACAGGGCGTGGAGGTGTTGCAGCAGGCTTAGCACACTTTTGGAGGCTAAGAGGAAGCTGACGGCTCGCGCTACTTGTTGTAGCCTTTATCTGCGTGTGACACCGACAACTCCGGACGGATTGGATGGTGTCTCACTTATTGGTCGCCTTCTGCCTCTGGTCTGAACTGTGTATTTTCTTATGAACTTGTACGTGAATTCTAACTCGACAACGCGGGTCTCTATCTGGAGAAAGACAACGCTCCAGCGGATCGAAACACGCGCCAGTGTGTAGTCTGCCAGGATATCTTTAAATTGGTACTGTGACAGTGTTCCTCGACTGATGGACTGAGGAACGTGGGGGGGTAATTTTACAGGACGAAAATCTATGTTGATACTTATGTTATTTAAAGTGGTTGGTTTAATTTGGGTTTTGTATTGTTGGTCCTTTTGTCTTCTTGTGTTTGATTTTCGGGTTGTGATTTTGTTTATTTGATTGTCAAAGAGTAGGGGAATGACCCATCATTACCCACTATTGTGCTGATTACAGTCCATTAGCACCAGCCGGTTGCTGGTGTCACTATTGAGAGAAAGACGGCCCGTCTGGCCGTGTGTGATCTATACGCTTTATAGCCCGAATTCATGTGGAAAGTATCTGTGTTTTGCTTATTGCTGTTGTATTGACTGTTGTGTCTTTTCCCTTCAGAATCTGGGGGGATCCGTGGTTCCTGAAGTCTTCTGGGTGTGGTGGTGGTTTGACTGACAGCTTGCAGTGTTCACAATGGGTGGAGTGTTGTGAGAGAGCACGAGTGATTGCTGTGTCCATCTGATAGGCAAGACAAATTCCCCAGGTTCTGAAATGGTAGGATGTGTGTGTGTGTGTGTGTGTGTGTGTCTGTGAAGTTTGATCTATAAGATTTTAGGATTTATTATTAAAAGATTGTGTTGTATTTTATAAAATGGTGTTCTTTTGAATAAATTGTTTTGTACTATCATCGGTGTCTGTTACCTGACTCAGCCACAACGTATCTGTGTGCTTTGTGTACCTGAATGAATTGTGGGTTCCCGGATTATTTCCGGGTGGCGTAGTCGGACTTAACCAAAAAAAAATACAAACTGCCACATTTACAATGTAACTCAGATTAATAGGGAAATAGCAGGAAAACACTATATGCAACTTCTTAAAGACGACACGGTCTTATTACAACAAATAACGGTCTTGCGCAGATAGCGAGAGATGACTGTAGAATCATCAAGAGTCAGATACAACTGAAATGGTTAATGAGAGAGAGAGATAGATCCATATAATAACACACCACTTTTTACCATCCTACAAATTCCTGATGAATAAAATAAAGTCCCGCCCTACATTTCTTTCTAGTTCAAAATCCTGATTTTTACTCACATTACAGAAGTAAATTTATGTTGACTTTAAGAAAATGTAAAAACCTAGCAATATACAGTGTAGAGGATGCAAATGTAAAGTGTTTCATGTACATAAAATATAAAACATACATTAAAAGTCCACTTAACACTGATTCAACGCTGAGCCTGCCATACAATGAGTCTGTCTGGGCATCTTTACAAAGATTGGATTACAGTAAAACGAGGGAACTAAACATTCCCATCTTTAATCCATGATTGTTCACATAAGGAAGATCCTCTTACTATGTGTGTGGTATCATTTGGTTGTCCTGACGGGAGTGAGTTATGGCTGGGATCGAAGGATTTTCAAGGGCTCTCTCAGTAGGTGCTCTGGGTTAAGATGACATTTTTATTTTGCAGACTGCATCTAATTATTAAGATTAATATTTGTGAAATATTAATATTATCATTTGGAGACAAGCCAGATTTGTTTTTGTGTAGTTGATCTGCATGTTACAATTTTGCAACATTACGTGTAGGTGAAATAATAGAATTTGTGGAGGATTTTTGTTTTGTTTCCCAATTGATGCAATATACATTTGATTGTCATTAGTTTTTTTCTTCCTGTCAGAAAACGTTACCTGTGTTTAAGAAAAAAAAATGATTCCTGTCAATTGTCAACACTGTCCCATCTTGAGACAGATGTCTTTGTTTGAAAGAGTAAACTTCTCTTTTCTACTCTTCTCTTTTTTAAATTATAATGAGAATGGACGGATTATTCTTGGAACAGGAAGTTGTTTGACTGATGTCATATATAGCGGTGAGCGCCAAGAGTGATTCATACAGAATGATCTAGTCACCTCATAAAAACCAAACCACAGAAATCATGTGAAAAAAAAAACAGCTCACACAAAAGATTTTGTCATTACCTCATGTCTTTCCAAACACATACCAAATTGTTTTGTTTTTCTAAAATAAAAGGTAAATTTTCGAAGAATGCCCTGGTCACTTTTTTTTTCCATATAAAGGTGAATGATATTTCAAAAAGTGGAACATATATTTCAAGCCTTTTGAGGTGATACGATTGCTTTGTGTAAGCTTTTAAACTTTTTGTCATGACTTTTTGTCATCATAACATGTCAAATTAATTCCTACATTTGGTTGTAATGTGAAAAGATGTGAAAAAATTGTCTTTTATAACAAACAGACACCAATTTTTTTTATAGAAATGTCAGTTTCATAAGCCAAATGCTTTAGCTGACTGACACTGTAGTCAAATATTGCTTCAGACAAAATAGACTTTTTTACAGCATCAAACGGTGTTTGAATAATATTATGATTCTATAACGAGAGATCTGCGCTCTGTAAAATCTCAAAGATTTGTTAACGAAAGCAGGAATGACATTTTAAGGTCTCCTCAGCTGGCTGTCATGACTTTCTTCATATTTAGATCATGACATCATCTGTTTTCGTGTTACTGTACCATAACATGTATATCCTGTTCAAATCTGCTTTTAATTTTCCAAAATTAATCCAGTTGGAAGTACATACTCTATCCAAGGTCAAGAAGGATGTTTAAAGGGCTAGTCGCTTCATTAAAAACCTGTTGCATGCCTGTAGGTTTGTTGTTTTCATTAACATGTCAACTTAATATTTTGAGGTGGTGTGTCATAACTTTAGACAACTGGCACACTTGCCTCTTTTGACCTGGTAGTGGTGTGTTATGGTTGTTTTTCATTTGCCTTTTACTCATAAGACTGCAGTATATCATTGCCTAAGAAAGCAGTTTAATTATATAAAATATAAAACAGATCGCACTGCACAGAATGCTGTATCCCACAATGCAGTGCACTTGAATTGACCTTGACCAGTGTGATGAACTAAATAGAGGGAATATTTTTCTTGGCTCAATATTTGATCAAACTGCCAAAAAGATAATTTTTTTTTAAGACAAATTTGGATTAAATGATTATTGAAACTTAAATAAAATAAAACAAAAACAAATAAATGCATAAATAAATAAACAAACATGTAGGCAGTATATGCCAACTTAAAGGGTTAGTTCACCCAAAAATGAAAATTCTGTCAGTATTTACTCACCCTCATGTTGTTCCAACCCCGTAAGACCTTCGTTCATCTTCGGAACTCGAATTAAGATATTTTTGATGAAATCTGAGAGCTGGATCACTCCTCCATAGGCTTCTTCAGGGATTGAACTTGCAGGCCCTGAAAAGTTATTAAAGACATCGTTAAAATAGTCCAAGTGACTACAGTGGCTCAATCTTAAGTTTATCAAGTGACGAGAATACTTTTTGTGCGCAAAAAAAACTAAAATAACGACTTTATTTCAACTATTCATTTCCTTCTCTGTGGGCCTCGAGTCAGTTCACTAGTGTAACAGCGCAGAGCTTCTGTTGTTGTACGTCACACGCATCACACACATGACCAGCGTCGGCCAATAGTGAGCCTACGTGTGACGTAGCTCTACGCTATTACACTACGTTAACTGACTAGAGGCCCACAGAGAAGGAAATGAATAGTTGAAATAAAGTCGTTATTTTTATTTTTTTTTGCGCACAAAAAGTATTCTCGTCGCTTGATAAACTTAAGATTGAGCCACTGTAGTTACTTGGACTATTTTAACGATGTCTTTAATAACTTTTCGAGGCCGGCAAGTTCAATCCCTGAAGAAGCCTATGGAGGAGTGATCCAGCTCTCAGATTTCATCAAAAATATATTAATTTGTGTTCCGAAGATGAACGAAGATCTTACGGGGTTGGAACAACATGAGGGTGAGTAAATACTGACTAAATTTTCATTTTTGGGTGAACTATCCCTTTAATCTCTTGGGAATTTGTAACTATTTTACATTTTGCCAAAATATGTGACTGATTTGAAGGAATTTGTAATCATCTCTTTCGTATGTTTTCGTATGATCTGTTTTACGCCCCAGTGACATGTTTAGGGGTTGACCTTCATTGTACGAATTCAATGAATTCGTGAGATCAGGCTGTATATATAATAATAAAAAAGCAAAACAAAAACTTAGGATGTTCTATAATAAAGAGGAACCATTTATGGAAAGACATTCTTTGTTGTAAATGGTCTTAGAAAACAATATATTTTATTACATGTGTCATTGGTAATGACTAAACTGAAAATATCTCTGTTCCTTTATCAAACAAACAGCTGAACATCTGAGACAAAGGGTGTGTCCCAGCATTCCCTCTGCCCGATGCATTGATGTCATGCTGTGTGTGTAATCCTGTGCTGTGGGATGGAGAGCAGTTTGTTTGTGTGTCTGGTGGAGGTCAGTCTGTGGTGTAGTAACTCTAGTGTACTGCTGTGCCGCATGCTGCACAATGGTTTCTATTCTCTGCCAAAATAGAGGACAATCTGATGGTGGAGTTGTCCTCTCCTCTCTCCCTTTTGTCCCTCAATTCTTGGCTAAAAGGGCCCTTTGTGTCCAGTTGACATATCACAATATTTGAACAGCTGCAGTGTGTGTTAGTGGGTGTGATGCAGTGATTGTACAGTAATATTGCATGTACGACTGTGATGTACAAATTTAACCCCACATTTCTGATTTGGTTTGCTTTTTTCAGGCTTTATACATTTTTATAACCGTTGTGCTCGAGTCTCGTGCAGTCTCTCTGTCTTTTCCAGCATCTTGCGCATGACATGGCATTCTAATAAGTTATTATTAGACATTATTAGACCTTTAACAACAAAAACGTGTTCTGTATGACAAAAGTCAGGAATAGTTCACCAAAAAATTCTCTCATCATTTACTCACCCTCATGTTAATCCAAGCCCATATAACTTTTTTTCCTATAGCCGCTCTTTTCCATGAAAAAGAATGACGGCAGTAACTGTCAACCTACAAAATGATGAAAAAGCACCATAAAGTCCATATGGCTCTATTCTTATATAGGATGTTTAAACTGAAAGCGGTGTTTTTGAAAGTCTTTTGGAACCATTTGATAGCTTTGAGTGAGAAAATGATTAATGTTTAAATCATTGTATATGGCTTTATATAATATGGCTTAATAACTTTTACAATAAGGTTCATTAGTTAACATAAACATGAACTAATAATGAACTGCACTTCTACAGCATTTATTAATCTTTGTTAATGTTAATTTCAACATTTACTAATGCTTTATTAAAATCTTGTTAACATTAGTTAATGCACTGTGAACTAACATGCACAAACAATAAACAGCTGTATTTTTATTAACTAACACTAACAAAGATTAACAAATACAGTAACATATGGATTGCTCATGGTTCATGTTAGTTAATACATGAACTAATGTTAACTAATGAACCTTATTGTGAAGTGTTACCGATTACATTTTTTATGATACTTTCATTTATTTAAATTTATTAAAAAAATAATAATCTTGGACCTCCTCCTGCCTAAATTTCATTTTGTAGTCCATGCTTAGAAGAAAGAAATCTCACTGGCACAACTTATAAAGTGTTTCTCTATAAAGTGTTTCTCTTATAAGCCGTCCACACTGTTATGCTTTTGGTGCAGTTGACTCATCTGTCATGGAGGCTTGAGATCATTTTAAGCAGAACATATTTACAATATGACATCGGTCCGCTGAGAGCAGGGAAAGAGGGCTCACCCAAATGTTGCAATGCTCCAGTTTTATTCATCAAAACGTAGAATTGTGTTTTATATATATATATATATATATATATATATATATATATATATACACACACAATATATATATATATATATATATATATATATATATATATACACACATATACACACACTATATATATATATATATATGTGTGTGTGTGTGTGTGTGTGTGTGTAAATGATAATAACATCAATATATATAAAATATATAACAAAATATATTATATTATACTACGGGGCCTGTTGAATACTTTATTCTGATTGGTTGACGAACGTTCTAAGCTAATGTTTGCAATTATTTTCAGGGAAACACACGGATAAAGTAGTTCCAGGCAGGTAGTATATCGATGAGTATGGCCGTCTGCCGGAAGCTAGTTATTTTAGTCAATGAAGTTTTAAATATGGATATTTTTCTTACATGAACACATCGTTTCACTTCAGAAGGCCATGGATGCAGAATGGATGGATGCATTTTGATGAACTTCAAAACGGAAACGGCCATTCACTGCCATTATAAAGCTTGGAAGAGCCAGGACATTTTTAATATAACTCCAATATTGGTCTGAAAGAAGAATGTCATATAGGATTGCTTGAGGGTGAGTAAATCATGGGCTAAATTTCATTTTTGGGTGAACTAACACCCAAATGGGTGATTGTGCTAAAATGGAACTATTGCAAGTAGCCTATACTTTAGGTACACTTTAAATATCTTGCATTTTAAGACTGAAATTATAAAGAGATCCTTACTAATAAATTAAAAATATTTTAAACTTAATATTAAGAACTGTCCATTGTGCAATGAAGAAATACTAATACTAATATTTATATCAGTAATTCTCAAGCGGTATGTCAGTAAGTGGATTTGTAGTATACTTAGTATGAAATAAATGTATTTTAAATACATTTTGGTATAGTTTTTTTTTTCACAAGGGAACTTGTCATATAGAATGTTATTCTGGGTCATTTTTTTCCTGTTGATGGCTCTTTAAAATACTGCTTGTATTGAAATGGAGTGACAGCGATGGAGTGTGTACTGCTGCGCTTATATAAGAGTGAATCAAGAGACAGAGGGGAATGTTGGCTACTGGGAGTGTGAATGAGAGGGTGAGAGAGGCAATTCATTCAACACTGAATTGAAGTGCAATTAAAATGCTGTGAATGATCAAATAAAGAACACATAGTCCTGAGAGGGCCATTCTTTATTTTTTATTAATTTTTTTAAATTGAATACAAATACTTTATCTGTGTTTGTGCTTGCATATGCATAATTTCAGTTGGCCACACATAACAACAATCCATTCAATTATATCATGTGTTGTGACAGACCATAATTTAAAGTGACACATGTTGCATAGAAATAAAGCAATATGTATTCTACAACCGTTGTTTTACATGTTGTATTACATTTTAAGGTGTCTAGTAATTAAAGTAAAATTTAATTAATTGTTTGTTTGACTGTCTGAATATATGTTAAAAAGTTTGGGGTTGGAAATATTTTTTAATGTTTTTGAAAAAAGTCTCTGATGCTCACCACGGCTGTATTTATTGGATCAAAAGTACAGTAAAAAAAAGGTAATATTTTTAAATATTATTACAATTTAAAGGAGCAGTTTATTATGTGAATAAAAGTTAAACTGTCGTTTATTTATGTGATGGCAAAATAGAATTTTCAGCATCATTACTCCAGTTTTCAGGGTCACTTGATCCTTCAGAAATCATTCTAATATGCAGATGTGCTGCTCAAGAAACATTTCTTATTAATATCAGTTTTGAAAAAAATAGCTGTGCTTCTGAAAGGGATAGTTCACACAAAAATGATAATTATATTATGATTTACTCACCCTCGAGCCATCCAAGGCGTATATGACTATCTTCTTTCAGACGAACACAGTCGGAGTTATATTTTAAAAATATCCTGGCTCTTCCAAGCTTTATAATGGTAGTAAATGTGGGGCGAGATTTTGAAGCCCAAAAAATGCATCCATCCATCATAAAAATAATCCATACGGCTCCAGGGGGTTGTTGAAGGCGATGGGTTTTTGTTTTAAAACTTTATTAGCTATAATAACTGCTTCCGGGAGACGGCCATACGCAGCATTTGCGGCGGAAGAGTAACCCCTGACACGACGCATGGTGCAATGACAAACATGGAAGCTTCGAGGATAGAGCAAAACAAAACACTGGTCACGAATTAGAAGTCTAAAACGAGAATTTTTAAAGAGAAATGTCGGAGGATTTCGATATAAGAAAAGTGGAGCTTGAGTTTATTGCACAGCCCTATTTGTTTAAACCGTGAGAGGAGTCAAAGATTACGACACTCATACATCCTACGTCATACATCGCGCCAGGGGTTACTCTTGTGGCGCAAGTCGACTTGCGCAATATGCGTACGGTTTTATGTGTTTTAATTATGTTTTTTTTTTTAACACAAACTCATCACTTTGCTTCAGAAGACCCTTATTAACCACCTGGAGACGTATGGATTACTTGGATGGGTGGATTTTTTGGGGGCTTCAAAATCTCGCCCTCCATTCTCTCCCATTAGAAAGCTTGGAAGAACCAGGATATATTTAAATATCTCCGATTGTGTTCTGTCTGAAAGAAGAGTCATATACACCTAGGATGGCTTGAGGGTGTAATTCATGGGATAATTTTCATTTTTAGGTGAACTATCCCTTTAAGTTACTGGTTGATGACTTGATTGACTGTAAATCCTTGTGAATCCAGCTTCACTGAACTGTAACCATGATGCAACTGTCTTTTAATCAATTCCTGTCCTCGCAGTCTTATAGACTGACTCACCCTGATCAATACTAATCCTTCATGTCTTAAAGATGTCAGCATGTGGTCCAGATGAAATGGCTCATTTGTTGTTTCAATAAACATAACAGAAGGACTCAGAGACTTTCAGTTTCAGTGCTACTATTGAAACTGTGATGTAGGGCAGTCACTTATAAATAATGACATTTTGACCCATGCACGGCTCTGTAAGTGATTGCGTTCCTCCCCTGGGAACCTCTAGAACATGTTAAAATTTCCTCTAGAATATTATAGGAACTGCTCTGCCCTAGATAAATGTGGTTAAATGAATTATCAGCTTGAGGGCATTATAATGTGTCTAAGGAAAGAGAGCATTACATTTCTTTGGCTGGCCCCCAAACATTTGCAGTGTTACACATATTCATTTTCAAGGAACTCTGGGAGTCTTCAGGAAGACATATCCTGACATATCCAGATAAATCCAGTTTGCAGTAATCCACGATCAGTCCCAGAGTCAGACCACAAGAAGGGTAGAAGATGAGCGGTCTGTACTTTTCTGGACCTGATTAGGATGTATCTGCACAGGTTCTTTGGTGGATTTCATCAGAGGAAATGAAATGTTCATGTTGTAGGTTCACTCAGATTTGTGCTGCTTATAAAAGACCTGTTGGATCTTTTGACAGGGTATTACATGTGATATGCACACTGAATCTTACCAGAGTAACCCTTTTCATCTTTTTTTTAACATGTTTTATTGGTTTTATTTTCATCCTGTGTAGCTATTTGCTCATTTAACTTCTTCCTCTGAATGTCAGAAAATTTTGTGTTTTAATTGAACATTTCTATGATTTAGCAAAGACCCCTGCAGTTCCCTCCTGAACCCCAGTTTTGGAAACCCAGCGTTAGATACACAAATTATGCTAGATATTTACTCAGAACTAACACTTTTCTGAGCCAGTTTTTAAAATGATTTTTAACCAGTTGGTCTTCAAATTATTTTTCGTACGAAGTCAGTTACCTTCAAGCTCACAACAACCAGTGTACTAGTTCATAATATAAACATACAAATACGTTCTAAAAAGTTAGCTTAAAAACTACAGTAGTGGCCAAAAGTGATGTCCAGACTATATCTGTTTTTAATGACCCTACAAGTTTTACTTTGAAAAAAAAAAAAGCTCACAGCAAAAAGCATACACTGACTTATCACTTATTAATATTTTGTTGGTTCTCTCTTGTTTTTGCGTGTGTTCATAATGTCTTTGTGACAGCCTGCCCATTTGGCATGTTTCATTGAGTTATCACAAATGAAACTATTGACTCCTCAACTTGTGCTTATGAAATCTTTAACAAAATTTGTATAGCATTTGAATAATAGGTGAAAATGTCAAAGGCCGGACAGCACTTTTAGCCACTACTGTATGTTTGTGCTCTATTCCTTTCAAGTAAATGCCACTTGTTTTGATATTTTGTTATTTACTGTAATGCAAATACATTTTTAAAGACCACCGAATCAAGTCTCTCCCTACATTTTTTCTAGTTACAGAAGATGTTTCAATTAGATATACGTCACAATAGTGATAAAAAAAAGACTATCACAACTTTTTATTTCATGCCAACTTCATGGCTGGAGTGTTCGAATAGATGTTAGATCTCGCTGTCTCTCTCGAAGAGTACCAGCTGAGGCCTGATAGGGTTCAGCTTTCTGCTCTATCAGTTTGATATATGTATCCAGCCCCACCCATTGGTCAATAAAAAGTCTCGTAAATGGGACCCGTGATAATGAGTGTGGTGACTTTAACATGCACCATCATGAGTCATGGACTGTTAAGCATAATGCAGAGAGCCTTGAGTGTGAAGGCACTTATACGCACACACACTCAGACCAAATTGCACTGTTTCCTTGCATTGCAGTATGAGTATGCTCTAAATCAGGGCAAGTGCAAGGTCATTTAGAATGTGATCTTATAATGCAGCAGATTTAGTCTAATAAAGAGTGATGTATGTGTGGAGGACAGAGAGAGTTAAGACAGAGGTCATTGCAACACATTGTGTCATCTCAGCATGAAAGGTTTTCTTCAGGTTATATTTAGTTACTGGAGCTTGCTGCAGGCATCACTGTCACTATTACTTGGAGAAAGAAAACAAATAATATGCTTTTAATGTGCACAGGTTTTATAGATTTGAATGGATGACACTTGGCAAAATGTTTATGTGCTATTACACAGTTGTTCATTGATATTATATAATTTTATTATAATATATAATAAATATAATATATATTTATTTATATAAATTTTCTTTGTTTAAAAGTGACTTTAATAATTTTAATGCTAATGATAAATGATATCCAATAATGTGGCCCTGGATCACAAAACCAGTCTTAAGTAGCACGGGTATATTTGTGGGAATAGCCAACAATACATTGTATGGGTCAAAATTATAAATTTTTCTTTTATGTCAAAAATCATTAGGATATTAAGTAAAGATCATGTTCCATGAAGATATTTTGTAAATTTCCTACTGTAAATGTATAAAACATTTATTTTTGTGAGTGAATGCAGCACAATCGCGAACATAAATGAACAACTTTAAAGGCGATTTTCTCAATGTTCCGATTTTTTGCACCCTCAGATTCCAGATTTTCAAATAGTTGTATCTCGGCCAAATATTGTCCTATCCTAACAAACCATACATCAATGGAAAGCTTATTTATTCTGATTTCATGTGATGTATAAATCTCAATTTAAAAAAAATGACCCATATGACTGGTTTTGTCATCCAGGGTAACTCTGGTGATCCTTCAGAATGGTTATCCTGATTTGGTGCTCAAGAAACAATTGTTATTATTATCAATATTTTGGTATATAGCCGGGTCCACGACGTGCATACACTTTGTCCCTTAGATGGTCTGCTCACGCGCTTTAACCTCGCGCACATGCATTTTTTCGCTTGCAAATTCCACCATGTAAATAGCGAATCCGCCATGGCGCAAGCGCAACTGGCTTTTAAAGGCAATGGGAGATGAGACTCAGATTGTTTTATTGTACGTTATGCCCAAAACACCCCCTTTACTCATTAAGAGAATAGAGACAACCCTTTTAGACCATGCGCCGGGCGTGCCGACCATTTTTCCCATCGTTAAACTAGCATAAGTGGATTCAGACACGCCCTAAGAGCACTTGTGCCGTGCACTTTAGACATGCACTCAGATCGTTAAAATAGGGCCCAAAAAGTGTTTATAAAACAAACTGCCTACCCTATACCTTTAAGGATCTGTAAGATATATTTTACTGAATCAGTTTGTCTAAAATGTTATCAAAGGTTATAAACAGGGTCTTTACTGTGCTTTGTTAAATTTTTGGCAAACACAGATTACAAACAATAATCTGGAAGCAGTCATATTTAAATGCATTGTTTTCTTAACCTTATGCCCATTGCTGTCTGCCAGAGAGAAATAGAAGTCTGATGGTGTTGACAGGTACTGTATTTTTTTATTCATGGCTGAGACAACCCCTGCCAGTGTAGAGTTGTGGGAGAGAAGTCAATACATAATGCATGAAACAGGAGACACTGGTTTGGACATCCTCTCTGATTCTGTTGGACAGCAGTTCATGGGAACAGAAAGACAGAAGGACATCATTGATGGGGGGAAACACATACTGTACAGCCACTGTTGTCTTTTCATATAGTAAAACAATTCAAAGCATATCAACATTTTTATTTATTTATTTGATTGTTTATTTGTTTGGTCATTTCATATTGACTAAAAAACCCCATCCTTTCTTGACTGGTTACTGATGAAGACTGTTGTTAATCTGGTTTGGGTGGTGCTAATAGAGCAGGTTAGAGGTAAAAACTACACTGTGTTTTATGAAGAGTGAAATTTACAGCTATGTTGGAATGTTAATTATTTTAACCACACGCGATAAGTTAATGGCCTCATTTACTTCCATCAAATCACATTTAACAGCAATTGGTTCCATGTACCTGCATGCCAAGCACGCACTATTTAATGAGGTATACCAAGTGAACACAAACTAGTTTGACTTCAGCAGCTTTATATTTAATTTTTTACGGCTCTCTGGAATATTTGATTCTGATTGGCCCATTTTGGCAAGATCAAATAATTATATAATGACCAATAATTAACTATTGTCCCAAACAACGTGCTAGTTTCATGTCTCTCTCATCACGCTATGGTCTCTTCTTACATTTTTCTCACATTATATTTAAACTCAAATAAATCATACTTTGTGTCCATTTATGTTTTTATTTGGTAAGTAGTCAGGATATAAGTCATATAAATCAATGTTGAACAAATAAACCCTGACAGGCCGGGTGATCTGGATTCCTCACTGTATTTGGAAAACCAAAAAAAACAGTCCCTAATTTCCTAACTGTTTCACAACCCTGGACTGATCAGAACCCACAACGGTCCCACTACAATCTATGAATACCACAGCCATATCTTTTATGACTTTGTGTAGTCAAAAAGCCACTTCCTACAAACACTCAAGCTTTTTCAAACCAAGTGTGAAGCGAACAGTTCCACAGTGTGTAATGCTTTTCCCCCCCTGTTTTTAGTGAGGCCTTTAAATGACTTTAACAGCTCTGCATTCTGACCACAGTTCAATTTTTCTGCCTGTAAAAGAACCACAAACCTGTGGCTGTTTCTCATCATATAATTGCAGCACTTTATCTTCATCTACATGCCTTTTTTGGCATTTTGTCCCATGTAGAATTTTTCTTATCTTCACTCAGTGGCAAGGCACTTTTGTTGTTATTCTAGGGTACGCTATGTTAATATAAAGAGCTCATTCAGAAGGACTATTGTAACATGTAATTCTGCCCACAACTCCCACTCACCATCATCTGATAAGAGAATAATCACTGATTTATTGTTACAGGCCATACAAATCATGATATCACAAACTGTGTTAAAAAGAATTGCCATTTCACCAGATAACTGAGCAACAAGCACAGAGGTACCAAGTCATTACTGTTCCTTGAAACTGTTATTCTTTTAGTTCCCTGCCCTACAGACTATACAAACAGAGACCAGACTCAAACCTTGCAGACTAAACCAGCCATGAGACTCTGTTGCACCTTTGTCTGTTTTGAGTAAGGGAGTTTCATTTCCCAAACCAGTCAATCCATCTTGAGTACAAGACAGAATGTGACTATGGCCTGATTAAATTACAAACAACTTGGATGTTTAAGTTATTTAAACTTCAATTACATTAAATTGACTTAAAAAAAATGTTGAATATTGTATAACTTTATTAAAAAAGTTGAAAATTGCTTAACTTATTTTGATGAGTTAAAACAATGTAAAAACACGTTGTCATAATTTATTGATCATATAACTTTTTACAGTGAAGATTTTCTCAAGCACTTTTTTTACACTTGTTATTTTTCTCAATTCATTATTCTCATTATTTTTTTAAAGCTGTCATTATTCTCAAAGGTGATTCATCATTAATTTTTGGGTTATTCTCATCATTAATTATTAATCTTTACATGTATGTAAACAATAATGCAGTATTCAGATTACTATTTAAATTATTTACGAATTTAAATAGTTCTGCTTTTTAATTTGTCAAAAGTTCAAAAAGTCACTGTATTGCAATCTATTTTTTTATTTGTATTTAATAAATCTTTAAAATGTATATTTATTGAAAATATACTATGGTTCAACAACTTACAACAACAAACTATTACAATAATTTAAATATTATTGTTTAAATAATTTTAATCATATTAAATAAATATATTATAAGTATGTTAAATAAATATTATGTATAAATAATATTAAAAAAAAAATAAGAATGCAGAATTTTGTGTATCAGTAATTAAACTTTTAAGTTGTGAAGTTGTGCTTATTTTTTTTTATAAAATAAAATCCAAAACAATTTTATTAGGCCTAACAGGCTCTTCAACAATAATACATTTTATTTAGGAGAAATATGACCTCCACATGTTCTTGACAGTTTTGTAAGATTCACCCATATATAACTCAATCATCAGATACCACATATGAAACACAGCTATGTAGGTTACAGTATGCTGCTTTTCATAACTGTGCTGCCTACATTTGCACGCATCATATACTATCTCACAAATCTCACACTCGGCCGCTAGCCCGGTGAATAACGCCGCTGCATCTGTCCAGTGTCTGTAGTGACTTAAAATAACCCCTCTCGGCAGGAGTGCCTGCTCATGGCCAGCGGGTCAAGCTGCCACACTTGGGAGGGTGCAGGAATGCCTGGCCGTCCTGTTGGTGTGTTATTTTTGTATCCTAGCTCCCTGCTGCTGGTACATTTTGTACACGTAAGGCGTGTGCACACGTAGACGACTGACACTGTAGTAGAGTCAGTCAAACTTAACCTCAGATCCACACCCACCTCCTCAAGATGCCCATTGTGTCTTCGCAGGGAGGATTTTCTTTGTAAACCAGTGATATTGCAGGGAGGAGGGGCCATCGCCTGCTTTTGCGTTCCCTCCTGGTCATGTGACACATTCCCCTTCCAGTAACCATGACAACCAGCACTGGTCCAGCCTGTATCTTGCTGTAGTGAGAAGGGGAGGAAGAGAGAAAGAAAAAGAGAGGAGAGAAAGCTTAAGATAAACACACTCTTCCCAGCAGCTGAGAGATTTAAGTAAGTGTCATTGACTTGGCTTCTTTGCTTTGATTCAGTACTGCTTAGTGTGCATGCTGTAGAATAAATAAGAGCCATCCTTTCTAGCTGCTTTGTTGTGATGGATGACATCATTACATATTCATGTTAATATGAGATGCTGCAAGTGCTATGTGCGATGCTAACAAAACAGGGCTGCAGATGCAAACAATCACCAGAGAGATATTAGAATCCCCATCTGGAATATTATGGGTGGATCCCTGCGAATATGTTTTCATAACCTGGGATGGAGTCTCAGTGGGTTGCGTGCTTCCCGGGCTCCAATTAGCTTTTCATAATGCCTCTTCGTCTGCATGGTTTCTTCATGGAGGAATTGGGCCTTGTGTTCTTCATTTAATTAGTAGATGTGCCGACTACAAGCTCAATTCTGGGTCACCCTGTTCTGCTGTGGAACATCCATATGTGGAATGTCCTTATGATACTTTTATTCTCATATATTTATATTTTTTATAAATATAAAAAATATATTTTTTTATATTTTATTTTTTTATTCTTATAATTTGTAGTATTATGTTTCTTATTGTATTTGTATTTGTATATGTCCACTGGAAGCCTCAGTACCAAAAACAAATTCCTTGTGTGTGCAAGCACACTTGGCAATAAAGCTCTTTCTGATTCTGATTCTGATTCTGATGGTGGAGGAGAGATACAGTGTTGTTATATTGCAGAGAGATCTGAACCTAGTCATCATTTTATGCATGAAGAATCAGCAGACTGTATTAGAGTTTTGTAAGATTTGATTGATCATTTGAAAGGTGAAGTACAGAAATTCAAAGCAAAATCTTAAGAGAAATGAGCAAGAGAGAGAGCTATAGATTATGAAACAAGAAATCATATTGTATTTAGAAACATAAAAATGTAAGGTATATTACAATAAACGAATGTTTGTGTGATCAGTGCATTAAGATTGCAACTTGCATTTGATCTTAAAATGACTTATTTGAATTTGGCCCAGATATTGACAGACAACTAGATGTTATCTTATGGAAAGTAACAGTAATTATTTTGAGAAAAGTTTTCTATGGAACAATTTCTGCTAACTCTTGCTAAATGGAAACAACTTTTATAAATACAAACACAAGGTCAAAGCACAAAAAAGACTATTTAAATAACTAAAACATTTTGTTCTGCTTTGTGTCTGATTTGAGTCATTCTATTGCAGATTTTTATTTTATTTTATATAAATTCATATATATGTCCTCAGTAAATCACATAAAAGAGTAGAGCTATTGCATCTGTATATATTGTAGCATCTGGTCTTTGTTTTCAATATAAATGACAGAGCCTTTGTTTATGGTTACGTTGGGCTTCTTTGTTTTCCAGGAACACAGGCATTTCTTTCTCTCTGAACTGTAGATTAAGTAATTTCTTTGTGGAATCGGTGTGTTTAGATTCTCTTCTGTGAATTATTTTCTTTGTGCCGTAATACCAAACAGATGTAGACTGTCATCACATGAATTATGTGTCTAGTCTGAGAAGTCTAGCTTTTAACTTGTTTGTATTTAGATTTTAGGATGAAAGCCCTTAAATGATCATTCTATGTACAATAATGACCTAATTAGTGCTGACGAAAGTATCAGTATTAGTAGTCATCCGTAGGGTTTGAGATTTGAACAAACCACTAACCTCATTTATTACAGTTTGGAATGTAACTCGTCCCTGCATTATTTTTGTTGTAGATGTGAATTTCTTGGTGATCAAAAAAAAAAAAAAAAAAAAAAAATGTAGCCTAATAGATTTAAACAAGAGACATATAAGTAAGCAATCACCCAGAACACCATAGTAACCACATAGCAACGACCTAGCAACCAAGTTTTGTATAAGCAAGCGTCATTAGATATACAAAAATCTAGTTAGATCTAAATAATGCCTGTACTTTATTGCATTTTAGAGAACCCTGGGACTGCTCTTAGGATTCTAGAGTATTTGCTGCTATCTTTCTAAATGACTTCACTACTAAAGGATGTTCTTTTCACATTTTCTGGACCAGCACATATAAGCAGTGTGAAATCTGCTATCTTGCCAGGATCTGGGAGCACACTGTAAATCAATCTGGAAAAGGATAAATGCTTAAATTTAAGTGGGATTGTAAATCTCTTATGTGGAGCTGGAAACTGTGAAGTTAAATTTGAAGGTGAAGTTCCTCAGATTTGAGAACAGGACTAATAGATTATGGAGATGTGAAATGGTTATATATATACACACTACTGTTCAAAGGCTTTTGAAAGAAGTATCTTATGCTCACCCAGGCTGCATTTATTAATCAAACATATAAAAAAATAGTGAAATATTATTAACATTTTAAATATTTGTTCCTGTTTTAATATAGGCTATATTAAAATGCCATTTATTCCTTTATTCTTCATCTTCTTAAACCAAATATATATATATATATATATATATATAAAATTATTTTAAAAGCCATATATTACTTTTGTATAATCATTGTGTTAAATTGTTTGTGTGTGTGTGTGTGTGTGCATTCATTAATTAATTATATAAAAAAAAGTTATCTTCACTTATGGGGTGCAGAAAGATGCCCACAACAGCTTGATTTGATGGACGGCAGATTTAATGTGGCATAACACAGAAGAAGGCTAAAGCTGTGGTTGATGCTCTTGCTCAACATAGAGAGATAAACTAAAATCATCTGCACTGGAATCTATGCTCTTCATAAAAAACTAAAGAAAGTCACAATATGGCGCATACCCTTTGGGAGAACTTTTGGCTCATATGCACACTCTGTTACTGTTCTGGTAATAGATTTAACACAAGATGTTACTGATTTTTATTGCATAGAATCCTGAATCACATACTCTGAATCAATTCATAATAGCAGATTAAAGGTGTAATATATATATATATATATATATATATATATATATATATATATATATATATATATATATATATATATATATATATATAATAAACATTATAAAAAGTTGCACATTTCACCTTTAAGGTTCTTGCAGTCACACTCTAAGTGTGTTCAGTGAGTGTTGCTGTGGAGCTGATATATTATTCAACACTCAAAGCTTTCCGTTTAAAGGTACAATCATGTACCCATAAACACCTCAAACAGTTTGTACATCAACAGATAAGTGGATATTTTTACTTTGCTATCTTGTGTTTGTCCCTTTGCATCATGTTCAAGAGCAATCACTGTTCTCCTCCATCACCTAGAAAGGTTACATGACACTTTTGTTATTCGTATTGCTTCTTTCGGTGCAAAATGTGTTCATATTAGTTTCAGTTTGCATCCTGGGAGCAATGATTTTCCAAAAGTCTTTACTTGTCTTTTCTAAAATCATCTAACTTTTTTTTTCTGGCTCTGTGAAAGAAAAACAAGTCATACTTCAGCGATGTTTATTTTTTTGTGAGTTCCAGATCTTAGCTTGAAGCCTGTCAACACAATGAAACCAACTTAATTGCTTTAAGTCTGTCAGAAAAATAAATACAACTTTTATAAGATGTCCTCGCCTTTTCTGAGCCTGTATTTGGTTTAGA